>OZ036015.1:4643825-4697974 GCA_964035015.1 Corallium rubrum
TGCAGGTTCGATCCCTGGTCTGGGGCTCAGAAATGTTTTCTGAGTATCGGAGCTTGACGAACGTCCACCAAACGTCTGTTCCATTACACCAAGCTCGCAACACACATCTCATATGCAAACGTTAAATTCATAGTCATATGTGCTTCTTAAGCAGTACAACCTTAGCTCTCCATCTGAGCTTCAGTAGCTCAATGGTTAGAGCTGTGCTCTGTTGTGTTGTGTTGTGTTGTGTTGTGTTGTGTTGTGTTGTGTTGTGTTGTGTTGTGTTGTGTTGTGTTGTGTTGTGTTGTGTTGTGTTGTGTTGTGTTGTGTTGTGTTGTGTTGTGTTGTGTTGTGTTGTGTTGTGTTGTGTTGTGTTGTGTTGTGTTGTGTTGTGTTGCGTCGTGTCGCGCTGTGTTGTGCTGTGTTGTGCTGTTTTGTGCTGTGTCGTGTCGTGCGGTGCGGTACGGTGTCGTGTTCTGCTGTGCTGTATCGTGTCGTACTGTGCTGTACTGTACTGCACTGCACTGCACTGCACTGCACTGCACTGCACTGCACTGCACTGCACTGCACTGCACTGCACTGTACTGCGTGCAGTGCAGTGCAGTGCAGTGTAGCTGTACTGTACTGTACTGTACTGTACTGTACTGTACTGTACTGTACTGTACTGTACTGTACTGTACTGTACTGTACTGTAGCTCAATGGTTAGAGCTGTGCTCTGTTGTGTTGTGTTGTGTTGTGTTGTGTTGTGTTGTGTTGTGTTGTGTTGTGTTGTGTTGTGTGTCGCGTCGTGTTGCGTCGTGTCGCGCTGTGTTGTGCTGTCTTGTGCTGTGTCGTGTCGTGCGGTGCGGTGTCGTGTTCTGCTGTGCTGTATCGTGTCGTACTGTGCTGTACTGCACTGTACTGCACTGTACTGCACTGTACTGCACTGTACTGCACTGTACTGTACTGTACTGTACTGTACTGTACTGTACTGTACTGTACTGTACTGTACTGTACTGTACTGTACTGTACTGTACAGCTGTACTGTACTGCGTTGTGCTGTGTTGCGTTACCGTTATGTTGTTACTCTCACAGGATCGCCTCGGATGAATAACTAAGCTTCTAAATTCATATCGATATACTTCACAGCTATATATCTTCCATTTCAGATCGTATTGACACAGTGAGAGCAAAGTTTTCCGTATTCGATCCACTGACACTCCAAGGAGCAAGAGTATGCATGAAGGCTAATTATATCAATATTCGTGGCTACTCGTGTAAAGAATGCACCGCTGCTTGGTATCAGGGGGACAATAATATACTTCACGTCGACAGCAATCACGATAATTCATGCAATTTGAATGCCAAGACAGGATGTGTTTGGAGTGAGGATAATTTTGGATTCTATTCGCATATAAATAATGTCTTCGGTTGTAGTAAGGACAACACATCTACAACAAGTTGGTGGTTTGGAAACTAAACGATGGTGGCACTGATATATATTGAGAACGGGAGAATAGGAGAATCGAAGTAGCTATAGACTAGAATTGCGTAAACCTATCTTGGATTACTTAGTTCGCGGAAAATATGAATAAAAATGAATATGAATAAAGTATGTAAAATATACAATATAGCATAGCATAGCGTAGCGTAGCGTAACGTAACGTAACGTAACGTAACGTAGCTTAGCTTAGCGCAGCCCAGCGCTAGCTTAGCGTAGCCTAGCTCAGCGTAGCGTAGGCTCAGCGTAGCGTGGCTTAGCGCAGCGCAGTGCAGTGCAGTGTAGTGTAGTGTAGTTTAGCAGCACACGGCACGGCCCAACGCAGCCCAGCCCAGCCCAGCACAACACAACGCAACGCAACGCAACGCAACGCAACCAACACGCAACGACACGACACGACACGACACGACACGACACGACACGACACGACACGACACAACACAACACAACACAACACAACACAACACAACACAACACAACACAACACAGCACAACACTACACTACACTGCACAAAGCACAACACAAGACAACACAAGACAACACAACACAACACAAGACAACACAACACAACACAACACAACACAACACAACACAACACGACACAACACAACACAACACAACACAACACAACACAACACAACACAACACGACACAACACAACACAACACAACACAACACAACACAACACAACACAACACAACACAACACAACACAACACAACACTGCACAAAGCACAACACAAAATCTCACAATACCAGTTCTATATTATAGAAAAACATAAAAGAGATACTAGGAACCTGTACAGAAGTAGGGATGGTAAAAATTTAAGCGAGATTGAAAGGGATTGCAAATGTGACATCTGTCCGAGGGCTTCCCAAGAGGTGAGTAAAATCGTCTGGCGTTAGCCAGAATAAAATACTAAAGACCAATTCGGACAGGAAAGAGTTAGAGGGGCAGTATAAGAGGCCAACATGCATTGTCTATCTCAATTTTGATTTTATTTAAGTGTTTTTAAAATAAAGAAGAATAGCCTCTTCGCTTGTTCAATTTCTCATCTTGGTCGAAAGATATTTTGGTTAAAAAAATCTGAATAAGATACCTTATGACGTCATCGATTCCACTAATTCCACAAAGGAGGAATATCTACGGAAATAATAGAGCGTTTTCATCTTACGTCACGGCGGCCATATTGGTGTACCAAAACAATGAAATGGCGGCCATATTGGTGTACGGTATGGGAATTAGCTCTTTCTTATTCAAATATTTCGTATTGTTTCACCACCCCAATGGGCCATCGATCACGTAAGTGAAAACGCTCTATAGGTAGATTGTGCTGAAACTTTGAAGCTGTTCTAATACGAATGGTACATTGCAATATTAAAGACTTATTAACCGAGTGCGAGATCTGTACGGGAAAGTCTTTGCCCGAGGTTTTCGTACAGACCGGGCGACGAAGGAGCGAGGTTTGCGCGATAAAACCAAGGGCAAATACTTTCCAGTACAGACCGAGCAAACGAGAATAAGGAATTTTTTATATGGCTATTGGTTCATTTTATTTTTAAGCTTCGAGCGTTGTTTTCGTCTTCGGAGTATGCTGTTTTATACCTTACCTGTTGACTTTTTCGTGGCGCTTCTTGGCCTTCTTATTTACATCAGTTCGGCTTTTATTTGTCATGTTTTTAGATGAACAGCTTTAAAGAAAACCAGCAGTGATGTTCCAACACATTTTATTGTTCAGAATATTTGAATAAAGATACCTGTTTCTCTTTTATTTGTATTCAAATCAACTCAGAAATGTTCCCGCCAAAACTTACAGGGCCGAGAAAAAAGCGTATTGACCGGTCGGTCAATATCGTAAAATCCCGACCTCTCAGGAACCAATCAGCGTGCGTCGTTTTGCGTACGGACTGGAAATCAGACCCAGCCATATAATAAACACAGTTATTACTTGACATATTCCTCATTTGGGGAAGTTTGTTTGATCTGTGTGGAGTAGTCTAGATGACATCGTAAGACTCGTAAGGCATCTGATTTACATGTCAGTACAAAAATCTGAATATCTCTGGAACATGATGAGATATTGATTTAATAAGAACGCCATACTTGATGATACGGAAAGTACTTGTGGATAAAATCAAAATTGAATAGAAGATTTTCCATTTTACTGCCCCTCTAACACTTTGAAGCCTGACGACGAGTTTTAAGGTTTATTCTGGCTAATGCCAGACGATTTTATTCAGCACAGGGCGAGGTCCAGGCCTCAAAGTGTTAAAACCTATCTCTTTAACACTTTGAAGCCTGACGACGAGTCTTTAGTATTTTATTCTGGCTAACGCCAGACGATTTTATTCAGCACAGGGAGAGGTCCAGGCCTCAAAGTGTTAAAACCTATCTCTTTAACACTTTGAAGCCTGAAGACGAGTCTTTAGTATTTTATTCTGGCTAACGCCAGACGATTTTATTCAGCACAGGACGAGGTCCAGGCCTCAAAGTGTTAAAGCCTATCTCTTTAACACTTTGAAGCCTGAAGAACTTTGAAGCCTGAAGACGAGTCTTTAGTATTTTATTCTGGCTAACGCCAGACGATTTTATTCAGCACAGGACGAGGTCCAGGCCTCAAAGTGTTAAAGCCTATCTCTTTAACACTTTGAAGCCTGAAGAACTTTGAAGCCTGACGACGAGTCTTTAGTATTCGATTTTATTCAGCACAGAGAAAGGTCCAATCTCTTTAACACTTTGAAGCCTGACGACGAGTCTTTAAGGTTTATTCTGGCTAACGCCAGACGATTTTATTCAGCACAGGGCGAGGTCCAATCTCGTTGACACTTTGAAGTCTGACGACGAGTCTTTAAGGTTTACTTTGGCTAACGCCAGGCGATTTTATTCAACACAGGGCGAGGTCCAATCTCTTTAGTAACACTTTGAAGCCTGACGATGAGTCTTTAAGGTTTATTCTGGCTAACGCCAGGCGATTTTATTCAGCACAGGGCGAGGTTCAGGCCTCAAAGTGTTAAAGGTTCAGAAATCCTCCACAGTTGTTAGGTCACTCGTATTTTAAAATGCTTATGAAACGAATCTTAAGTTCGTCTTATTTGAAAGAACACTTAACATGATAGAGTAACATCTTTTGCAGTTTTTCGTTTCCTTGCTTCGTTCTTGAGATATTTCAGTTTGTTTGATGTAAATGTCGCATGTTGCGACGTCACACGTGCATGATGAGTTATCGAAAAACGTTATATATCTTTGCTATTTAACAATTAGATTATGAGCTCGAAATTTCTATGAGTGAATAGTTGACGAGAGCGGAACTCGAGTCAACTATCATCTCATAGAAATTGAGAGCGAATAATCTAATTGTTTTAGTAGAAACTAACTTGTGTACCTTAGTTCTTCCAAATTATTTCAAAAAACGAAGCATAACCATTGTTTCTGTGCGAAAACCAAGGCAAAACAATCTGTCACTTCTCGTGTCCTCCATGTTGTTTTACTGCATGACCGCGCGAGTACTGGTACTCAATTTGCTACTCGCTATCTATTGACGAATAGATATCGAGTAGAGTAGCCAATCAGATTGCAGCATTTGCAATAGAATACTAGTAAGTTTCTACTAATGTCAGATATAATCAGTTGGAAATCTACATGTTCAGTGTTCTGGGCGAAACACGCGCACATGCTTCCATCGAATTATTTTGGTTTGATAATAGCAAAGATATATAACGTTTTTCAATAACTCATTATGCACATGTGGACTTACAAATGTTAAAAATAATTCGCAAGAAATGTATTGGCCCTGTTGCTTGTCTAGTGGTGTTGGGTATCGAATTAGATTCCTTGCAGCAAATAGCTCGCCTCACCACTGATAAACTACAGAGTTTGGTATTGTTGGAGTTGTGGGCTGGTCGTCGGTGGTGTAATAAGAAACAGCTGGAATCTTTAATCGGTCATTTACACCATGCTTCAATGGTGGTCTGGCCTGGTAGAACCTTTGTGCGCAGAATGATTGATTTGCTATGTTGTTTCAGGAGAAAGGACCACCCCATTAGACTAAATAAGGAATTTCAGTTGGATTTGTTTTGGTGGCAACAATTTCTTCAGGGGTGGAATGGGGTTAGCTTCCGGTTGTTCAATGGGCTAGGCCCTATTATTGATGTGGAGGTGACTTCGGATGCAGCGGGCAATGTTGGCTTTGGTGCCTTTTGGGGCACTGAGTGGTTCAATAGTAGGTGGATTCCTCTTCAGGTCCAGTTTTCTATTGCATACAAGGAACTATTTCCTATTGTCATTGCAGCTCGAATTTGGGGTGATTATTGGAGACAGCGCAGTGTATGTTTCCACTGTGACAACTTAGCGGTTGTTAGCATACTTAATTCGCGTACATCCAAGGATCCACTAATCATGCACTTGTTGTGCAATTTACTTATGTCAGCAGCATATTTTGGCTTTATGTTTTGCGCGCAACATGTTCCAGGGGACAACGAAGCAAGGAAATGAAAAACTGCAAAATATGTTACCCTATCATTTTAAGTGCTCTTTCAAATAAGACAAACTTAATTTCCGTTTCATAGGCACTTTGTATATCAGTTCGTGAAAATCTCAATTTTGTTGATAAAGAAATGATAAAAGTCTATTACATATTACAATTTTGACTAAAAAACAAAAAAACAACTAAATTTGACTAGAACATTCTTATTCAGGCGGTAGAGCTCCCTTGACTAGAATAATGTTTCCATACAAAGCAGTTTCACTGCAAGAGATAAAAATTGATTTTAAAATGTCGACAAAACAACATTCTCAGGGCCTTTTTGAAATTGGGAGGGCGGGAAAAGGGCCTGACATCGGCTGGTGCATTTTCATTGGTTGATTGCTTTTCTTAAAGTGTATATGAAACGAAAATTAAGTTTGTCTTATTTGAAAGAACTCTTAAATAATGGGGAATATCAATTTACAGCTTTTTCATATTTTACTTAGTTCTTGAGATATTTAGACTTATGTGATATTCAAATGAGATAAGTTATGGTTCGTTTTTTCACTAATTAACATATTCGAAAATCGTGAATATTTTTAAGATTATTGAACAAAATCACTTGAAACTTTGCATATTGCTACAGTTCATGCAACTAAACATGAAAGACAAGTTACAAGTGATTTTGATCATTAATCTTAAAAATATTCACGATTTTCGAATATGTTAATTAGTGAAAAAACGAACCATAATTTATCTCATTTGAATATCACACAAGTCTAAATATCTCAAGAACTAAGTAAAATATGAGAAAGCTGTAAATTGATATTCTCCATTATTTTAAGAGTTCTTTCAAATAAGACAAACTTAATTTTCGTTTCATATACAATTTAAACATTCCTCGAGAGACATATTTATGCTTAGTATAATTTTATAGTGGAAAGAGGCTTTCCAGCCTTCTGATTGGTCCGCTCAGCGGTGAATCTGAGGTAATAGTCACTGCCTAGGGCGGTGACTATTGCATCACAAGAAATTGTTCTTCAAAAGTAGTTTTTGAAAAGAGACTGGTACTTATTCAACACTGCATTGACTTTACTCGTTTCAGTCTCCCCCCTTGGAGTTGTCATTTTGAAGTATGAGATTTTAGAATTTGTCGATTCGTTCAACTGTTGATTTTTTTTTCAAAATGGTGTCTGTAGGTTTTGAGACAAACAAAGAGCATAACACTGAAAACATTTATCACTGAGATGTTGTACATATCAAATATCGTAAAAACAAAACTTTATAAAGGTAAGGAAGTATATTTTCTATAATTCTTTGTATTTTTTGTATGTTTTGGCTAGGTTTTGGTCGTAGCGATGTTTTCGAAAACTTCGTCATGAGTGAAGAACATATTGAACATGAATTAAGTGAAAAAAGCCGTAATACAGGATCCGAAACACAAGAATAAAAGTCTTTTTAGCATATATTTGAATGCATGTATGTTGTTTACTCTTTTTTTAAAATTATTTACTGACAAAGACTGTGACTTGCTAACATCTGTGAATAAACAGAATCACCACTGTTAAAATGAAAGCAGTTGTTTAAAGGGTATTGGCAATAAAAAATAAGTTTGTCTCATTTGAAAGAACTCGTCAAATGGTATAAGAACACCTTTTACAAGTTTTTCGTATTTGTTTTGGTTTTGGAAATATTTCGACCAAAGACAGCGTGCTGTCCGTCATCTTGGAATTATTTTCGATATGCAAAATTATGCATGTGACGACATAACCAGGGTAAAGTGAAATTTTTATCTTGCCAACCTTATGACATTATGAGCTAGAAACTCGATTTTGTGGCGCTATTTCCATTTTAAATTGACCCACAACATTTAAAAAGCCTTCCGTGGAAAATTGGTCACCCACGGAGTAGTTTCATCAGGTTTACATGTACCCTGCTTGTGACGTCACCAATTTCCTAGTTAACTAGACCCAATATTACAACAAGATGGCGGACAGCACGCTGTCTTTAGTCGAAATATTTCAAAACACAAGAAAGATACAGAAAAATTACAAAAGGTCTTCTTATACCATTTGACGAGTTCTTTCAAATGGGTCAAAGTTAATTTTTATTGCCAATACCCTTTAAAAGTTTTTGTTTCAACGTTATTGGTTTTTTATCAACCTGTGAAACTATACTAAAACAATTAGTCACCTCAGTCTCGGTGACAATCTCTATATTTGAATTCTACAATTATAGAATTCTCTATAATTCTTCGTATTTTTTTGTATGTTTTGGCTAGGTTTTGGACGTAGCGATGTTTTCGAAAACTTCGTCATGAGTGAAGAACATATTGAACATGAATTAAGTGCAAAAAAGCCGTAACACAGGATCCAAAACACCAGAATAAAAGTCTTTTTAGCATATATTTGAATGTATGTACAAGTTCAATTCCAAAGTAGGATGTTGTTTACTCTTTTTTTTAAAACTATTTACTGTGGCTTGCTAACATCCGTGAATAAACATAATCACCACTGCTAAAATGAAAGCAGTTGTTTAAAAGTTTTTGTTTCAACGTTATTGTTTTTTTATCAACCTCTGAAATTATACTAAAACAATTAGTCACCTCAGTGTCGGGGACCGCCAACGGGACCAGTGGGACCGCGATTACAATGAACTTCTCCTACGGGACTGCCATTATTGAAAATGACTTTTGCATACTAAATAAAACTGGTAATTAACTAGAAATACATAAACGCAACAACCCCTCGCCCGCTTTAACGTGTACATTTATAACACCCCCTCCCCCCCCCCCCCCCCCCCCCCCCCCAACCCAAAAAAAAAGTTCAAAGCAAAAGGAAAATTTCCAATCGAAAACAATTGTATAACAGTGGTTGAAGAAAAGAGTCGAAGCAAAACTGAGATTTATAATAAACTCTGGTAGTGTGGTTGTTGCCTTTAAATGGCTTCCATGTACATGTTTTGATGGAAAAACGTTACTCAAGATACGTTAACAACAATCTTGCAAATTTTTAAAAGGTTTCCATGCATGTTGTTTATTACTACGACAGAATTGAAGCAATGCAATCTGAGAATTAATAGCCAAAAACAACAACTGGCGAGAAGAAGCAAAATGCAGATCTTGATTCGAAAATAAATAAAAATAATCAAGAAAATATGTCACGTTCTATAGAAAAACTCGATCTAGACTGTCGTCTTCAGCAAGACACATCGGCAAAATAAACTATAATAACTTTAAAACTAGCAATTGAAACAAAGCAAAAATATACAGTATTTCTCGGACTGTCAAGGTTAAAAAAAAGCAAATATTTATTTGAAAATACTGATGAGAAAACATCGAAAACGCTTGTCACAATGTCATATATTAAAGTGTATATGAAACGAAAATTAAGATTGTCTTATTTGAAAGAACTCTTAAAATGATGGGGAATATCAATTTACAGCTTTTTCATATTTCATAGTTCTTGAGATATTTAGACTTATGTGATATTCAAATGAGATAACTTACGGTTCGTTTTTTCACTAATTAACATATTCGAAAATCGCGAATATTTTTAAGATTATTGAACAAAATCACTTGAAACTTTGCATATTGCTACAGTTCATGCAACTAAACATGAAAGACAAGTTACAAGTGATTTTGATTAATAATCTTAAAAATATTCACGATTTTCGAGTATGTTAATTAGAAAAAAAACGAACCATAAGTTATCTCATTTGAATATCACATAAGTCTAAATATCTCAAGAACTAAGTAAAATATGAAAAAGCTGTAAATTGATATTCCCCATTATTTTAAGAGTTCTTTCAAATAAGACAAAGTTAATTTCCGTTTCATATACACTTTAAACTCATGCACGTTTTAAGCTGTTTTAAAACAGCTGTCTTAAACCTTGCCGTTTCTCTCTCTATAATCATACACTACACTTATCCGTTGCCTTCTCTCTGTAGTATACTTATTTACCTTTCTTTCTGACTACCTCAAGTTTGTTAGCTTCGCTTTTCTTTGCTAAGCAAATAACTTCCTTCCCTTCCGCTGTTTGGTGGGAAGCACGGTTGGCGTGTGCTGTCAGGGCGCTGCCTCTCACCAATAGTTAAGCCCGCTTGGACGGGGTTAGTACTTGGATGGGTGACCGTCTGGGAACAACCCTGTTCTCGAGCTTGAGACTCATGTGAGTAGAGTTTAGTTGGTCTCTCCTGTGCTTCGAGGGTTTTTCACTGGGTTCTCCGGTTTTCCTCCCTCCGCAAAACCAACACCTAGGTCTTAGCTGTAATTCGTGGGCCGATATGTGTCGTATGGCGGCTGCCTGAGCACCTTTAATATGCCTTCGACTCGGCCATGTCAAAAATTATTGTAAGGCGCATTTGAAAACCTTAAAGTTGAATTTGCGCGGTATAAATACATATTATTATTATTATTATTATTATTATTATTATTATTATTATTATTATTATTATTATTATTATTACTATTACTATTATTATTATTATTATTATTATTATTACTATTATTATTATTATTATTATTATTATTATTATTATTATTATTATTATTATTATTATTATTATTATTATTATTACTATTATTATTATTATTACTATTATTATTATTATTATTATTATTATTATTATTATTATTATTATTACTATTATTATTATTATTATTATTATTATTATTATTATTATTATTATTATTACTATTACTATTATTATTATTATTATTATTATTATTATTATTATTATTATTACTATTATTATTATTATTATTATTATTATTATTATTATTATTATTATTATTATTATTATTATTATTATTATTATTATTATTATTATTACTATTATTATTATTATTATTATTATTATTATTATTATTATTATTATTATTATTATTATTATTATTATTTATTATTATTATTATTATTATTATTATTATTATTATTATTATTATTATTATTATTATTATTATTATTATTATTATTATTATTATTATTATTATTATTGCCGTCTCGTCACGAAGTTCTGTACGTTTTCTCAATCTTTGAGGCTTTCCCTCAACGCTTTTCCTTCGAGTTAATAGTCCTTGTCGCATCCCTTAAAGTTTTCTTGCTTTATTGAGCTGCATTTTCTCTTTCCATTGTATATTTATGTAGTTTGGGTTTTTCTCACACAAAGCACATTCTTGGTAAAAGAATGTCGTTAAAAAGATTTTGCTCAATAGGTTACCAGTGCCCAAAAATCCTCGCCGCGCAAATGATCTACCATACTCCTATATAAATAAACTCGATGCGAAATTTGACCGGCCTTGTAAACTCGCCTATAAGGGGTTTTACGCCGTCGGGATTAGCACCCTCTCCCTGGACGGCGCCGAAGCGCCGTCCGGGCTCGGGGATTACACCCAGTATTTCCGGGTGCTGTAACCAGCCGATGCCAGGGCCTTTTCCCGCCCTGACAATTTCAAAAAGGCCCTGGGAACGAAGTTGGTCGAAAAAGGGCTTAGAAGTATTTTCGCTGACGTCAGCAAACACGAAGTTAGCAAACTTTACGCAGTTTTATTACAGAACCCTCCTCAGAAATCATCCCATTCTTTTCATGATTTTCTTACACTGCTAAAGTCAACCAAAAAATTTCGGCTGTCTCGAGCGGGATTTGAACTCGCACCTTCGGGATACCGGTCCGTTCGCTCTACCTCCAATCTCTGTGCGGCTCGATAGCTCAACAGGTTTTTATATACTGTTTAATAAACGAGCAGGAGTTATATCTGATAAAACACGAACTGCGAGTTTATTGAACGGCTTCAAAAACGAACCACTTGGTAAGTTCACTGGCGTAGTAAGTTTGAAAAATAACCTTCTCTAAGCCAAGAAAATCAAAGCTTTATGTAAATCAGGAGGTATCTTTATCACATATAAAGACACTGATTAAACTTTAATTTCTTTTGAATTTTCCTCATGAACTATTAATGAGTTTTGAAGCAGTTTTCGCGGCGCATTTCGCGGCGAGATGACAGGTGACGGTAATTCTTTTTTTAATAACAAAAAATACAACAACTCACCCGGTAGCTACAACAGCAAATGATTTTTTAGCTCGTTCATAAAAAGCAAAGCGTTCAATTGTCCCAGTTGTTATCTAAAACATTTCACATGACAAGAAGTAATGTTCTTATACGTTATTCCACTTTACTCCACTTCTCTCCACTCCGCTCCATTCCACTCTACTCCACTCTACCTTACTCTACTCTACTCCACTCCACGCTATTCTACTCCATTCCATTCTACTCCACCGCATCCCACTCCACTCTACTCCATTCTACTCCACCCCACTCCACTCCACTCTACTCCACTCCATTCTAGTCCACTCTACTCCACGGCACTCTACTCTATGCCACTCTACTCCATGCCACTCCACTCCACATTCTTCTACTCAACTTCATTCTACTCCACTCGACACGACTCTACCCCACTCCTCCCTTTTCTTCCCTCCCCTCCCCCTTCCCCTTCTCTCGTCTTCTCTTCTCTTCTCTTCTCTTCTCTTCTCTTCTCTTCTCTTCTCTTCTCTTCTCTTTTCTTCTCTTCTCTTCTCTCGTCTTCTCTTCTCTTCTCTTCTCTTTTCTTCTCTTCTCTTCTCTCGTCTTCTCTTCTCTTCTCTTCTCTTCTCTTCTCTTCTCTTCTCTTCTCTTCTCTTTTCTTCTCTTCTCTTCTCTTCCCTTCTCTTCCCTCCTCTCCCCTTCCCTTCCCTCCTCTCCCCTTCTCTTCTCTTCTCTTCAAAATTTCAATAATAAAATTACTGTACCTCGCGTCCTTCAGCTTTATTAATTATACTCTTATAATCATCCCAAATCGAAGGTGATTTCATTCCTTTCTGGACATCACTGGGTGTGACTTCCATCAGAAGAGCCTAAAATAAGCAAATCAAGTTCTAAATATAAACAAACTAAAGGAAACTCCATAATCTTCACTAGAAACGTTATGTTTTCACCTCTGTCTGTCTGTCTGTCAGTCAGTCAGTCAGTCAGTCAGTCAGTCAGTCAGTCAGTCAGTCAGTCAGTCAGTCAGTCAGTCAGTCAGTCAGTCAGTCAGTCAGTCAGTCAGTCAGTCAGTCAGTCAGTCAGTCAGTCAGTCAGTCAGTCAGTCAGTCAGTCAGTCAGTCAGTCCAGTCCAGTCAGTCAGTCTGTCCACTAGTCTATGTCTGTCTGTCTGTCTGTCTGTGTCGGTCTGTCTGCCTGCCAGTCTGTGTCTGTCTATTTGGCAGCCAGTCTGTGTCTGTCTGTCTGTCTGTCTGTCTGTCTGTCTGTCTGTCTGTCTGCCGGTCTGTCTGTCTGTTGGTCAGTCGGTCGGTCTGTCTGTCTGTCTGTCTGTCTGTCTGTCTGTCTGTCTGTCTGTCTGTCTGTCTGTCTGTCTGTCAGTCAGTCTGTCTACCAGTCTGTCTGCCAGTCTGTCCACCAGTCTGCATAAAGTTGGACAAAAAATAGAACAAAGCCTTAGCTGAGTTTCCAGACCATATAGTTGAAGGACTATATGACCAGGCCTTACCGGTTCACTAACATAAGTATCCAATGGAAAGAATTTTAGAATGGCTTCTAGTAATTCTGGAATACCATGTCCTAGAAAAATCATTAACAAAAGCGATCACGTTAAATGACCTCTTCATTGTTTTACTCTGTCTAACACCAGACTATTTTACTCTATCTAACACCAGACTATTTTGCTCTGTCTAACACCAGACTATTTTACTCTGTCTAACACCAGACTATTTTACTCTGTCCAACACCAGACTATTTTACTCTGTCTAACACCAGACTATTTTACTGTGTCTAACACCAGACTATTTTACTGTGTCTAACACCAGACTATTTTACTTTGTTTAACACCAGACTATTTTACTCTGTCTAACACCAGACTATTTTACTGTGTCTAACACCAGATTATTTTACTGTGTCTAACACCACACTATTTTACTGTGTCTAACACCACACTATTTTACTGTGTCCAACACCAGATTATTTTACTGTGTCTAACACCAGACTATTTTACTCTGTCTAACACCAGACTATTTTACTGTGTCTAACACCAGACTATTTTACTTTGTCTAACACCAGACTATTTTACTGTGTCTAACACCAGACTATTTTACTGTGTCTAACACCAGACTATTTTACTGTCTAACACCAGACTATTTCACTGTGTCTAACATCAGACTATTTTACTGTGTCTAACATCAGACTATTTCACTGTATCTAACATCAGACTATTTTACTGTGTCTAACACCAGACTATTTTACTGTGTCTAACATCAGACTATTTTACTGTGTCTAACACCAGACTATTTTACTGTGTCTAACACCAGACTATTTTACTGTGTCTAACACCAGACTATTTTACTGTGTCTAACACCAGACTATTTTACTGTGTCTAACACCAGACTATTTTACTGTGTCTAACACCAGACTATTTTACTGTCTAACGCCAGACTATTTCACTGTGTCTAACATCAGACTATTTTACTGTGTCTAACATCAGACTATTTCACTGTATCTAACATCAGACTATTTTACTGTGTCTAACACCAGACTATTTTACTGTGTCTAACATCAGACTATTTTACTGTGTCTAACACCAGACTATTTTACTGTGTCTAACACCAGACTATTTTACTGTGTCTAACACCAGACTATTTTACTGTCTAACACCAGACTATTTTACTGTGTCTAACACCAGACTATTTTACTCGTAAAATTTTACACTTACCATCAGCCCTAATCTCTTCAGGACCACTGGCACAAACAGAACTTGAAGGAAAATTAGCATCAGCTAAAACTGTTTAACAAAACACAAAAATCACGTCCACTAAAACTGCTTTAAAAATGAATTCATAGCTAGGCTTGAATGACAGAATTCATATAAGAAATGCTAGAATTGCTGTTCACAAAATACGTGGTAGTATTTTCATGGATTTTTGTCCCCCCTTCCCCCCTGTGATACTGTGTGACATATGTAATCACCCCCCTTCAAAAAGACATGACTTTGGGCTAACCTCCCATACTCCAATGCAAAATACAGTACTGGCTAGATAATAGAATTTTCTTCATGTAATAGTAAGAAATATAATATAAATAACTCTTGTGGAAACAAAATATATTACATTATAAATGTTTTAAAATAACTCAAGTAGCAATAAGTGTATATAATATTACAAGAAACAATGGGTTCTCTCAAAGGCGACACCAGTGCATGCAAGTGCCGAAGTAGCACCAAACATGTATTGAAATCTAGAGTCTCTGATATGCTACTTCCTGCATTTTGGAGTGAGATTTTACAGAATTCTGAAGTATATCTTTGTAGTATATATAGTGAACCAACTGTAATATAGTTTAAATGCTCTGAAGATGTTGTGATGTAACAACGAAACGTCAGTAAATAAATTTTCTTTTCTTTTTATTATGTCTTGTTTCAAAGTCATTTGCTGGGCTCTGATATTCATTTTTAAATTGCGTTTTCCGCCTGGTGTGTCTATCGCTACAATATTATAAAACTTCATAGAAAACACAAAAGATTACAGATTTCAGATCTTTATATCCCACCATTGAAGACCTAGCTATACAAAGAAATAGGTTTATTTTGTTAAGTTTTGGCTCCCTTGCTAGTTTTGCAACGGGGGATGTCTTTCCTTCTGCAACCCCAGCTGGGGGGGGCCTTGCCCCTTAAATTGAAGAAGAAAAAGAACAATGACCCAGAAGACATAAACTGGGTCTGGGCAACCGAGTTTAAACTGTCCTTTTGGTTGGATTTAAGTGAACAAAAAAGACTTGGCTACGAAAGTAGAAAAACACAGCAACCAAAATGTATATTATATATTATATATAATATACATAATATATATATAATATATAATATATAAGACAGTATTTGCAGCTTAAAAAAGTATCGTTCCTTTGCAGTTTATAAACTAGAAGTAAATAAAACTTACCCAGTTGATCGCCGTGGCCCATTCGAGCCATAGTGAAGAGAAGTTGAGGAGATAAAATGCGAGGGACTCCTTTTAAAACCACCATCTTGGATTTAACTTTCATAACCGTACCCCCCGGAATACTTAAGGAGATTATAGTAACGGGGGAACAAGGGCAGATTTTGTTTTGAGCCAATGAGGGCGTTTGTTTACATCGTGTCAACAACCAATCAGATTACTTGAATTTAGTGTGGACTTCCGGTGGGATCGAAAATCAACAAAATATTATGGAGCAAACACACCTTCAATAAAAGCTGTACGTGCACGCGAATTTTTAATTTTTTAGTTTCAAACGTGTTTATTCGGATAGAATACGAATTTTTCTTTAATTTCCTCGTGGGGATAAACAATCCGTTTTCTAGTTGAAAAACAATCGACCCTTGAATTACGGCTTACGAAGAGCCCGCGACCAAGCTAAATCGTCCCACATCGTCCCCTTTCTTCTAGCATAAAAACCTACCAAAGTTCACTTTTCTCGCTTGTTTTGACTTGTCATTAGTATAAGACCCTTCCCTTGTGGTAACTATGAGTTAAAAACCTTCAAAAATACCTACTTGACCTTTTCCGGTTTTACAAAAGTGTTTACTTCCTTTGGACTCAGGGGGTCTGGTGAAGGATGAAGCTCTTGTCATCTCTATATTAAATAAATCCACGATTAAATCAAAACGTACCTAACGATTGGCAAATATCGCTTTAAACTATACTTCAGGGATCATCCATCGGTAACACTTACGAGAAGTTATTGTCTTGGGGGCTCAGCTCGAGGCCAAATCTTTATTCTCGAAATCAGGGAACGAACTGCTGGTTGACCATGAGCGTTGTCATCAACCATAGTCAACTAAACCTAGATCTTCATCGTCGTCGTCGTCTTCCTCCTCCTCATCGTCGCTGGTCTCTTCTTTGTCCTTATTGTCCGTTTTGGCTTGTTTGAAGACGGCTTCATTTGCTGTTTTACCAAGGGAGATAACCTTCGATTGCAATAGTTCGTGGCAAATTCGACAAACACTGATGTCTGGGAGGTTGCATTCCAGGTGAAAAGAATGTCCACATCCTCGAAATATCCTCCACATTGTGCTTTGTTGTGTGCATCCAAGACTATCACATTTTCTGTTGGAATTGAAGGTATTGGTCTGTTGGCAAGCCTTAAAATTGACTTTTAGAGTTACTTTATCAAATGGGAAATTCGACTTTTGGATCGATTTGATTGCTGTGTTTGATTTAACAGGGGCCAAAGAAACATAAATTACACTTAAATTATATATAAAATTACACCAGAATTTCTTAGAAATTCTGGTGTAATTTTATAATCTAAGTGTAATTTATGTTTCTATGGCCCCTGTTTAATTAATCTTCAGTGATATTATTATAAGTTTGTATTATATAATAGTTTATTTTTAACTTATATATATAACCTGATGCAAACTCCCTCTCATGTTTGCATCAGGCTGTATAAACATGAGTGGCCAAGTTTTATTTCTTATATACATGTACTTACTTTGCTGGGTTTGGAGATTTTTCTACTGCTGTAAATCCAAGTGGTAGTATTCGGTTGGTCACAACTGCTTCACCAAAAAGATTAGGAAGTTTCCATCTGGACAATTGTTTGTGTTGTCAGGGGGTCCTAGGTAATTCAACTCCCATTCCAGGATGATTGTTGATACTTTCAAATTTTTCAGTAAGGAATTCAGCTGCCTTGACTTTTAGCTGGTCAATTCTTTTGCTACTAAAATTGAATTTTTTAGGTGGCACAAATGTTGACTTGAATGAATGCATTTCATGTTTACATGCATCTATCTCCTTTGCTTTCTGGCTGATTTGTTCTGCTGTGTCAGTTTCTTTGGTTCTTCCTCACAACACAGAGTGAAAGTTTTCAAATCCTTGTTGCAAATCCTTGTTGCGTTGTTGGGTGATGTTCATGGTATTTCGCAGGCACCATTATGACAAAGCCCTCCTGATAGCACTTTCTACTTTCATTCATTGGCAAGAGCATGTTCATCCTATGTATCAAACCATGCTACAATCATTGACATAATTCGTGAAACAAAGCTAACATGAAATGGTTTCATGTTCCCCATTCCCCCCACTTCAATGTTGTGGACCTCAAAACGTTTGCAATTTGCACTCAGTCACCTGCCATTACATTTAAATGTTCAACATTGAAAAGGGGGGACGGGGGGATAGCAATTCATGCAAAAAAGAGGCCTAGCAATTAACATGGCATGATTCACTCAAGTCGTTTCAACTAATTTTGTCAATGATTGTAGATGCATTGGTAGCATTCGATGAATATCCAGTTGAAAACTTTCACTCTGTGTTGTGAGGAAGAACCAAAGAAACTGACACAGCAGAACAAATCAGCCAGAAAGCAAAGGAGATAGATGCATGTAAACATGAAATGATTTCATTCAAGTCAACATTTGTGCCACCTAAAAAATTCAATTTTAGTAGCAAAAGAATTGACCAGCTAAAAGTCAAGGCAGCTGAATTCCTTACTGAAAAATTTGAAAGTGTCAAGGCAGCTGAATTCCTTACTGAAAAATTTGAAAGTATTAACTATCATCCTGGAATGGGAGTTACCCCAACAACACAAACAATTGTCCAGATGGAAACTTCCTAATCTTTTTGGTGAAGCAGTTGTGACCAACCGAATACTACCACTTGGATTTACAGCAGTAGAAAAATCTCCAAACCCAGCAAAGTAAGTACATGTATATAAGAAATAAAACTTGGCCACTCATGTTTATACAGCCTGATGCAAACATGAGAGGGAGTTTGCATCAGGTTATATATAAGTTAAAAATAAACTATTATATAATACAAACTTATAATAATATCACTGAAGATTAAATAAACAGGGACCATAGAAACATAAATTACACTTAGATTATAAAATTACACCAGAATTTCTAAGAAATTCTGGTGTAATTTTATATATAATCTAAGTGTAATTTATGTTTCTTTGGCCCCTGTTAAATCAAACACAGCAATCAAATCGATCCAAAAGTCGAATTTCCCATTTGATAAAGTTACTCTAAAAGTCAATTTTAAGGCTTGCCAACAGACCAATACCTTCAATTTCAACAGAAAATGTGATAGTCTTGGATGCACACAACAAAGCACAATGTGGAGGATATTTCGAGGATGTGGACATTCTTTTCACCTGGAATGCAACCTCCCAGACATCAGTGTTTGTCGAATTTGCCACGAGCCCACGAACTATTGCAGTCGAAGGTTATCTCCCTTGGAAAAACAGCAAATGAAGCCGTCTTCAAACAAGCCAAAACGGACAATAAGGACAACGAAGAGACCAGCGACGATGAGGAGGAGGAGGAAGACGACGACGACGACGATGACGATGAAGATCTAGGTTTAGTTGATGACAAGGCTCATGGTCAACCAGCAGTTCGTTCCCTGATTTCGAGAATAAATATTTGGCCTCGAGCTGAGCCCCCAAGACAATAACTTCTCGTAAGTGTTACCGATGGATGATCCCTGAAGTATATTTTAAAGCGATATTTGCCAATCGTTAGGTACGTTTTGATTTAATCGTGGATTTATTTAATATAGAGATGACAAGAGCTTCATCCTTCACCAGACCCCCTGAGTCCAAAGGAAGTAAACACTTTTGTAAAACCGGAAAAGGTCAAGTAGGTATTTTTTGAAGGTTTTTAACTCATAGTTACCACAAGGGAAGGGTCTTATACTAATGACAAGTCAAAACAAGCGAGAAAAGTGAACTTTGGTAGGTTTTTATGCTAGAAGAAAGGGGACGATGTGGGACGATTTAGCTTGGTCGCGGGCTCTTCGTAAGCCGTAATTCAAGGGTCGATTGTTTTTCAACTAGAAAACGGATTGTTTATCCCCACGAGGAAATTAAAGAAAAATTCGTATTCTATCCGAATAAACACGTTTGAAACTAAAAAATTAAAAATTCGCGTGCACGTACAGCTTTTATTGAAGGTGTGTTTGCTCCATAATATTTTGTTGATTTTCGATCCCACCGGAAGTCCACACTAAATTCAAGTAATCTGATTGGTTGTTGACACGATGTAAACAAACGCCCTCATTGGCTCAAAACAAAATCTGCCCTTGTTTAACGGGGGATGTCTTTCCAAGAGCTTGGTACTTTATGTAAGCAGTTATGTAAGGGATATTATATAAAACCACGTGAACATAATGCATCTTCGTTCCCAGGGCCTTTTTGAAATTGGGAAGGCGGGAAAAGGCGGTGTAATAAATTACCAATTTAGTTCAGCGTGCAAAATCATTCCGAGTAATGCCAGGCCCGTGGGAGAGATTCATTTTAATGGCGGTCCTATTAGTCCCATTGGCGGTCCCGTTGAAGCTATTTGATTACAACTGGTACAAAATTATGCATAATTTGGTTTCTCAAGAAAAGTTTAAGAAAAGCAATCAACCAATGGAAATGCAAAGTCCACCAGCCGATGCCAAGGGCCCTTTCTCGCCCTCTTAATTTCAAAAAGGCCCTGGGAACGAGGTTGGATAATGATATTGATGATGATGATGATAATGATATTAAATGATGATGATGATGATAATGATAACGATAACGATAACGATGATGATGATAATAATGATGATGATAATGATGGTGATAAAAATTATAATGGTGATGAGAATTATGATGATGATGATGATGATGATGATGATGATGTTGATAATGATAATAACAATGATGATAATGATTATATGAAGAAAATCATAACCTTTTCCCGAACACTTATAATTGCAGTAATGACGGGGGAAAGAGTACTAGACAGACCGACAGACAGACCGACAGATGTACCGACAGATGGACGGATGGACAGTCGGGCATACAGAGACAGACAAACGGACACACACACAGGCAAACAGACAGACAGACAGACAGACAGACAGACAGACAGACAGACAGACAGACAGACAGACAGACAGACAGACAGACAGACAGACAGACACACACACACACACACACACACATAGACAGACAGACAGACAGACAGACAGACAGACAGACAGACAGACAGACAGACAGACAGACAGACAGACAGACAGGCAGACAGACACTCAGACACTCAGACAGACAGACAGACAGACAGACAGACAGACAGACAGACAGACAGACAGACAGACAGACAGACAGACAGACAGACAGGCAGGCAGGCAGGCAGGCAGGCAGGCAGGCAGGCAGGCAGGCAGACAGACAGACAGACAGACAGACAGACAGACAGACAGACATAGACAGGCACACACACACACACACACACACATAGACAGACAGACAGGCAGACAGACACTCAGACAGACGGACGGACGGACGGACGGACGGACGGACGGACGGACGGACGGACGGACGGACGGACGGACGGACGGACAGACAGACAGACAGACAGACAGACAGACAGACAGACATTTTAAATGCCTCTCTTTTACCATTATGAGTTTTTCCAAATTACATGAACTTAATTTATATTAGAAAATATTTAATTTTTTTCAGTAAATTATGAAAAATATGCTCATGTTCCTCTGAGGATGGTTCTGTAATTAATTTATATTGCCAATTCCCTTTAAATATAAAAAAAAACAAAAACACAACGCCCGCTCAGGAAGCTAATTGAGTATCTCGCCTACTATTTGCCGACCTCGCTATTTAAGCAACAGCGCTTTTCAAATTATTCACTTGCTTATTTGTTTAAATCAGGTCTACCTACGATCTGCCAAATGACTATATCTCTCGAGCTATCGTTTGTCAATGTTTTAGCCTCCATCAATCATGATGTGTTCAAAATGCATATTTTCTTGTTGTCATTACAAGTTGGGTAGTTGTTGAATTGGATGTATACAACTCCAGCCAATTTGGTCAATATGTAATTTATTACATACAAGATAAAGGTTCTTCTATCAACTCTCAAACATTTGACCAAAGACGATTTTGAAGGTATCAAACAAAATCCTACCGCGATCCAGTGGTGCATGACTTGCTTATTTGTTTACTATTTTCAACACAATTTGGCAGATTGCAGATATATCTGATGAAAATAAATAGGTGTCTAAATGATTGGATAATGGTTGTTGTTTAGATCAGGAGGTCGGCAAATAGTTGGCAAGCTACTCAACAAGCAGAATTCTCACTTTAACATATTCGCCTTATATATTTACTGTTCAAAATGGGCCGCCATCCTCTAAAGAATATATGTAAATTGGCTTTCAAGCGGTGGCCATTTTGTCATTAATTTCTGGTAATGTTCATTTTGATTATAAAATTAATTCTCTCAGATTCCAGACCGCTCAGGAACCAATCAAATTGCTGAATTTCGCGTTCCAGAAGGCTCTCGGAAATAGTCATATTATAAATCTAATTCCAGTCACTTGGTCTGATGATGACTTTGGAATAAAGTCGAAATATTACCATTTCATCTTTCTTGCTTTGTTTTGATCCATATCTTGGGGTTTTCAAGATGTTCATTTTCGGAATATGTTTTATATTATAATTCCTAAAATTGTCGGCTGGCTTTGGATTTTGAAAATAGAACAAACCTAATTTTCATTTCACTTCCTCTTAACAATGAAAAGTAAAGCTTTCATGCATAATTTAACACGGTGTTTCATGTACAAAAGGGTTAAGAACAACAAATTTACAAGTACACATTTTAAAATTTCTGATTAATTAACTATCTTGCAATGGTAATGCAAGGTAAACAAAACAATTCTTGTGCCAAACAACATCACTAATTTCAACAAAAGATACTCTTGCTGTTCACTATCTTGTTCTAAGACGTTGCCTAATTAACTGATGTGACAAGCTGGGTAAACATGATGAAACTTATTCTTCTGGCAGCTGAATCTGTGGTATGTTTTTAAAGTGTTGTGGTTTAATCAGGAATAAAAATCATCTACAAAAAATGAGTTTCAGTCTTACATATGTGAAAGTATGGCTAACTAAAGTTTTCGCTTTCCCCAGCTTGTGACGTCACATGCATATACAAAATGTATCCAAGATGACAGATACTGATTTAGATTAGCAACTTTAAAAGTAGCCTGCGTAGTGGCGCTTGTAGTTGGGGGGGGGGGGGGGGGATACAGCGACGAGCGAGCGACGAAGTCGCGAGCGAGTGGAGATGGAGGCAGCGTCTGCACGAAAGACCCATGTTTTTGGATTTCCGCCCCCTAGTAATCCAATTACCAAATTGTCAAAATTCAACCGATCAGTGTTTAGCGGCATGATTGGATTTCACTTTTCGCGTAGAAATATATCGCTGCGGTGCTCATGATTATTCATGTCTGAAACTTCAAAAAAAATAATGAAGGAAAGAGGACGAAAACAAAAGGAGGCAAGCGGTAACGATAATTGCAGGTTCTGTGATTGCCAGCTGACTGCAGTTACTAAAAGTAAGAACTCATTTGAAAATTTATTCAAGCGCCATCGCGTAGACAGGAGAGCCAAGACTGCGAGTCCATTGGCTTTTAATAAGTTATTACCAATACGCAGTGGAACTCTGTCCGAGCGAATTTGTAGCCTTGTGGAAGATAAATAAGAAACGCTGCCGACCACAATTGCAGCGATGTTCTAGTGAAGGACAACTCGGATCTCTTAGTATGTCCATGAACCGCTCCTTTCTCACGATTACTGCGGTGGCAAAGATTATTTTGAACGAACATTTACGAATATCTTCCAGAAGTATTAGCGACGCATCAACGGCAGAATAACCTTATATATTTCCATGTCATCCAGTTGATCCCTAATAATACTATTCAAGCTAGGAGAGATCACAATGATAACTACTTTTCCTGCCATGGTAATCACGCGCTCGCACAAACGTCTGATAAATCAAGCTCTTGCCAAACCCCATAGGCAAGACAGCCAAAACATCTTTTCCTGCCAACCAGTAGCTAAATGAAGATCTGATAACGCTTTGGAAAGAATATCATCAACGCACGATTCTTCTAAAGTCGCCATTTTGCAATGATTCATTTCCTACCAAGGAAAACCCTGAATACTAATGAATCCGTCAGCCAATCAGAATTTTGCGGTCGCTGACGGCCGCGGAAATCCAAAAATATGGCTCTTTCGTGCAGGCGCTCCCTCTCCCTTCCCCCTCCCCTTTCTTCCCATTTCTTCCCTCCCCTTCTTCCTCTCTCTCCACTCGCTGTATCCCCCCCCCCAACCCAAGCGCCGCTACGCAGGCTACTTTAAAAGTACAATCACTGCTGGTTGCATGTGACTGCGCCACACGCTGTATATTTGATCATTCTTTACTTTGTGTCAACTGGCAGCTACCTGACACGACGCCAAGTATGAGTTCACATGGGCCAAGTATGAGTTCACTGGAAATTCCGAGGGGAAGGGGGGTTGAAAGGCTACAATTTCCGACGGGAGAGGGGGGTCATGAGCAGCTAGATAGATAGATAATTAGTGATTTATATTGCGTATTCTTCATGACGTAATGATCGAATGCGCATTACAGTGTACAACAGAATAGATAAATAGGTATAGCTATATATTTACAATACATGAAATAGTTATTAAGATGTAGGTGTTGATTTTTACGGAGGGGGGAAGACCGGAGAACCTGGCGAAAAACCCTCGAAGCACAGGAGAGACCAACTAAACTCTACTCACATGAGTCGCAAGCTCGAGAACGGGGTTATTCCCAAACAGTCACCCATCCAAGTACTAACCCCGTCTATCCGGGCTTAACTATTGGTGAGAGGCAGCGCCCTAACAGCACACGCCACCGTGTGCTCCTTTTCCAGGGTAAAGAAATACGAAAAGCACGACGTAATACTTATGATGCACGCTGTTTTTAAAAAAAATCAGAGTTCCTGTCCATTGAGATGAGGTTAACATCATAAGCTTTAAGGTTCGTTGAAAAAAAGGTGATATTTTACGTACGAAGTTAGTATTTTAGAGCGCCGCCATTAAAGTGGTCGAGCTTGAGAAGAATGAGTCGAGGAAGCTTATGACGTCATAGACTCAAGAACAACATGACCGGTACCCTTTTGTTATCAACAACAACGATCTTTTGTTTTTTTGTGTCTATGACGTCAAAGTTCCCCTCAACTCATTCTTCTCAAACACGGCGAATTTAATGGCGGCGCTGCAGCCTCCAAAATACAAACTTCGCACGTAAAATACAACTTTGTTTTTGAGAATTTCGAAATGAAACTTCGCACAATTACCAACTATCATAATATCTTTAATATTATGCAGAAACATTACCAACAATATTTTCATAAGAGAAGCACTTTAAATTAAAGTGCAAATGAAACGAAAATTAAGTTTGTCTTATTTGACAGAACACTTAAAATGATAGAGTAACATCTTTTGAAGTTTTTCGTTTCCTTACTTCGTTGTTGAGATGTTTCAGTTTGTTCGAAATGTAAATTAAACAACTTGACATCACATGTGCATAGTGAGTTATCAGAGAAGCTTATATATCTTTGCTATTATCAAACCAAACTTAATTCGAAGGAAGTATGTGCGTGTGTTTCTCTCACAACGCCAAACATGTAAAATTTTCAAGTGATTATGTTTGATAATAGCAAAGATATATAACCTTCTCTGATAACTCATTATGCACATGTGACGTGAAGTTGTTTAATTTACGTATTAAACAAACTGAAATATCTCAAGAACGAAACAAGGAAACGAAAAACTGCAAAAGATGTTACTCTATCATTTTAAGTGTTCTTTCAAATAAGACAAACTTAATTTTCGTTTCATTTGCACTTTAAGTATGGGTTAATTGATGGTCACGAGTGTGATATTGGATTTAACATCGTGAGTGAAGCTTAACAGCCACGAGTGGCCAACCATTTTATCTCATATGACTCTCTCGCAGTAAAATCATTTTGTTTTTTATTTAACTTACCGAGAAAGAAACAAGAGTTAGAAAGTAAGATACTGATTAGCATGCGGTAAGCGGTCAAAACAGTGGGATAACTAGTTATCCCACTATGCATACTCATCTGCAGCCAAACTGAATAAAGGATTTAACCGGTCTGTTAGAACAATGAAATGTGGGTGTGACTGAATTACCATAAAGATGACCGATTACTGACGGAACTACATGAGGGAAAGTTCGAACACGGAATTACAGTGGCAACGTTGTTCAGACGGACAGACGTTTGACAAAATGAAGGACAACTTTGTTCGCACTACATTATCATGGGTGTGTGTTTTGGCGCTTTTAATTAAAGGTAAAGTGTTCATCCTTAAACCTTAGTTCAGTCTGGTAGCAAAAGAATAAATGTGGTTATTACGTCCCTTCATAATTATTGAGTTATTGGATTCACAAACAAGACGTCTGGTCAGACGTTCACTTGGGCTACTGCAATAAAATCAGTGAGTACGTGGAGGTTTTTATATCACACACAATGCTAAGATGTAAAGTCTAAGCACATGGGGCAGAGATAAAACTCAAAACACAATCTACTTCTATATTTCAGGTCGTTTTCAAAAATCATGTAATGTGTTTGTTTACACTCTTTACGTTTCTCTCTGACGAAGGTAGGCCTTCGCTCGAAACGTTAGACTCCTACGTTCTCTGTTTCGGCAGTATATCAAACCTTACCAAACTGTTTAAATATTATTATTATTAATCCAAATCTCTGATATTATGACAGAACACACAATTTGCAATACACAAAACACGATCGCCTGAACATAATTTAGATACAGGAGTGTCTTCGGATACGAAATATCAACACAGCATCATGTTTAACTATCAAGTGTTCTTGCAAGTTCATTGTATTAACGTTCTTCGTACTTTTATTACAGTACTTTTATGTAATAGATAAATCCCGAGAACGAGGGATTTATGCTATAGAAAGACCCGAGGACGCGCAGCGTCCGAGGGCTTTACATCGCATAAATCCCGACGTTCGAGATTTAATTTATTAGTGAGGATATTTTCCAACAAAGTTTTGTCTTTTTTTCTACCTTGGAGAAAGATTTTACTAGTATTTTTCTTCATTTCTTATCTAATTAGTATTCAAGGGCTGTATGCAATATACAGCCCGCAGTACATCAAAGAAAACCGACTCAATAATAAATTAATAGTTGTTATTACGTGTCCTATATTCGGAAACAACAAAGCAGTTTTAGTTCTCTGATGAAAACATTGTTCGCAATGTTTTTGCATAATCCTAAAGATGTTATGGTAGTCAGTAATCATGCAAAGTTTCGTTTCAAAATTTGTTGAAGAAAGGGTGATATTTTATGTGTGAAGTCTGTATTTTAGAGCGTCGCCATTAACGTGATCGAGCTTGAGAAGAATGAGTGAGAAAGCTTAAGACGTCATAGAGTCAAGTACAACAATGAGCCTTTTGTTGACAACAACAAGGATCTTTTGTTTTTGTTGAATCTATGACGTCAAAATTCTCTTCAACTCATTCTTCTCAAACACGGCCAATTGAAGTATTGAAGTGGCGGCGCTCCAAAATACAAAATTCACACGTAAAATACAACTTTGTCTTTGAGAATCTCGAAATGAAACTTTGCACAATTACCAACTATCATAATATCTTTAGGGTTATGCAGAAACATTACCAACAATATTTTCATAAGAGAACCACTTTAAGTCTTTGTGTAAGTGAAAAACCGCCAAACCAAGCCAATATCATGTGTATAGTAGTGTCTGGTTGTGAACTTTGGTTGCTAAACGTTTTATAACGTACCATGTAAAAAAAAAAAATGGAATCGTAGCGCGTGCCGACCTGACTGCGCATTTTCTACCACAGAGGAAAACGCGGAGTGTGTGAATAAATGAGTAGCGTGCCGTGGCTAACGTGAGAAAGCGGAGTATTTAAAGTTATAATCATGAACTTTGAATAAAATAAAAATTTAATTTCCAAAGGCAAAGCACGGAGAGACGCGGAGGGATGGAAAATGCGGAGTTAGGTCGGCACGCGCTACGTTTCCCATGTTGTTTTTTTTTTTACAAAGGTAGGTTATAAAAGGTTTAGCAACCAAGGTGATGAAGCAGACACGACTGTACGCATGATATTGACTCGGTTTAGACACGGTTTTTCACTTAACACAAAGACTTAACCGAAACGGCTTTGTTGCAGGCGGTGTGCGGCCTCTAATCACAAAGCACGGCTGGCTATTCTAGTAAATCCGTTCATACACGTTTGGCCCCCATCGAGTGAACAACTCTACCAAACTGAATTTTACAAGATATTGGACAAGTGTAACGTCCGGGAATGCTTAAAAGCGATAATTTGTCTTTTGGTGAAATGTTTGTCTTGTTTCTGATAACTGCAACTAACGGCACATTAATTTTTCAGTAACTGAGTTGTCCGAACGAACTAAGCTAGCTATACCCTTTCAGTTTCGGCGTCCAAACTGCATTTGCGGTTGAAGGAAGTTCTTGGCGTCAGATTATAGAAAGACAAAGTGTTTTGAGGTGCTCAGCAAAAAGTCAAGAGCTTATTTGTATTAATTAAAATTTGCTTGGGGGTAGTCAAGAATGAACCATATCTTCGTGTTTACAAACCGCCAGCTACACAGGCTATATGTATACAAATGCGTGCACGCATTCACGCACAGCGTCCATGGACGCTGAGAAGAGTCCATGGATGCTGAGAAGAAAGTCAAAATGTGGTTCATAAAATTAATGTGTATAATATAAAACGCGCTTGGGGTTGATAAATAGGAAAGAAATAGATCTTTATGTCTATAAACGCCTTTGGATTTGTTAAGAAAGTAAAACATGCTTCAGTATATACATATATATATATATATATATATATATATATATATATATATATATATATATATATATATATTGTAGATTGAACTATATATATATATATATATATATATATAGTTCAATCTACAATATATATATATATATATCAGCAAGCAAGTCTACCGAATAAATAAATAATATATATATATATATATATTATTTATTTATTCGGTAGACTTGCTGTGCTACTCGGAGTTTCACGCAGTAAAGCGATCGTCAGGCAACTGACAGATCTGGTGAAGCTACTCTCTATTTACAGTGTGATATTAGGTATCGTGTTTCATGTCTGCACTTGGTGAATAGTTCGGATCGTTTGTTCAATAGTGAATTGTTCTTGTTTTTCATAATAGTCAGTTTTTCCTCGAGGCAAAGGTTGCACCTTCTGGAACCAGCTTTGTAGACAGGGACATTCTTAAGAAGCGACCATATGATGGAAAATGGTTTCTTTAACGGTTTCTTTAACCACTCTGTTACAGTCAATTCTCGGTATATATATATATATATATATATATTATATATAAGCAACCACTACACATCAAAGTACTAAACGGCTTTGAAGAAGATATCATAAGAATGGTCGAAAACATCAAGTCCAGAGATGTCAACAATCGGTTCCTTTTCACACTTTCCAGCGACGCAAAGAAAATAATAAACTATAAATAAACCTATGACATTAACGTAATAACGAGAAACATTTACGAAATGAAACCAGATCTACACAACCAACTACTTCCCGAGAACGTAACAAAGAATTGCAAGCTAGGAAACGAACTGTCTCTTAAAGAAATTAACCAAGAACTAAAGTGCATCGCAAGTGAATTAACAATCGGTGATAAAGTAGAATCCATGGCCAGGAAGCAAGCATTTATTTCCCTCAAAGACCACAAAGAAAACTTTGAGAACAATCCGAAATGTCGACTTATCAACCCACCTAAATCCGAATTAAGCAAAGTAAGCAAAGCGATCCTCGCGAGTGGTTCACGAACATCAAAGAAAAATCCTCACACACTTCCATATAAAACTAAACTAAACTAAACTAATCTTATTTATACTGGATATATAGCTCTATCAGTTAATAGCTAACTATTCTCCCTAGAGGTCCAGTAAGGGCCATCCCTCAATGGACCAGTGTTTCTACAGGAGGAAACTGGAGTACCCGGAGGAAACCTGCGATGTTTGGTAGAGTCAAACTGGAAGCACTCTTCTCACATGCGGCCAAGGTGAATTTTTTTTTTAATCAGATAACTGCTGAGAGCAGGAATTGAACCCGGGTCGCACAGGTGAAAGGCACGTGCGCTAACCACTGTGCCACCAACACCCCGTTGACATAGTAGATTTATATCCATCAATATCCGAGCAAGTTCTAGACAAAGTCATTTTCTGGAGAACTCCAGCATGCCGCCATCACCGCACAAGAGGTAGCCCACTGATCTACATAAGAGACTGGATAGAGCATCTATTGTCTGAAATTGAAGTCGGAAGTGGTCGGAAGTCGGCAACAGCCGCCATGTTGGATGGCCCCACTTTCGCTAGATTTTACTGTTGCACAATTATAGTTTTCGTATATTAAGGCATTTTTCTCCTTCGGGTTCGGACAAACTTTTTTATCACGAGGAAGAAAGGACACGTGAAGAATTTGGAGAGAAAACGTGTAGTTGTTTAGCCCAAAAATGTTGGGAAAAACGGAATTTGCGAGTTCGATGGAGCGAACTCCCAGTGTCAGTGTGACAACTTTGAACAGACGAAGGCCGTTCTCATTCAGAATTTACTCAGAATATGGAAGTACTGCTAAAGGACAAAATGAATGAATGCAAATGTTATCCACATCGTTGTGGAGTTTAACATACATATTGGCTTGATTTGTTTTGACTTTATAACATCAAGCACTGGCCTAGTGGCCTTGTTGATCAGTTTAGTTCTGCCACAATTTTCATAACATACAGAAGCCAGAGGACAGACTAAATTTTTAAAATTTATCATTATATATTACATTTATACAGAATCAAACTACACAAGACAAAATACACTCATGAATTGTAAAAATTTTCTTTAATGAAATCATTGACAAAGTTCGAAAACTGTAAATGACACCGTTCAATTATATTCTGCATTAAGTTGTCATGTTGCTCGTGCTTCACCTTACAAATATCACATTCAATTTTACAAATATTCACAAACAATTTTTTCATCAAAATGACAGGGAGTAAAATAGCTCAGCTGTTAAGAAACAATGTTGACAACTTACTAGAAATACATGATCGCAACAACCCCTCGCCCACTTTTAATATATACATTTTTGTAAACCACCACCATCACCATACACATGCACACTTTCTGTTTTTTTTTGTTTTTTTTGTATTTAAGTCTATTATAGTTTTCATATTTAGTCTATTATAATTTTAGTATGTAACAATAAAATTAACAGCCTGAAAATGTTTGAATAGAAAGAGAGAAACAAACCAGTATAACATCAAAGAAAATTCATTGGCAAAGTTCACCTGTAGTCATGTACTGACACACCGAAAGAGCATACAAAGTCAATATTAAAAAATAAAATGAACCAAATAACAAATTTTCATTCAAAATAGATAATAGTGGCCAAGAAAAGACACAATGCCACGTCCTAGCGTCCAAAGACAACTGTAGACAAGAATATTATTTATATTGCATGATTTTCTTTTTCACTCAGCTAAACTGGTAAATGTGAATCTCCTACCGTTAAACTTTCTTCTGCTTTTGTCACCACAAACACTGCCAATTCAGTCTATACTCTTTTCAGAATTCAGGTTGTTTTTCTCGTCCGGTTTCTTACTTTTTCCGTGACCAGGCATCATTCAGTTCTCTTCAAGATCTAAAAAGCCGTTTGTTTCAAACTGATTTCTTCGTCGTTCTCCAATATTCGCGACAAACAAGCCAACATTGGCTACCATATTTCTTTCTTCATATTTCGACACACTCCGCATTTTCCACAGCGGACCAAACCCACATATTCGGGTACCATACCCGTCATCTTTTAGTGTAGGTCTGGTCTAGACTCTGACGGATGACAGGTACTGGTTAACTGAAAAACCACTGACCAATAACGTAATTTCTGTGAACACACTAAACACGACCAACAAAGAACACTTGACTTCAAACAACTTGATCAAACATCAGGAAAGCGAAGAAAGAAAGAAAGCATGAAGGTTAGCATTTAGCACGGATCAGTCTCCGAAAGCCTGGCGCGATGATGCAATAATTTCCTTTTTGCGACATCGGTAAAATAGAAATAAAATTAACGGAGCCGAAACCTAGCCTCGTGCTACCACAAGTAGCCCAAGTAATGACTACTCGAAACATGCTGTTGCTTGTTTTCTGTTTTCTAAATCAGACCATCCGTTCTCTTTGAATCTTATACAGTAAAAAGCATCATAAAAGAACCCCTATTTTTTCAAGTCAGACTGAAATAGTTCTTATATGTTGGGTGTGTAGTGAGAAATTAGGCTGATAGACTCTTAACAGGTTCTTATTTAGAGGGCAAAAACAATTGTTCCTGATATAGTAAATTTCCAGCCTAGTAACCAACCTGGTTCCCAGGCCTCTCTTTTTTAACGTCGAGCGACGACAGACCGAAATTGTGAGAGGCCTGGAGTAAAATGTTTCGCTTGCCCCCCAAACTGCCCCCAAATTTGGCCCCCAATTATCCAGGCACCAGCCCGCTGTGCCAAGGAAATGCGAGGCAGACAACACTCACCTCGGTCTGCACAATTCTTCATAACATCATATCTCAAGGTTGGTCTACTGCCGAAACGTGAAAGTAGAATATTTTGATTTGTATAAGTGCATTTCAACACAATCACTTCCTATGTAGCGCACTGCTTTTATAATAAAGCAATATTCTAACATACGTATGTAACATACGTATGTAACAATCTTTTAACGCAAAAAAAATAAAGAAACTTACTCGTTTGCTAGATAGATAGATAGATAGATAGATAGATAGATAGATAGATAGATAGATAGATAGATAGATAGATAGATAGATAGATAGATAGATAGATAGATAGATAGATAGATAGATAGATAGATAACTTTATTTTAGCAGGGTAGCCCAATCAGCACAATGGCTGGTATCCATAGGGGCCCTGCATATAATAAAATAATTACAATCTGCATTTAAAACATAAACAAAGACAAACAAACTAATTAAACTAATTACAAATAGTAATCAGCCACCATACTAAAATCCTAACTACAGTTATATCTACAAAATCAATATTCTAAAATTCCAGAATATAACTACAATACCAATGCAATGCTAATATAATAGACTAAAAACAATGTTTTTGAATAAGATGCTTAAAATTAGACAAGGATGTAGCATTCTTTATCTTACTTGGAAGAGTATTGTAAAGAAATGATCCAGAATATCTGAAAGTTCTTTTGCCTATAGACTAAGTTTTGGTTTCGGAAGGTGCAGATCGGTTTTTCTTCTAGTGTTATATGTATGGATATTATGGTTCCTCACAAAATAATCGCCTAGATACACCGGGACCAAATCATTTAGGCACTTAAAAACTAAAATACATTTATGGATGCTTCTACGAGTAGCTAAATCTACCCAATTTAAACTAATAAACGTGTTTTTAGAACTATCTCGCTGTAGAATTATGCGCGCCGCACGGTTTTGTAGTCTTTGAAGATTTTGACAGCATCCAGCAGACAGTTCGCACCATACAGCATCAGTGTAATCGAAAACTGGCAATACTAATGAGTTGTAAACGCACTTTGATGCTTCAAGCGTTAAACAAGAGCGTATTCGGGATAGCAAACCTAATCGTTTGGCCACCTTGTTACAAACTACTTCAGTATGTTCTTTCCACGATATTTGTTCATCCAACATTACCCCCAGGTAACTAAATTTACCGACTCTTTCAATGTCATGCCCATGAAGTTTAATGGTAAAGCCTGAGACATTGCTGCTCTTAAGAAGAAATTTGCCCTCGTCTATTCTTTTCTAATTTTGAGAAGAATTTGAGCTCCAGCAGGATCATGAGGGATACTGATGAATCCTTTTCCGCTAGTGCTCTCGCTCGATCGCTATTCTGTGCTGTCACCAAAATAAGTATCGAAAGAGAAGAGTACTTGGAAATAGTCTGCTTAAGCCCCAGTCAAACGAGGATGAGAGTTGATGAGAGTCGATGAGAGTTGCAACTCTCGGTCGCGTTTGACCATCAACTCTCATCGACTCTCGTGCACTCTTATCAACTCTCATCAACTTTGAGCTGGTTCAAATTTTAATGAGGGTTGATGAGAGTTTTTGCTCGTTTGACCGGTCATGAGAGTTGGCATATGAGAGTTGATGAGAGTTTAGCGGCTAGCGGTTTCCACTTTGTAAAAACAGGCTCAACAAATCGTGTCTTTCCTCGCTTGCATTTTCGCTGTTGTTCTTCTGCCAACAATAAACTTAAGGCCAACACCACCGCGGTCTTTCTTTTGGCCGACAAAGGCATTTTGCCGTCTTGCCTTTCCTTGTCATGAAATTGTCTGACTGTATTCGTGACTTTTCGTGACAAGAAAAGGCAAGAATGCAAAATATATCTGTCTATTTATTTGTCCAGTACGAGATTGTAAAAATACGAACTTTGTTTACCTCGAAATTCATTCCTAGTCTCCCTGCTACGCGCGGTAAATCCTACAACTCTCGTCAACTCTCATGGTCAACTCTCATCAACTCTCATCAACTCTCATCCTCGTTTGACCGGGGCTTTAGTCCCATCGTTCTGAAGCACGCGCGTATATGCTGAGACTGGTACCTACAATCTTGGGCAAAACTGTTGAGAAATTTCACCACGAAATCACGTCACGTTTTTACGCTTGATGGTTCTTAGGACCCCCCCCCCCCCCTTCCTCTCCCCTTTCAGTGTTGATTTCTTCATTTCAAATTCAAGCTAGTGGCTTTGCCTTCTGGGGGGGGGGGGGGGGGGGGAGAGGAAGTAAGAACACAAGGAAAGTTCCTTAGTAAACATAAATACATTAAGTTTGCGATTGTGATAGTGTGGACGATGGTGTCTCAACAGGTTTTGACCAAGATTGTAGGCCGCCCACTCTCGCAGCGCTCGGGCACAGAACGCCTATATAACCTAGCAAATATTGAAACAGCGAGAGAGAGAGAGAGAGAGAGAGAGAGAGAGAGAGAGAGAGAGAGAGAGAGAGAGAGAGAGAGAGAGAGAGAGAGAGAGAGAGAGAGAGAGAGAGAGAGAGAGAGAGAGAGAGAGAGAGAGAGAGAGAGAGAGAGAGAGAGAGAGAGAGAGAGAGAGAGAGAGAGAGAGAGAGAGAGAGAGAGAGAGAGAGAGAGAGAGAGAGAGAGAGAGAGAGAGAGAGAGAGAGAGAGAGAGAGAGAGAGAGAGAGAGAGAGAGAGAGTGTAAAGTTATAAAGTACATGTACATGCACATGCACCTGGTTAAAAGAGAATGTATTCAAATATCCACAACACATTGTGCTACACTAATTACTGCTATAAAGAAGCAAATGCATAAACAATAGAATACAATCATTTACAGTAGTAATTAATAATACTATTTCCCAACTGAAATGTCAGTTAAAGGTACAGTTTATCACTTACCTTGATAAATCTTAGCAATACAGTCTTCGAAAGTTCATTAAAAAGTCTTCACCAAATCATAGGCCTTTCTTATCATTTCAGTCTAAACAGAGTTCACCGAGTTGAAGGAGCCCTAAAAAAAAATTAAAAGAATATTGTCGGATGAGTTTTTGACAAACATATGGATTTCAACCAATCAGAACTAGTGTTCATATCACGTTATTTTGTACTTGCAGCTTATCTTATGGTATTTTATTGTTTTGTTTCAGGTCATCAAGGCTTTTTCATCAAACATTCACAAAGTGGACTTTGTTTAAAGGTTGAGGATGACTATTTTAGGGGAAACCTAAATGACTGGGGTGCTAATTATTATGTGAAATTTTATGATGAATGTTTGGATACTTATGCTCAGTTTCGTTATGTCGATGATACATTTGTACATAACATTGAAAAGATTGGAACTTTTCTTGGAAGAAGATTCACACCTGGAATAATAGATCTTTATTTTAACAGATACATCGTGTATCATAACGTGTCCAGTACAGCATCATTCGTTAGAAGCCCGGAATTTGCTTTGAGACACGAGTCAGGTACTTTAAAGATATATGATGGAACATATTGTGCCACTCCCAGCAAAACAACAAAACCTTTCGATGGATCTTATCCAGTCAAAACCACAACATGTGACCAGGATTTACAAAAGTTTACCTTTGGTAAGTTTTATAATTTATTTATTTAATTAATTAATTAATATATATGTATATATATATATATATATATATATATATATATATTACGTATATATTAATTAGTAATTTATTTATTTAATTATTTATCTATCTATTTATTTATTCAAATATCTATTGAGTAATTAATGAATTAATGAATTAATTTACTGATGTATTTATTTCTCTATTTATTTATTTATGTATTATTTTCCCATTGTTGTGTTATTTTTACAATTTTTAGGATCAATGACAAATAAAGATTCTACAATGACTGATGTCAACTGTGCTTCCTCACAAAAGATGCAGGTTGTGAAAGCAGAATTTGGAGAATTCAGTGACGGAAAGCCATTTGTCTACAACAATGACACCAAGTGTAGCTCGTTTGCTTTATGTTTTGTCAAGGCTCATTGTGATGGGAAGATCTCGTGTAACATGGCTGCCGACAGTAATTTGTTTAAACTGAATCAATGTCCAAAGACATCAAGGCAACTTTATATGGAATACAACTGCGTTGATACACCAGGCACTGCTATTACGATAGGCAAGTTGTATAATTAATAATCATTATTATAAAATAATATTTTGATTAATAGTATTTTGTAGCAAGGACCTTAAAAATAGTGAGCACGAAAATTGATTATAGTGAGCACGAAATTTACGATAATTGTACGCAATTTGACAATCACGAAATTTGACTATAGTGAGCACGCAATTTCACGAAATTAGATAATAATGAGAACGGAATTTGACGATAATGAGCACGGAATTTCACGATACTGGGCACGCCATTTGACAATCACGAAATTTGACTATAGTGAGCACGCAATTTCACGAAATTAGATAATAATGAGTACGGAATTTGACGATAATGAGCACGGAATTTTGCGATAATGAGCGCGGAGTTTGACAATCACGAATTAGACTATATAAGTGAGCACGGAATTTGACTGTATTGCAGATACGGAATTTCACTATAATGATCACGGAATTTGACGATTCTGAGCACGCAATTTGACCATTACGAAATTGGACTATAGTGAACGTGTAATTTGACTATAGTGAGCGTGTAATTTGACTGCTATGAGTACGAAATTTGACAATAATGAGTACGAAATTTGACGATAATGAGCACAGAATTTGACGATAATGAACACGGAATTTCACGATGGGCACGGAATTTCACGATGAGCACGGGATTTCACGATAATGAGCACGGGATTTCACGATAATGAGCACGGGATTTCACTATAATGAACAGGAAATTTGACAAAAATTATATATAGATATCTTATAATTTTTTATAGTTTCCAAAATTCGGTTCTCTCAAGCTCCAAACCGAGGCTACATTGAAGTCTATGATGGCACAACCTGGATAGCAGCCGACGATAAAACCTGGAGTAAAGAAAAGGAAGTTGCACTGTGTCATCATTTGGGATTCATTAACACAAAGAGCGGCAGTGGTAATAAGGGAGCAACAATACAAGCTGGACAAATGCTTGCGTCAGGAGACATGTATTGCTATGGTACTCAACCAACTAGTACAACTTGTTGTGCTCAGCTTGAATCTTCCACATTAACTCAAAATGCCAAGATCCCAAATGTAAAATGTATGTATACTAAAATACCTTTATGTTAGAATGGGTTTAGGGAAGAGACCGAGGATTGACACAAGGATTTCTGCAAGGAATTTCAAGCTGTGACGGAGGAGGGGGTGGGGGTCGTCCCGAAGGCAACACTTATGGGGGCAAGAATCCTGGTTTCGAATGTATATGACGGACGGACGGACGGATGGACGGATGGACGGACAGACAGACAGACAGATTTTTACGTCTTTACTCATTTATTTTTTTAACTCTAGGTCTAATTTGCAATGAACCGTTATTAGAGGACACTGTGAAATTTCCAAATACCATCTTCATCGCCAGTGATGCAAACGGCTATAAAGCTAGAATGACAATCAATGGCTGGTGTCCGACAAGCTCTGGATCAAAATATCTTCAGATTGATCTTCAAAGAGAATATTACATAACATACATTGCAACATTTGGAGACAAAGCACAAACAAACTGGCTGGAATCGTATTCACTACAATACAGCCGCACTTTGGCTGGGCTGAGTTCAAGTACGGCGAAGACGGTATGAGCAACTGAATTGGTATTCGTTTGTTGTTGTTGGTGGTGTTGTTGGTGTTGGTGTTGTTGGTGGTGTTGGTGTTGTTGTTGATGTTGGTGGTGTTGGTGTTGTTGTTGGTGGTGGTGTTGGTGGTGTTGTTGGTGGTGGTGTTGTTGTTGTTGGTGTTGTTGGTGATGTTGGTGTTGTTGTTGGTGTTGTTGTTGTTGTTGTTGGTGGTGGTGGTGTTGTTGTTGGTGTTGTTGGTGTTAGTGTTGGTGTTGGTGTTGTGTTGGTGGTGGTGTTGTTGGTGTTGGTGTTGTTGGTGGTGTTGGTGGTGTTGGTGTTGGTGTTGGTGGTGTTGTTGTTGGTGTTTTTGATGTTGTTGGTGGTGTTGGTGGTGTTGGTGTTGGTGGTGTTGGTGTTGGTGTTGGTGTTGGTAGTGGTGTTGGTAGTGGTGTTGGTAGTGTTGTTGTTGTTGGTGGTAGTGTTGGTGTTGGTAGTGGTGTTGGTGGTGTTGGTGTTGGTGTTGGTGGTGGTGTTGGTAGTGGTGTTGGTGGTGTTGGTGTTGGTGTTGGTGTTGGTGGTGTTGGTGGTGGTGTTGGTGTTGGTGGTGGTGTTGGTGTTGGTGTTGGTGTTGGTGGTGGTGTTGGTGGTGTTGGTGTTGGTGGTGGTGTTGGTGGTGTTGGTGTTGGTGGTGGTGTTGGTGGTGGTGTTGGTGTTGGTGTTGGTGTTAGTAATGGTGTTGGTGGTGGTGTTGGTGGTGGTGGTGGTGTTGGTGTTTGTGTTGGTAGTGGTGTTGGTGTTGGTAGTGGTGTTGGTGGTGGTAGTGGTGTTGGTGTTGGTAGTGGTGTTGGTGTTGGTGTTGGTAGTGGTGTTGGTGTTGGTGTTGGTGGTGTTGGTGTTGGTGTTGGTGTTAGTGTTGGTAGTGGTGTTGGTGTTGGTGGTGGTGGTGTTGTTGGTGTGGTATGGTGGTGGTGGTGGCAATGTTATTGTTATTCTTGTTATTGTTGTCCTCATTTCCTTATATTTGTTCTTATTTGTTGTGTTGTTTTGTGTTGTAGTGTTCGCCAGTGCTTTGGTGTTGGTGGTGTTGTTGGTGGTGTTGTTGTTGTTGTTGGTGTTGTTGGTGATGTTGGTGTTGTTGTTGGTGTTGTCGTTGTTGTTGTTGTTGGTGGTGTTGTTGTTGGTGTTGTTGGTGTTGGTGTTGGTGTTAGTGTTGGTGTGGGTGTTGGTGTTGTGTTGGTGGTGTTGTGTTGGTGGTGTTGTTGGTGTTGGTGTTGTTGGTGGTGTTGGTGGTGTTGGTGTTGGTGTTGGTGGTGTTGTTGTTGGTGTTTTTGGTGTTGTTGGTGGTGTTGTTGGTGGTGTTGGTGGTGTTGGTGTTGGTGGTGTTGGTGTTGGTAGTGGTGTTGGTAGTGGTGTTGGTAGTGTTGTTGTTGTTGTTGGTGGTAGTGTTGGTGTTGGTAGTGGTGTTGGTGGTGTTGGTGTTGGTGGTGGTGTTGGTAGTGGTGGTGTTGGTGGTGTTGGTGGTGGTGTTGGTGGTGTTGGTGGTGGTGTTGGTGTTGGTGGTGTTGGTGTTGGTAGTGGTGTTGGTGGTGGTGTTGGTAGTGGTGTTGGTGGTGTTGGTGGTGGTGTTGGTGGTGTTGGTGTTGGTAGTGGTGTTGGTGTTAGTAATGGTGTTGGTGGTGGTGTTGGTGGTGGTGGTGGTGTTGGTGTTTGTGTTGGTAGTGGTGTTGGTGGTGGTAGTGGTGTTGGTGTTGGTAGTGGTGTTGGTGTTGGTGTTGGTAGTGGTGTTGGTGTTGGTGGTGTTGGTGTTGGTGTTAGTGTTGGTAGTGGTGTTGGTGTTGGTGGTGGTGGTGTTGTTGGTGTGGTATGGTGGTGGTGGTGGCAATGTTATTGTTATTCTTGTTATTGTTGTCCTCATTTCCTTATATTTGTTCTTATTTGTTGTGTTGTTTTGTGTTGTAGTGTTCGCCAGTGCTTTGTTTTTACGATAAACCGTCGATAGGAAAGGTTTATGGGTCCACTGGGGTTATAACAATCGGTTAAACAGAATATTGGGTGCGGTTATGACTAAGTGAGAACGAAATTTAAATTCCGGCTTAAGGTTGCAAGTACTTTGTTTTGATTTTAGGAACGGCATCTAGAGGAACTTTTTGTACCGCTTAGATTTCGGTACTCGCTGCGTTTGTACCTTTTGAAAAGGAATATATTCAAGTGGAACGTTTCGTTCTCATTTGAATTGAGGAATGTTTTGTTCCGATATTCAAAAATAGGAACGGGTTTAAATTAAGAACAAATTGTTCCGCATGAGCTAGACCGCTTTAAATAGGACCTCTTTGTTCCTTATTTTAAAGGTTATTTCGTTCCGTTTGTTTCCTCTCAGAGGAACAAATAAAGAAGTTAATATATTCCGAACTACTGGCTACCTGAGCTCGGTAGCCGGTCGTTTCCATATGATAGCCGGTCAGTAGCCGGTAAATTTAACAAGGTTTTAACTAGTAGCCGGGTAGACAGTAGTTATGAATATCAATTAAATAGCGTTATAATATATTCCAAACCACAGGCTACTTTAGCTCGGTAGCCGGTCGTTTCCATATGGTAGCCGGTCAGTAGCCAGTAAATTTAACAAGGTTTTAACTGGTAGCCGGGTAGACGGTAGTTATGAATATCAATTAAGTTACAGATCTAATTTACATATATGTTCTCTCGCAGTAACTATACCCCTCTTTTCTCAAACAAAAACAGGAATTTTGACAGTGGGAACGCTTTGTTCAGATTCAGTAATCTGAAGCAAAAATTAGGCGCTAAATGCTATGCCGTAAGGCCCACTCTCTTCAAGAGGTGTACATTTGTGGTATAGAAAATTACGATTACCTCACCACCATACAATGGAACCATGAACCCTGTTAGGGCTCATGGTTCCATTGTATGGTGGTGAGGTAATCGTAATTTTCCATACCACAAACTTCCCCGGTTTGTGATTAGGGTGTAAGGTTCATGCTTCCATTGTATGGAGGTAATGATAATTTTCCATACCACAAACTTCCCGGTTTTGTGATTAAAGGTATGGTTTATGGTTTTATTGTTGGGGTAATTTTCCATACCACAAATGTACACACCTTCGGAACAGGGGGCCTCACCCTACACATTGTTCTCTTAAATTGATGTATTTTCTTCGTTTTTTTATAAACAAATTCTACATATTATGTTTACTCTATTATAAACTTAGTATACATGTTATGTGAAAAAGTTACACCTATCAAGCTGTTTGTGTTTGGCGAAAGCAGCAGCGTTAAATCAATTTCAAAGCTACTGCTCTCATTCTCAACGTTCTTGCTTCTCTGGTCTCTTGGAAATGAAAAGCTGGATGACGGAGGATGGAAGACCAGCGCAGTCCAAACTTCTCGATACCTCTTCTTATGTAATTGTCTTCTTGCTTGGTAAACCTCACCGGGTCCTTTCGTCCCGGTTGTCTGCCTATTTTGTTTACAGAATCGTCTTCACTTTGACGTTGTTCACACCTATTTTCTTTTGGTAAAGTATCGTCGTTTAACTGCTCGACGCAACTGTCCATTGCTTCGCCTTCGACTCCCCGCAGCTTGTCCATGCACGTCTTTCCTTTCATGGCGACATCCCGCGAGCGTAACTTCTGGTAATGCACTCGGGCAACGTTCGAACTGTGTTTCTGATCTTCCGAAACCACCTTCTGTTCTTGCACGTCTAACACAATGGCACTTTCAGTCTCTATTATCTGAATGTACTATGGCCTGAAACACCAGCACGCTCAATAGTTCAGTCAATTTTTGAAATTGCGCACCGTTTCGGTTTACCAGCAAGTACTCGCATTGCGGCAGGAGAAGAGGTCTGACAAAACGAACATAGTCGTCGACTACTACCAAGCTCGCTTCGTCAAAATACAAAGAATCGAAACCGTACTTTTTAGCGGTTTTAAAAATTGTTTGGTCTACCATCCCACCGTTGTGCTTCGCATTTTCAAACATAGTGACTGTCAAATGTTGATAGGTCATCGGACGACAACCCTTTACTTTAACAAACATAAATACTGCGAGGAATCGCGTGGCAAATGTTAAGTCGCTTGACGTAACAAAAGTTGACAATTTTCTGCACTCTTCTAAAATCTGCTTGTAGCGCTCGATGTGAAATGGAACGATTGTCTGCAACTCGGCTATCGAAGCCCAACTTCTTCTCGATTCCAGTGTCTCAATGTCCAGATCTGTCGTCCAGTGCGAACGCATCTGCTTTGACAGACACTTCTTGGCTCGCTTGATGTACACTTCGGTCACCGAGAAGTTCTGAAGGACAGGACCAGGTGGAGAGTTGAACTTTCGGAAGTCGAGTAGGTCAGAAATGCTTGTTACATAGCCGAGTCGGCCCGACTGACCCATCTGCCAAGTGTCCTCGAGGTGGTCGAGAAAATTCGTTAGAAATTTAGAAGAGCAAAGAAAATAGTCGATAAGTTGCACGGTGGACAACACGGTCGACTCCTCCTCGCCCGATTCTCCGCAACAAAACTTGAGAAATTTAAGAGCTCGCGTGACCGAAATTTCTGCTTGTTTTGACGTTTTCCCTCCCCCCGTTGTACTTTGTAACCATAGCGAAAGAGAACGAGCGAATACGTTATCCAATGAGCAACACGGCAGTGTCAGTTTGCTTTTAGTCGACGTAACTTCAATTACAGGCTTGACATTGTCGCTGAGTATTGTCGGTTTTTCATCGAAGTACGCGTACCAAGGATGTTTTACTTTGACGTGCTTTCGACAGCCTCTTCGACTGGCAAATCCTGGATGGTCGCAGTTAGGAACTGGACAATGATTAAAGCCTTCTTCGTCTGTCTGCAGATGTAACCGTCTAGGCTTCTTGAATGCCCCGTCGAGAGGCATCCAACGGCCACGGTAAACTTCAAGAACTACTGCATGAACGGCGATGGCTAATTGTGTTTACATCTATCTTCAACATATCTCGCATATTTATACTCTTCCATGTATATCTTCCTTCTTCCTTTGGGATTAGATAGATCGAAAAATTGAAAAGACGTTCCTTTTGGTAGCTAACTTTCGGTTCATTACATACACTTTACTTCCGATTATTGAATGGGAACAAAGCGTTCCCACAGTCAAAATTGCTGTTTTTGTTTGAGAAAATAGGGTTATATTTAATGCGAGAGAATATATATGTAAATTAGATCTGTAACTTAATTGATATTCATAACTACCGTCTACCCGGCTACTGGTTAAAACCTTGTTAAATTGACAGGCTACTGACCGGCTACCATATGGAAACGACCGGCTACCCAGCTAAGGTAGCCGGTGGTTTGGAATATATTATAACGCTATTTAATTGATATTCATAACTACCGTCTACCCGGCTACTGGTTAAAACCATGTTAAATTGACAGGCTACTGGCCGGCTACCATATGGAAACGACCGGCTACCGAGCTAAAGTAGCCGGTGGTTTGGAATATATTATAACGCTATTTAATTGATATTCATAACTACCGTCTACCCGGCTACTAGTTAAAACCTTGTTAAATTGACCAGCTACTGACCGGCTACCATATGGAAACGACCGGCTACCGAGCTAAAGTAGCCGGTGGTTTGGAATATATTATAACGCTACTTAATTGATATTCATAACTGCCGTCTATCCGGCTACTAGTTAAAACCTTGTTAAATTGACTGGCTACTGACCGGCTATCATATGGAAACGACCGGCTACAGAGTGATTGTAGCCGGTGGGTCAGAACATATTAACTTCTTCATTGGAAATTGCACTTATTATATATATATCAATTTAGACTTTGACTACGAATGTCAAAACGTGTTATTGTTTAAAAAAACGAGCATTATTATCACTTGAAGTTCCTCAAAAAAAAACAACTGCATAAAGTTTCTGCTTTACTGCAGATCTCTGGGGTTTCGTTGTATGGAAAATTACGATCACCTCACCACCATATAATGGAACAATTGAACCCTAACCCTAATCACAAACTGGGAAAGCTTGTGGTATGGAAAACTACGATTACTTCACCACCATACAATGGAACCATGAACCCTAACCCTAATCACAAACCGGGAAAGTTTGTGGAATGGAAAATTACGATTACCTCACCACCATAAAATGGAACCATGAACCCTAACCCTAATCACAAACCGGGAAAGTTTGTGGAATGGAAAATTACGATTACCTCACCACCATACAATGGAACCATGAACCCTAAACCTAATCACAAATCGAGGACGTTTATGGCACGGTTTTTTTTATTAGGGTTAGGGTTCATGGTTCCATTGTATGGTGATGAGGTAATCGTAATTTTCCATACAACGAAACACCAGAGATCTGCAGTAAAGTAGAAACTTTATGCAGTTTTGGGTTTTTTTGGAGGAACTTCAATTGATTATAATGATAGTTTTTTAAAGAATAACACGTTTTGACATTCGTAGTCAAAGTCTAAATTGATATAGATATATAAAAAGTGCAATTTCCAATGAAGAAGTTAATATATTCTGACCCACCAGCTACAATCACTCTGTAGCCGATCGTTTCCATATGATAGCCGGTCAGTAGCCGGTCAATTTAATAAGGTTTTAACTAGTAGCCGGGTAGACGGTAGTTATGAATATCAATTAAATAGCGTTATAATATATTCCAAACCACCGGCTACTTTAGCTCGGTAGCCGGTCGTTTCTATATGGTAGCCGGTCAGTAGCCGGTCAATTTAACAAGGTTTTAACTAGTAGCCGGGAAGACGGTAGTTATGAATATTTATTAAATAGCGTTATAATATATTCCAAAACCACCGGCTACTTTAGCTCGATAGCCGGTCGTTTCCATATGGTAGCCGGTCAGTAGGCAGTAAATTTAACAAGGTTTTAACAAGTAGCCGGGTAGACGGTCCTTATGAATATCAATTAAGTTACAGATCTAATTTACGTATATATTCTCTCTCATTAAATCTAACCGTATTTTCTCAAAGAAAAACAGCGATTTTGACAGTGGGAACGCTTTGTTGAGATTCAGTAATCTGAAGTAAAAGTTAGGCACTAAATGCTATACCGTAAGGCCCACTCTCTTCAAGATGTGTACATTTGTGTTATGGAAAATTACGATTACCTCACCACCATACAATGGAACCATGAACCCTAACCCTAATCACAAACAGGGACAGCTTGTGGTATGGAAAATTACGATTACCTCACCACCATACAATGGAACCATGAACCCTAACCCTAATCACAAACAGGGACAGTTTGTGGTATGGAAAATTACGATTACCTCACCACCATACAATGGAACCATGAACCCTAACCCTAATCACAAACCGGGGAAGCTTGTGGTATGGAAAATTACGATTACCTCATCACCATACAATGGAACCATGAACCCTAACCCTAATAAAAAAACCGTGCCATAAACGTCCTCGATTTGTGATTAGGGTTAGGGTTCGTGGTTCCATTGTATGGTGGTGAGGTAATCGTAATTTACCATACCACAAGCTTCCCCGGTTTGTGATTAGGGTTAGGGTTCATGGTTCCATTGTATGGTGGTGAGGTAATCGTAATTTTCCATACCACAAACTGTCCCTGTTTGTGATTAGGGTTAGGGTTCATGGTTCCATTGTATAGTGGTGAGGTAATCGTAATTTTCCATAACACAAATGTACACATCTTGAAGAGAGTGGGCCTTACGGTATAGCATTTAGTGCCTAACTTTTACTTCAGGTTACTGAATCTCAACAAAGCGTTCCCGCTGTCAAAATCGCTGTTTTTCTTTGAGAAAATACGGTTATATTTAATGAGAGAGAATATATATGTAAATTAGATCTGTAGCTTAATTGATATTCATAACTACCGTCTACCCGGCTACTAGTTAAAACCTTGTTAAATTGACCGGCTACCGAGCGGCTACCATATGGAAACGACCGGCTACCCAGCTAAAGTAGCCGATGGTTTGGAATATGTTATAACGCTATTTAATTGATATTCATAACTACCGTCTACCCGGCTACTAGTTAAAACCTTGTTAAATTTACTGGCTACTGACCGGCTACCATATGGAAACGACCGGCTACCGAGCTAAAGTAGCCGGTGGTTTGGAATACATTATAACGCTATTTAATTGATATTCATAACCACCGTCTATGGTAGCCGGTCGGTAGCCGGGTAGACGGTGGGTATGAATATCAATTAGATAGCGTTATAATATATTCCAAACCACCGGCTACTTTAGCTCGATAGCCGGTCGTTTCCATATGGTAGCCGGTCAGTAGCCGGTGAATTTAACAAGGTTTGAACTAGTAGCCGGGTAGACGGTAGTTATGAATATCAATTAAATAGCGTTATAATATATTCCAAACCACCGGCTACTTTAGCTCGGTATCCTCCAGTTCATTCACTGAGTCTAATCTGAAATTTCAACCACTTTATTTAAAACAGGCTTTCCCATACATGGTATATCGTGTAGTATGAAGGCATATATGGTCGCTTTTTAAAGTCACATCAAATACCATAGAGAAAGATCTTATTTTGTATAAATAAACTGGGAGACATAATCAATGTGAAGTAGAACTGTAATTTAGATAAATATTCGCTACGCGCTGTAAATACCAGTTCAGTATGATTGTTCAAAACAATGTTGGCGATTATAATTTACAGTTTAGTACAGATAATCTGTCAAAGTTAATTAACAACAACGAGAGAAATAAAATGTTTTACAGTTTAGTCACCACGGTCGCCATCCCTTAACTTTTGTCCAGTAAGATTGGGAGCTAAGCTGCGGGCGACGCTCTAGCCCCTGACTGTCGACATCATGTACTTCTTCTGATTCCTCTTCCTCGTTTTGTTCTGGCCTTTCCCCTTCTCTTCTGCATTCCCCTAACGCCTTGACCACGGGACAGCAACACGGTGGAACTAGAACCTTTACCACTTCTCGTAGTCGCTCGAGGTGCATAAGGATATCGGGATGCTTACTAACGAAATTCTTTAGGTCAAACACATCCCGTCGCAGGCCCAATACTAGCATCCACGCGTCTATAGATGGATCTGCTTCGATCCAGAATGCCTTCTCCTTTTCGTCTCTTTTCAAAAGTGCTTTTCTTTTTCGTTCTATGAACGACAATGCGTGGACGCTCGTCACATTTTTATCAAATTTGGATTGTATTAGCTGAGCAACCTTTACGCAATAAATTTCGCTGTTCAGGCTGCAGCCAGAAGACGCCTCGTGTGTCCCGTCTGTCGACAAAGTCGGTTGTGCAGTCTGTTCGGCTGGTCGGTCTTCTTCGGTTTCGTCCCAATCTCCCGACGATGCGTGTGGCTCAGTGGTCACTTCAAGAGAAGAACAAGCCTGTTCTCTGTTAGGATTTATCCGAAATGGCTCAATTAGATTTAAGGAAAATGGATCGTTGTTATCGGGATTCACATTGTCATCACCGCTGCTTTCCAAAGAGACGTCAAAACCCGGGGATTCGCATTCGTACGCCTCGTCGACGTCGTTGTAACTGCAGGGCATAGCACGATTCGCACGTCTTTTCCGCGCAAAACGCCGGCACATTGACTCTGCGAAAAAACTTCTGTGTATAGGGTCGGGATGTTCAGGTGGACAGGTTGTTTCTTCGAGATCGGCCTTTGTAATTTGTCGCATTTTACTGCCTTCGAATAGCTCGACCGCTTGGTGGCTTTCGATGGTGACGTCACGTGGGTTTCCGGGCTCGTACCATAGCTCGTGTGACTGGATGTGGTGGTGGTTTAAATTGATTTCTTCTGCCATCCACGCCACGCAGTCCATCGCGTGATCGAAAATCCAGCGATCCACTCCTGGTAACGTTTGCGGCAAAGATGTTGTATTGAAGACTGCAATGCGCCGTTTCACGTTCTCGTCTTCTTTACCAAAGTTCGGAACATGATTTGTTGTAATGTAGAACGGGCTGTTGTTCATGACGCACCTAGGTGCCTCATGCTTTACCGCTGTGACTAGCCACCCACCTTGGAAGATGGTCTTTGCGAGATCAGATTGTAACGTGCGATCGGACCATTCGTCGACAAGCACCAGTTGTGTTTCGTCGTTGATCATCGCTGCGGAGAACTGGCGCTCGTTGGTGATAGAAGCGATAAATGCAGGGGGGATGATGCGATGGAAGATAGACGCCCATGATGTCTTGCCCGAGTCCTTTGGTCCGGCTACCACAAGCTTCCTTACCTTGTGCGGCATTTTTGAAGGCATCAGGCACTGATACATTTTGTTCAGGAAGTTCACTCTCACTGCTGTATCGTGGAACGAGTTTAAGATGCCTTCGCGGAAGAACTGCGGTTGTGGTGGTGTAGTACAGTCGTAGGGGAGGAACGTTCTCGGCGACAATGTTCCACGTTTCGATTCTGGTATTGGACAGGTTATGAAAGTTCTCGATGATATGGAAAAGCAAAACCCGTTAGATACTTCGATGAGGTCCAGATCAAATTTTATCTGTTCAATTATTTCGCACGCGGGATGGGAAATAATTTTTTCGAGCACCTGGAAGTGCCTTAAAACTTGATTTCGTGTTGCTTCGTTGCTTAACAATTTATGTAAGTAACTCTTGACGTCCATCATTTTTAAATAAGTCATTTTGGCTTCTGGTGGTTTTGCGTAGACGTGCGAACGACAAAGGGCGTGATCGCACAACTTCATCACCCTCTCAATCTTTGTGATGGTCGCCGCTACTTCGTTCTGCGAAGAAAAGCAAGGTTTTTCCAAGCTGACGTTTGTTGTCGGGTCAATCTCTACCAACAGCCCGTCTGTTTGAAGTATCGCTGTGGCTGTGTGCAATTTGTCGTTGAATTCGTGTTGGTTGACTACTACCAGACGACAAGGGGTTGTGGGGAAATGCGTCGGTTGACTTGGTAGCTGCATGTCGTCGTCTTCGTCGGACGATTTCATAACGGACTCATCATAGCAGTATGTGTTTGACATGTTGACCATCTCTTCGATCCTCGGATTATTATGGTCCTTCAGGACTTGAAACAGCTCCCGAGCAGCTTTTTCCATAACCTGTTCGCCGATATTCTCGCTCTGGTTCTAATTGTGCGAATCTTAGGTTCCACGTCCTGATTATGCAGGGCAGCAAATAGTGCGTTCTCGTTGCACGTCTCTGTTTTTCGGTAAACGACGAAATATCCTATTGCCGGATATGTTTTCTCCTCGATGGGAGGTTCTTCTTGGGTCTTGTTACTGCGTTTCGCTTCTTTTGCATTGGAACACACGCTTGAAACACACGAAAAGAAAAATTGCACGCCGTGTATAGCAGAAAGCGCTTCATCAAGCTGCAATCTCTTCGAAGCAATCTGGTTTGTAGCCAGTTGTACGTCGTCGTCTTTTACCCTCCATGTAGCTCGACATCCTACGGCTTTGAGGTCGTCGGTAATCTGTGGACATTGGGAGAGACAACACACGTTAAAATAAGCTAAGAGGTCATCTATTAATGATGATCAATATAAACATAATATGTATATACAAATAACTCACCAAGGTTAGAACGTTCGCGCGAAGTGAGCTTTGTACTCTCGTAGAGTCTAACTCCTTTCGAGGACGCCCAGGCCGCATAATTCTTTTCCAAAAAAACTTCCAATGTCAGTACCCACTGAAAACTGTGACCTAATTCGGATTAAACTTTGAAAGAAAGAATTCGTCACAGCTAACACCGGATATATATATACGTTTTCAGTCATGTAATTAGCATAACCATATCGCCAAAGCCAAAGGGAACGAAATTTTCGACTTTGGTTGTTATTGTTGTTGTTGTTATTCTTATTATTGTTGTTGTTGTTGTTGTTGTTGTTGTTGTTGTTGTTGTTGTTGTTGTTGTTGTTGTTGTTGTTGTTGTTGTTGTTGTTGTTGTTGTTGTTGTTGTTGTTGTTGTTGTTGTTGTTGTTGTTGTTGTTGTTGTTGTTGTTGTTGTTGCTATTTTCAGTGTCATATTTATTTTGAAATAACTTTGCATGGTGTTCTTGATTCGAATCATACAAATTAGAGAGTCATTCCAACACATTAACTTTTTTGTTTTTTTGTCAGATTACAGCAAACCATAATGCCTATCAAGCTTCTATTAGAAAGCTTGATATAGCTCGTGCAAGATATTTAAGGATTATTCCAAATCAGGCAAAAGATTTTTGTCTTCGAGTTCAATTATGTGGTTATGGTAAGTTCTGTTAAAAATGTTTAAAAACTAATGCGTCCTCTACGCACACTCTGATTGGCTGGACTTTGTGCATTTATAAGAGAACAGAAATCACGAATGACGTAAAATGGCGTAGAATGGCGCCAGCTGGCCGGAAAAGCCCACCAAGTTCCAAAACAACCTCAAAAAAACAACAAAATAAAACATACTGCTCCTGTGCATATGTACTCTTATAAAGGTACATTTGACGTGATTTGAACACGAAAGAAGTGTAAAGAACTCGGCTATCGCCTCGTGCTTTTTACTCAACTTCTTTAAAGTGCATATACGAGAATTTTCATTTTTTTTCTAAAAATCGGCCGTGTTGAGACGATTCTAACGATATATAACACTCCTTCAACGGATGAAAACTGCCCGAGATATTTGGTTGCAAACACGAGTTTTTCAAAACATGGCCGGGAGAAAAAAGTCTGAGTACGAGTATGGTTGATGACGTCAAATCGGGACAAGCTGTAATTTCGACTACAGTTGTTTACTTTACAATTGCGGACAAAATACCTTCGCGGTGTGTTTTATTCGAGTATTTTAACAAACCAGATAATGGCAAAAACTCAGAGAATGGTATAACACTTCACAGGAAGGCTTACACTAAAGGTTTAAGATTGGAGGCAAGAGAAAGACGCCAACTTTGGGTTGTTAACTTGTTAAGCGCAAACGCACACAAAGTGTAAGCCAGTCGATTCCCAACGTCGGTTTCGCTGGAAGAGTAGTTTTCCAGTACAAGATAAGCTCTATATCTCGTGTATAGAAATGGATGGTATTATAGTAACGTTCTACCCACCCGCATCTGCTCCACACGACCACCAAGTGACCAAGAAGCGCTTTCAGGGCGAGCGATCCGAGTTACGCAGATCCGAGTCACGCAGTGAGAAATCAACAAACCCGTTGTATATTGTAATCCACAAATATGGACCTTCGGTATAATAACTTTTTAGATATTTAGATATTTAGGAAGTACGAAGAATAGTCAAATACCACTGAAAAATCCTAATCTTCCATACCCTAACTACATCTACTCTTGAATATTTAATGAAAACAAAACAAGCAGTCTGATATCGTCCTGCCAAGCACCTTGTCAGCTGCATGTCTTCTCGCAGGGACCACTGATATTTTTCTCTTTACAGCTTTTACGTAAATCTGTTACAGCTGAGGATAATTGGGCCTTAATAGCCCTTTATAATAACATATTCATCTCTAGCCTCATCCGTAGGCATTTCCAGAGTCTGTTTATGTTTTAACTAATTTGCGGTCTGACAGGTAAAACACTTTTGCCATTGATAAATTGTAATATTTATTGGCATATCAGGAATACAATTTTAATGATCTTCCAAACTGTAGCTTTATTCAAAAGATACGAATACGCAGAAAACCCTAATCATACCAACCACAGTAAATAGTTGTAAAGCTCGAGAAAAAAGTCAGTGGTTCATGTAACGCGAGAATTATATGTCGAGTCTCTTCGGGTATTAAATATCAAGTACACAACTATTAACGGCGTGTGCGATTGTAAGTGTATATAATATCAAGATACTTGCCAGCGACGTTACTGACTAATAACTACGCGAAAGACCTGATCAGACATTAGGAAAGCAAAGAAAGAAAGTATTATTTCCACACATGTACAGCGTTCAATATGTCAAGTCTCTTCGCCTTTTATATATTACACAGCAGATTCAACAAGGTGGAAACAATGGCAAATTAAGAGTCTTTAAAAAACTGAAAATAAATTTTGGCTTTAAAAAATATCTTTCTTCAATCCGCAACTTCAAACATCGTCAAGCGGTTATAAAATTAAGAATTTCAGCTCATAAATTACCTGTTGAAACTGGTCGATACGGAAATGTTTCATGCAGTGAAAGATTATGCAAACATTGTGATCTAAATGAGATTGGGAACGAACAACACCTTTTAATGTCATGCAGAAACACAAAGTTCGCCGATCTTAGAGTTAATTCAGTTATGGAAAGTCTCTGTAAAATAAATAACTCGTTTTCTAAATTTAGCTACCAAGACCTTTTTATGTATGTCATTGCTATGCAAGACAAAACAATTATGACTTTGGTAGCTAAATACTGTTTTAATGTTTTAACAAGTTTTGAAAGTTTATAGTTGAGCACGTAGTTTAGTTTATATGTTATATGTATGTATCTTATATACCAAATCTGGTATTTATGTTGTTGTTTGTTTGAATAAATATGTTTACCTAGAAAGTGTCACCTGCAAGTTTACTTAATCAACGTCGTGTGCAATTGTAAGCGTATATAATATCAAGATACTTGCCAGGGACATTTATACTGCCCAATAATTATGTCTGTGAACACATAAAACACATCCGAGACGAGAAAGACTTGATCAGACATCAACGCAGGCAGCTGACAAGATGTTCGACATAACGACATATGCTTGTTTTGTTTTCATTATGTTTTCATGCTCGATGTATTCAGATGATCTGGAAGGTTGTGGTTTTTCAGCGGCACTTCTTTGTTTCTAAATATCTAAAAACGTTATTTTACCTGGAGTCGTCCGTGTTTGTTAAGGTTTCTCTATAATATACATCAGCCCTTTTTAGCCACGGGATATAGAGCTTCTCTCGTCTTGAAAACAATGTTTCCGAAGGAACCGTCTGGCCAGTTGAAATGCTTAGACCAAACAGTGCGCCATACTGTATCTTTGCGTTCGCACTTAACATCCTAACATTGGCATCATTCTATTGCTTCTGGTATTAAATCTTCATCGTAAACTTCCCTATGAAGTATTCTACCGTTTTTAGGGTCTGGCTTGTTGAAACATCCGAGTACAACACAACGCGAAGGTATTTCGTCCTCAATTGTATACGAAACAACTGTAGTCGCAAATACAACTTGTCCCGATTTGACGTCATCAGCCTTATTCGGACTCAGACTCTTTTCTCCCGGCCATGTTTTGAAAAAACATATTTTCGCCATGTTTAGAACCAAATATCTCGGGAAGTTTTCATCCGTTGAAGGAGTGTTATATATCGTTAGAATCGTCTCCATACGGCCGATTTTTAGAAAAAAAATGAAAATTCTCGTATATGCACTTTAAGAGTACATATGCACAGAAGCGGTATATTTTATTTGTTTTATAAAAGAAGAAGAAGAAAAATCAAGCTCAAAGTACATATACACGTAGCTTTATGTTTTATTTGTTGAATTCTGATTTCTTTTTAAAAAGATGTTTACTACATCTTTATGAACAGCATTTATTGCCAGTATCTTTTTAAATATCTTTTTATTAATGTTTTTTATTAGCTCTGCCTGGTCCAGTACCACAATTTGGCGTTGGCACAATAACTGCAAGGTCAGCTCGTGTTTCTTGGTCAGTGCCTCAAAATGAAGGACACGGTGGCGTAACTTATTTCGTGATCTTCTTAAATGGCACAAAGAAAGGCAATGTCACACGAAACGAAGTCCAGTACACATTGAATGATCTGAAACCTTACAGGGATTATAAAGTGACTATTGAAGCTGGAAACGTTTATGGATCTGGTGAAAGTGTCTCTAAAACGTTTACAACGAAGAAAGCAGGTAAAATTATTTAACACTTTGAAGCCTGACGACGAGTCTTTAGTATTTTATTCTGGCTAATGCCAGACGATTTTATTCAGCAAAGGGAGAGGTCCAGGCCTCAAAGTGTTAAAACCTCTCTCTTTAACACTTTGAAGCCTGAAGACGAGTCTTTAATATTTTATTCTGGCTAACGCCAGACGATTTTATTCAGCACAGGGAGAGGTCCAGGCCTCAAAGTGTTAACAATGTGTTCCAGACTATATTTGGAAATTATAAAATTGCATT
>OZ036015.1:4698174-4835005 GCA_964035015.1 Corallium rubrum
AAGACAAAGGCTATGGCGAAAGTATTATCACGTCAAGGCATTTTTACCAGTCAATTGAGACACTCAACGCCAAAGCAGCAAATCTACGACACCAAGGCATGGGTAAACGTCCAAAAAAAGCAGAAGCTCTTACCCGAAGTGAGGAAGAAATGCTTTGGAAAAATGGTTCGCTTGGAGATCATTCGGCTGTGTCATTGACAAATGCGAATTTCAAGTGTTTATCGGAGCAAATGGGCTTACGAGGCAGACAAGACCACTACGATGCATACGTCGAAGATTTTACCCTTCGTAAGCACGACGATGGATCAGAATCCGTCATATTTTCTGAAAATCCAACCAAAACAAGAAGCGGTGGACTTCAAGTCGCCAGAAGAAGCACCAACCAAGTTATGTGGAGCACTAATGGTGGTCCTCGAGATCCAGTGCGGCTTTTCAAGTTATGGCTCTGCAAACGCCCTGCACCAATGCAAAACCAAGGGCCACTCTATCTGTCCATAATCCAACGTCCAAAAAATCGCGATGTTTGGTACACAAAAATACGAATGGGCCAGAATACAATTGGAAAAATAATGCCAAGGATGACTTCGTCGCTAGAAAGCTCGACGGCAAAAAAGCTGACAAACCACAGCACGAGGAAAACTGTCGTTCAAAAGTTAAAATCAGCTGGACAACCTCGCTACAAAATCAAAGAAATCACTGGTCATGCTTCAGAGGCATCCCTAAACGATTACGATGTAATCAGTGAAGAAGAACGCAGAGAGCTGTCCCATATCATCAGTGGTTACGCCGCTTCGAAAACAACAGCAACCGCCGTTTCATCGACATCTGCATCGTCGTTCACAGCTCCTGGACACATCCAAAGTGACACATCAATTGTCCCAGTTCAAGTTGCCCAGCAAATCGCCAGATCCACTACATTCAGTGCTCCTCTTCAACCAGGTGTTCTTCAAGGTGTTCAGTCAGTGATTTCGTCCATTGTCGGCAGTGACGTTCTAACAGCTAAAAACCCAGTTTCATCGTCGCTGGCTCCTGTCACGATCGCCTACAACAACTGTGTGTTCAACATTTCAAATCATTCGGCAAACACAGATCAATCGGCTCCAATAAACCGACGTCGAACAATTATCTTTGATTCAGACTCAGAATAGACTGGACTGAACTAGTGAACTTTCAACTTGGCTGAACAGCTCTGGCTGAACAGCATATTGTCACGCGACTCTGGTCATGTGATTTATTTTTTCATATACCGGAAACGGTTTGAACATTGTTGTTACACTTGATTAAATTATTGTAAAATCGTTGTTTTTAATCGTCGTTTGTTCAAAATTGTTGGCAGAAATCCAGTAAATTCAATTCACTGAAATTCTTTGTTTTGTTTGTCTTTAAACTTTATTAAAAACGTCAATATTAAATAGTCTGATTACAGAAGGATATATAATTAATGGGTAATAGAACGAATTGAGTCGTGCTATTAATGCCAAATCATACTCGTGATTAACAAATCAACCTCCCGCTTCGCGGTCGGTCGATTTTGTAATCACTCATATGATTTTGGCATTAATAGCACTCCTCGTCGTTCTATTACCCTCATTAATTATATATCCTTCTGCAATCAGGCTCAAATGCTGCAATTTCATTGGTTTAGAGGAGTGCGATTTGAGCATTAATCGCACTCTTGCTGTAGCTGTAATCGCACACCTGCTTCAGCCAATAGAAATCAAGCAAGCTATCAATCAAAATTGTCCAATCACAGTTCGGCACCCAGCTGTAGGATTTTCTGGGACTTTTCAAAAAATTAAAAAATGGAGGATTTTAAATATTAAAATATAGAATTTAAATTTGTATTTTCTTGTATACGTTTAGAAAACAGTGTCGTGTCCCCAACAAATTAAAAACAAATTATTACCCAGATTGGCACTCGGGTATTTCTTAAATATTTTAGTCAGTAAAGTAGCAACACTTGGTGAAATACAGTAAACTTAAACTGCATGAGTGTGTTTATAAATACATGCGTATAAACACGCTATAAAGTAAAGACAAACAGCACGAAATTACTCACATTTCTGGTTCTTGTCATTCTTTATCAATAACTGCCGGTTTTTCCTCACATATAATTGTATGAACTCCTCATAAATTCACTTTATTATTAAAAACTCCTCGCCGAGTCTCCATATATTAAAAGAAATGGCCGCCTGAAATTTGCATTTTTTGCGCCATGTTGAGAGGCCTAGGTCTAGAACCCAAAAGTTGGGCTACTATGAAGTATTTGCGCTGTCGAACACAAAGAAGACGAGGACATGACCTGATTACAGAAGGATATATAATTAATGGGTAATAGCACGAATTGAGTCGTGCTATTAATGCCAAATCATACTCGTGATTAACAAATCAACCTTCCGCTTCGCGGTCGGTCGATTTTGTAATCACTCATATGATTTCGGCATTAATAGCACTCCTCGTCGTTCTATTACCCTCATTAATTGCACTCTCCGGAGTGCAAATTAATGTTACCATGGTAACAGTGGTAAAAAATAAAATTCAAAATGGCGGCGTATTTTCAAATTGAAAGATTTTGACTTTTCCAACGACTTGTGGAACACTTCCAACTGAAAATTTCATGTAAATATTTGATGATCAATACACGTAACATCTGCTCACCATAAGTGAAACTGTTTGTTGTCCAGTTGTAACGAAACAAGATGTTTTCAAACGCGCGAATTATTACAAGGCGTAGGACAAGGATTGACACTTCAGGTAATTGTAAATTGGTTTTGAAGTTTGTGATTACTTATAGTTAGTTGCCAGAAAGAAAAATTAATTCACTGCTTTGAATAACGTTTTAAGATTGTCTGTGGTTGTATGGCCAATAAACATTCAAATTAAGACAAAATTTTTTGACTGTAATTAAGATAGATATCGTAATTTTGTCATGCATATAATAAACAAGTAATCATATGATTTTGCTCATGCAATTAATGATTTTACACTACTCGTGATATTTGAAAATTGAGCCAAATTGCACTCGCCTACGGCTCGTGCAATTTTGGATCAATTTTCAAATATCACTCGTAGTGTAAAATCATTAATTGCACTCGCTATCATATGATTACCTATACTAACTAGTTTATACCTGTTATTGCTACACCTATTTACTACATGTAATATATTTATTTATCTGAAAAAGGTAAACGGCGTTCTCTGATCTGAAAAAATTTTATTTTCGAGCTTTCGACCACCAGTCTGTGGCCTTCGACAGGAAGAAGGAGAATAAAAAAGAAAGTGTTTTATAATATTTACATGTGGTTATAAATAAATTAAAAGTGACAGCTAATTGTGTACGTGGTATATCGGTATGTGATATATAAACTATTTGCGGTATCGCTTGTTCGTTAGGATAGAGTATTGGCCAGGTAATAGCTTCGCGTTGTTGTCTGCGTTTTCAGTAATAGCGGTATGCCAAGACTCAAGTGATTTTCTGATTCGGTAATTCCCTTTGTCAATTACGTGTCCGTTCTCAAAATCTATTGCGTGTCCTTGTTTCCATGAGTAGTTAGCGATGTTGGATCCTTGTGTGTAGTTTTTAACGTTTCTGATGTGTTCCTTCTTCCTCGTTTCAAACGATCGTCCTGTTTCTCCAATATAATTCCAAGAACATTGCTTGCATGGTATCTTGTATTACTACGTCAATTTGTTGTTCCACGGGGATCCTGTATTTCGGTGATGGAAATTGTTGTTGTAAAGTTTGTAAAGGTTGGTGGTAACGTGGATGTCATGTTTACGTAAAGTTCGTTGTAGTTTTTCGGTTAGTCCCTTAATATATGGAAGGACAGCATAACTGTGTGGACTAGATGACTCGACATGTCTGAAGAACATCCCGACTAACTCTTCTGGTGACGGTGTCATGACAGTAGAGGTGACAGTGTTTCTGACTGTTGAAATAAATTTGCTGGGATAGCCATTGGATTTAAGCGCGTTGTTTATGTGATCGAGTTCTTGATTTTTCCCTTCTTCTGTGTTTGGTAGTGTTATTGCTCTGTGAATCAGTGTTCGTGCAGTGCTTGTTTTGTGTTGCTTGTCGTGGTGGGAATTAAAATCTAAGTATATAGATTTTAATTCCCACCACGACAAGCAACACAAAACAAGCACTGCACGAACACTGATTCACAGAGCAATAACACTACCAAACACAGAAGAAGGAAAAATCAAGAACTCGATCACATAAACAACGCGCTTAAATCCAATGGCTATCCCAGCAAATTTATTTCAACAGTCAGAAACACTGTCACCTCTACTGTCATGACACCGTCACCAGAAGAGTTAGTCGGGATGTTCTTCAGACATGTCGAGTCATCTAGTCCACACAGTTATGCTGTCCTTCCATATATTAAAGGACTAACCGAAAAACTACAACGAACTTTACGTAAACATGACATCCACGTTACCACCAAACCTTTACAAACTTTACAACAACAATTTCCATCACCGAAATACAGGATCCCCGTGGAACAACAAATTGACGTAGTATACAAGATACCATGCAAGCAATGTTCTTGGAATTATATTGGAGAAACAGGACGATCGTTTGAAACGAGGAAGAAGGAACACATCAGAAACGTTAAAAACTACACACAAGGATCCAACATCGTTAACCACTCATGGAAACAAGGACACGCAATAGATTTTGAGAACGGACACGTAATTGACAAAGGGAATTACCGAATCAGAAAATCACTTGAGTCTTGGCATACCGCTATTACTGAAAACGCAGACAACAACGCGAAGCTATTACCGGGCCAATACTCTATCCTAACGAACAAGCGATACCGCAAATAGTTTATATATCACATACCGATATACCACGTACACAATTAGCTGTCACTTTTAATTTATTTATAACCACATGTAAATATTATAAAACACTTTCTTTTTTATTCTCCTTCTTCCTGTCGAAGGCCACAGACTGGTGGTCGAAAGCTCGAAAATAAAATTTTTTCAGATCAGAGAACGCCGTTTACGTTTTTCAGTTATGCCTTTACCTGATCGCGCTTCATCCATATTTCAAAATATTTATTTATATTATCGAAATCACTAGTGGTAAAATGTCATAGCGGAAACAAACGTTGGAGGTCCATTTGAATGTACCACGTGATACGGAATAAATGCACCACGTGATCAAAATTGTTGGATGGCGTGTGAGCTGGACAGCGTGGGCCGTGGACGATTAGGAGGTGGTTGGCTCAACGACCTAGTGACCGGGAGCGACGGCGGGAGAGGGAACTGCGAAGGCTTACCGGCGCAGCCGACGATCTACAATACAACCGACGATGACTAATAACGACGATAACTCTAAACCTTCCGATGATGACAATTAACGACGAGAACGACAATACAAACGACAATGACACTGAACTTGCAAAGTACTATATACTTTACGAGTATAGCTAGTAATTACTTAACTTATTAACATGATTTGCTTAGTTGAAAATGTAAGTTGAAAATGTTACTTAAAAATGTTCTTGAAACGCGTAGTACGACATTTAAGTTCCAGTACGCATGCGTGCCTCAGCGGGCACACAGTTTGTCTTTGCACGGTCCGGCTTCAAGTGGTTAAGTTTGCAAGGTACACGAGCGTAGAAGTGAAAGATTAAGTTCAGCGGTGGTTTCGTTGTAAAATTTTCCTTCCTGAATATTCAAAACACGTTTGTTCGATGTGCAAGCTTCCACTTATTAGTCTACTTTAATCTAGAAATTAATGAAAGGCCTAAGAATTTAACAATTTTTTTATTTTTAACCAAGTTTTAGCGAAGGAGGCCGTTCTATATTCGAGAAGTCGACCTCTTTGGAGAAGTCGACCTCTTTGGAGAAGCCATGGAGGAGGATCAAGGTAATGTTAATTTTAATTCGATGAACGTGTAAGGTTTCGGATTTATTTTTTCACTTTTTTCTTCTTTTTTTCTTTTATCTTTATCTTTTACTTTCCATTTATTTTTTGTTTATTTTTTTAAATATTTTTATATTTTATGTTTTTATATTATTAATTTTTATATGTCCATTTATTTATTAGCCTTGCTACGGGAGAGGACGCTGAAGTGGGGGCAAGGTGCCAGACTGGAGACGTACAGGAGGTGGTTGGCTCAACGACCTAGTAGAGAGCTTAAGCATTATTAGGCGTTTTTGAGACACGGACGGTGACCGGAAGAACAGGAATACAATACAGAACTACTGAACCGCGTATTCTTTGAAAAGACTATTTTAACCAAAACAAAGGCTATGAATAATCACATATCTAAACTGTTAGCTTATAAGCTTAAATTTCATCTTTATATAAAAATACAGATCCTTTATTTTATATTGTAATGTAAAAAAATTATCCCCTTTAAAATACAAGTTTCAGTCTACTTTAAAAGCATGTCTATTGTAGTAAAACAACGATGACAGGCCTCAACGTTCTAGAAGTTCCCGTCGTCTCAAGAACGTGAAAATGCTCTCAATGACGTCTTCTGTAGAACGACGACGGCGTTCTCTTTGCTCTTGGAATTTTAAATTGCTCATTATCATTGTTTTGAATGCAAAATGCTATTGAATTCAATCGCCGTCCGTGGCTCTAAAACGTCTGTATGCTTAAGCTCTCTAGTGTCCGAGAGCGACGACGGGAAAGGGAACTGCGAAGGCTTACCAGCGCAGCCGAGGATCTTCGACGACGACGACGACGACGACGACGACGACGACGACGAGAATAATACAACCGACGATAACTCTAAACCTTCCAACGATGACGATGACAATTAAGGACGATACTTGACATCTCCACATTTGTTCGATCTTCGACAACGACGAGATGAACTTGTAAGTACTATATACTTTACGAGTTCAACTAATTACATAACTTATTATTAAGTATTAACCTAAGTTTTTATTGAAGAAGGCTAGCCTCAACTTTTCAAACCACTTCTAGCACTTCCCTCACCATCACCTCCACCACCTCCACTAGGGGAAGAGATGAACTTGTAAGTAATATATACTTTACGAGTATAACTAATTACTTAACTTATTATTAACACGACTTTTTTTTAGTTAAAATGTTGCTTAAAAATGTTCTTGAAATGCGTAGTATACGACATTTAAAAAGTTCTAATACGCGTGCGTGTCTCACTGGGCACAGTTTGCCTCTGCATGGTCCGGCGTCAGGTCGTTACGCTTGCTGGTAGGAGCGTAGAAAGTGAAAGATTAAGTTCAGCGGTGGTTACGTTGTAAAATTTTCCTTGTTGAATATTCAAAACACGTTTGTTCGATTCCAAGCTTCCATTTATTAGTCTATTTTAATCCAGAAATTAATAAAAGGCCTAAGAATTTAACAATTTTTAGATTTTTCAATCAAATTCTAGCGAAGAAGGCCGTTTTACATCCGAGAGGTCGATCTCTTTGGAGAATCGATGGACGACCAAGGTAATGTTAATTTTAATTTGTTGAACGTGTAAGGTTTCGTGATTATTCACAGTTTTTCTTTCATTTTGTCTATTGATTTTTTTTTCTGTTTTATTATATTTTTATAAATTAATTTTTATATTTTAATTTATTTATTTATTAGCCTTGCTACGGGAGAGAACAAGGGCGTGGGGGGATGGCCCCAGACTTGACAGGTACAGGAGGTGGCTGGCTCAAAGACCCAGTGTCCGAGAGCGACGGCGGGAGAAGTAAGTGAGGCGACATACCTGGGTGGACATGGAAAGGAATCAACGACGATCACAATACATATACAGCCAACGACGACGACGACTTTACTGAACTGACTGACTTTACAGTACGATAATGTACGGGGCATTTCCAAGGCGGTTGTATGGACTAGATGCTGAGGGTCTAAAATCGTTGATATTGCGAACTGTTAATGTGTACGACGAGCCACAGGAAACAACACCTGCGCCATTAGAAAATATTAACACAGGCAACCCAGACGGCTTCTAACTCCGCCTTTAGATTAGGGTTATGCAGGTTGACAACAAAATATTAAAGATTTTAATAATTCCATTTATTAAATAGTCTATTTCAAAAAGAAATTAATAGAAGGCCTACGACGTGTTTAACAATTTTTTTATTTTTCAACCAAATTTTAGCAAAGAAGGTCGTATTTTATTAGGGAAGTTGACCTATTTGGAGAGGTCATGGAGGATCAAAGTAATGTTAATTTTAATTTGTTGAACGTGTTAGGTTTGGTATTTATTTACCCTTTTTCTTTACTCTTTCTTTCATTTTTTCTATTGATTTTTTTCCCTGTTTTATTATATTTTTATAAATTAATTTTTATATACTAATTTATTTATTAGCCTTGCTACGGGAGAGAACAAGGGCGTGGGGGGAAGGCCCCAGAGTTGACAGGTGGCTCGTGCATTCAATGATGAACCTACTTCTTTAGCTTAACGAGTCCTGCAGATGAACCAAATACTGAAAAATTAACGGCTGCAGGAATTAATGAAACATATACAAGATATACAAAGTACTTTAAGAAGAACTTAACAGACGGTGTTAAGAAAACTGAGAATTTATATTTGTCACATATTCGTGATCTTTCATTGGCGGAGTTTATTGTTGCAGGTGGCTGGCTCAAAGACCCAGTGTCCGAGAGCGACGGCGGGAGAGGGAAATGGGGCGACATACCTGGGTGGACATGAAAAGAAATCAACGACGATCACAATACATATACAGCCAACGACGACGACGACTTTACTGAACTGACTGACTTTACAGTACGATAATGTACGAGGCATTTCCAAGGCGGTTGCATGGACTAGATGCTGAGGGTCTAAAATCGTTGATAATGCGAACTGTTAATGTGTACGACGAGCCACAGGAAACAACACCTGCACCATTAGAAAATATTAACACAGGCAACCCAGACGGCTTCTAACTCCGCCTTTAGATTAGGGTTGTGTAGGTTGACAATATGACAGTTGAGCAGTAGCAGAGAGAAGGCTGGCTTCAACTTTTTCTGCCATCTCTACCACCCAGAGATCTCTTTCACCTCCCGCGCCTCCCAGAAAGCCTGCTCGCAGGCTAAAAGTCGGAAGCCCTGTTGGGTTGAGTGCACTTGATTGACAGAATAACTGAAGAATCAGATTTGTCCCCGTTCGTGGGCGAACTTGTAACCCAGCCACTACCCTCTTTCACCTCGTGTTTTGCATTATCTGGATTCCAGAGCAAAATGGATCAGGAGAATGAGAGAATCATCCACAGACCCAACAATCCAAATAAGGAAGCTGAGATCAGGAAAAAAGAAAAGTTGGCCGAGCATTCTCGCTTAGTTGATTTCGCTCCGAATCTAATGTTAACAAGACGCCCGCTACAAGTCGTTCAGGCCTGGCTTCAACTTTTGCCACCACCTCTACCACCCCCTGTGCCGAGATGGCAGAAAATTTAGACATGAAAAAAGAGGTACGCTATGCGTACATGTATCTGCGCCAAAATTAGCCAAGGACCTGTTTACAATGACCACCACCCCCATTATCACTACCATCCATACCACCCAGAGAAGGCTAATGTAATCGAGCTTCAAGAGAAATTAAAGGTAAAAGAAGGCATTTCTTAGATATTTTATTAAATTTTTAATTTTATTTACGAATGTACTTTTAATTAATCACCTCCACCACCACCACCACGACAACCATTCTTCTCATTCACCACCCCACGTAACCCAACCGCCTCTCAAGTAGGCATGTTCACATCGGAAGAGGAAATAGTTTTAGGAATGTATATTTATAAGCAATACATTTAATTATTAGTTAATTGTAATTATATTTTATTTATTCATTCATTCATTCTCATTTATTTATTGATTTACTTCTTAATTATAGTTTATTTACTTATTCGTGTATATTAATTTTATTTCCGGTGTCGATGAGGCTATCTCACAAGCAAAATGAGCAAAATGATCTTTCCACATACTGTCATTCTTCACTTGGCTGCCTTGGGAATTTTTTTGTCACTTTCACCTGCGAGTCGCATTCCATTTAAATTTTAAGGCGTTTTGCATATATTTGGAATTTCTATCATAAACAGCCTGCTAATCTCTACCCCATCGCACTTCGATCCTTAACCCAAACTGTTCATTTTCGACTCCCCACTCGAGCGAACGACCGATATCTCTACTTTCCTCTCAAACATTAAACCCTGTTCATACTCGCTAAAAACATGCATGTTTTCCAAACTCGTTGGTTCGGCTATAGTTTGGCATTCCGTAATTTTCGTATCCATATCTGTACAATAGTAATGTTATCTCTATGAAAACTATAGGTATTATGTACTTTATTCCAAAAACCGCTATTTATAGTGTGCGCACAGGCATGACGTCACCCGTGTGCGCACACTATAATCATTATGTACTTTGTGTAAGAATAATATAGTGACTCCTAAAAAAGGCGGGAATTTGAAACGGATAAGACCCCCCCACTAACAAATTTTTTTTATTTTTTTTTGCTTTGTCACGTCAACACTCTTTGTGCGCACATATCATACGTTACCGAAATGGACAAGAAAAAACGAAACTCAGAACGGTATAAGGAAATGAGAAAAAACAAAAAAGAAGAGATGATGAAAGTGGATTACCCTGCACATATAGCAACGGAAGTGACGTCATAGGGGTGTCCGCACTCCTATGACGTGACAGGTGTGCGCACACCTTTATGACGTCACCTGTGCGCACATAATGTGACATCATGGGTTTATCTTGTATTTGATTGGTTGGAGATAATTATAAATTAAGGAAACGAGTATTAGTTATTTATTTATTCTGTTAGCAGCTTTCATGAGGAGAACTTAATAAGATGGAGTGTTTACATGGAAAACCAGCGTCTTGTTCGACAACGAAAAATGGTTCGTTTTGGTTCTGTGGTTAAAATCGAAGCTGTAACTTTTTTTGCTCAGAAGACATGGGTTACGTGTTTGAAAGAGCCATAGTTGCCTGGAGATCGACGAATCAATCGCATCCACAATGTAATGGGCATCATAAGCTTGCAACGATGCGCGTGGTTAAAGATTTGATGAAAATGAGTTATGGAAGACCGTATTTCGTGTGCTCTGACAAGAAGAATCCATGTTCCTTTTGGGTATGGGGTGATGTGGCACCAGTGATGAGACCGACCTGTTATCATGGATTTCCGTGTGTGTACCGAAAGGTCAAGAGAACATAAATTAATTATGAACATTATTTTAAAAAACCCTGTTTAGATTTGTATGTATTTTTAAACATTGTTTGTATTTTAAATAAATGCATTTTGTCTTTTTTGTATTCATTTTGTCGGTGTTTGCATGTGGAATGGAAGTGATTTTGGATGAGCTTCAGAAAAATGACGTTGACATTGATATGACGACGTTATCACATCATATCAATTATTTACTTCAGCATCACAAATCTATGTATCAGGCAGTTGTTGCAACATCTCCGGACCTGACAGCTATATTCTATGACATGAATATTAACAATTTTGGACGTGCTATATCTTACTTGACCTTGGTTTATTTGATGAAAGACTCCGACGATAATACACGTAGAAATGTACAGTTGGTTGCCGCACCTCTTAAAAGTTTTGATTTTACGGAGTTTAAGATCGAAGAAGAAAGTTTTTTCCGTAGAATGATTTCTTTTGCTAAACGTATTTTTTCGTTATAAAATACACGAACATGTGAGATAAAACTCATTTAGTGTTTTGCACGATGGATGTACGGTTTAAAACACCTGCAAATTTTTATATTTGTGGGCAAAGTCAAAGCGGGAAATCATATTTGGTTCGCCGTATGCTAGATCATTTAGAAGAACTGTTTTATCCCGTTCCAACCAAAGTGATATACTGTTATGGAGAGTATCAAAAGGAATCTGACGAAGTGCCTATGCCGAACGTTGAACTGGTGGAAGGATTTCCGAATGATTTGTACAAATTGACGAATGGTCATGATAACTCTCTAGTCGTCCTGGATGATTTAATGGCTCAATGTTCCAACGATCAACGTGCATCGGATCTATTTACGTGTGGTTCTCATCACCGTGGTATATCCGTGTTGTACCTTACGCAGAGTTTATTTCCACCCGGTAAACTATCACGAACAATCAGTTTGAATTCTCACTATATGTTGGTATTCCGAAATCCACGCGATTCGCTTGGGATTACAGCACTTGCGAAACAAATGTTTCCTAAACATGGCAATTACCTTTTGGAATCGTTTCATGATGATACAAGTAAGCCCTATGGATACCTAATGATTGATTGTCATCAACTGACACCGGAGAACATGCGACTTAGAACCAACATTTTACCTGGGGAGAGACAGGTTGTTTACGTAAAGCATACTTAAATTGTGTGTGTGTCGTTTGAATCCATCATTTGCATGATGTCGAAGCGTATGAAAGGATGTCTTCCGTATCTTCAGGTGATAGCAAAATCTAAACCTAAATTGCGAAAGTTGCTTATCAATAACGTTCCTGCGAACGTTATCACGGCTATTTGTGAGTGTTCACTGAATTTACTTAAAGGTGTTATTCCAGTAACACCACGTCAGAAGCAACGTTTGATGCGCCACGAGACACATCTCCGCGCGTTGGCAAATAAGAAAGTGTCAAGAAAACGGAAAAAGTTGTACCTTAATCAGTTTCTAGGACAGCGTCGGCCACGGTTGAAATCCAAATATTACCAGGGTTAAGTCACGTTGGCCTGAAAAAAGAGAAAAATCTTCTCGACGTTTCGAGCGAAGGCCCTTCGTCAGGAGAAATTAGTAAACAACTCACATGTGGTCACGCGTATTTATAGCAGAGCTACAATGGGAATCACGTGAACACATGTAAGCCAATAAAAACAAAGTAAACAAATAAATTAATATGTAATTTTAGCCTGTGTGCAGGTGCTGACCCAATTTGTGGGTCAGCTACCTGCAAATAGGCAAAGAAACAGGTTATAAATTACTATTTAAATCATCGGAAAAAGGTTAAGGAAAAGGCGTGGAATATGGTGGTGGAGTGAGCTAAATGAAAGAGAATCGCTCATTGAGGCCGTGAGGGTGAATGGTACCAAGTTTGTAAATGAGACGCATTTCTTGTTTACGACGAGTATCGTTACAACCTGTAATGGGCTGAATGGCACAGATTTTCATGTTGGAAAAGGAGTGGTTGGCACTGTTGAAGTGCCTAGCAACAGGTTTGTTTTGCACATTGTATTTGACATCACGAAGGTGTTCAACAAACCTGTCACCTAAACGTCTTCCAGTTTCTCCGATGTAAAGCATGGGACATTTACTGCAAGAGATACAGTAAATGTCACGTTTAGGTGACAGGTTTGTTGAACACCTTCGTGATGTCAAATACAATGTGCAAAACAAACCTGTTGCCAGGCACTTCAACAGTGCCAACCACTCCTTTTCCAACATGAAAATCTGTGCCATTCAGCCCATTACAGGTTGTAACGATACTCGTCGTAAACAAGAAATGCGTCTCATTTACAAACTTGGTACCATTCACCCTCACGGCCTCAATGAGCGATTCTCTTTCATTTAGCTCACTCCACCACCATATTCCACACCTTTTCCTTAACCTTTTTCCGATGATTTAAATAGTAATTTATAACCTGTTTCTTTGCCTATTTGCAGGTAGCTGACCCACAAATTGGGTCAGCACCTGCACACAGGCTAAAATTACATATTAATTTATTTGTTTACTTTGTTTTTATTGGCTTACATGTGTTCACGTGATTCCCATTGTAGCTCTGCTATAAATACGCGTGACCACATGTGAGTTGTTTACTAATTTCTCCTGACGAAGGGCCTTCGCTCGAAACGTCGAGAAGATTTTTCTCTTTTTTTCAGGCCAACGTGACTTAACCCTGGTAATATTTGTACCTTAATCAGAAAGGTGGAAATTTACTGGCAGCTCTTTTACCACCGGTTATTGGCGTACTTGGAAGTTTGTTTACAAAATGAAACATGCAAAACGTATGGTTTTGGTCCCTGAGGGCACACTTCAGAGATACGAGCAAAGACAAAGACCTCCCCGATTATGGGCAACATGATGCATAAAGATACGGACATGTCAAATATTCTTCAACGTACGGATATGGATGATGATGAAAAGCAAAAATTGTACTATGCGAACTTGGAACGTTATATGGACTTAAGGCGCCAAAAGGACAGTCAAATACCAACCGTTCGGATAGCACCCGGCGCTGAAAGCAAGAGAAGGCACAGTTACCTGATGCAACCGTGGCAGTTACCGGATGCAACCATTGTCGGACATATACCTAGAACAATGCGTGAAAGAGCTACATTACTTTTGAATCGATTGAAAACAAGACCTGACGTTATTTCCTGGGATGAAACGGGACAAGTCAAGCTCGAGGGTGAAACCATCCCACAATCAAACATATCTGATTTGGTTTCGGATGCTATGAGGGCAAGCAAACATTTCAATCATACGGGTTCAAAGGAATTTTTTCGTGTTTTATCTAAGATTAATATGCCTAAAGATCTTGTGAGAAATGAGGAAAGATGGAAACAAGTGGATAATTCGTCAGGTGGAGAAGATGTTTCCTACCGCACTCCACAACGTACAACCCCAACATCAAGTTATTTCCAGACTCTTCTAAGGAAACATCAAGGACCACAAGCTCAGAAAAGTTGGCTTAATTATTAATCATGTAAATGTTTTTGAGAGTTATTTAATAAATTGTTTTTAAACTCTCTAATTATTTTTTTCTCACTGGGGGTGATAGTGTGAAATCCATATATGTTGTTCACTTATGTAGTATACAGACGAGCGGTTCGCATGTGAAACTGTTACCTTTGTGCGCAAATCAAAACGTACACGATATTGAATTTACAATATTTTTTTATTAAAACATTATTTTTCAATCAGTTTTTTACAACATTGATTAACATTTGAGTACTTTGTTAACAATACTCTAAAATGACTTTTAACAAACTGAGACACTTTCGCATCATTTAACATAGTATTGTTAGTAAATAACTGCACGATTTTATTCATGCTGTGGCCTCGTGCTCTATGACTAAGGTAAAATATGCAATACATTCCACACACATCTGACCAATCACTTTGCAGTTTACGAGTGTTAAATTCCCATTTGTGAGACTTTAAAAAATCTCCAAACGAATCCTTATAGTAATGTGGCGATTGTCCGTAACTGTCAAAAAATTCTCCTTCTGTTCCGATGAAAAGTAAAAGGCCACCCAATGCGTTCCAGGTTCGCTGCTCGGATCTGTGTTTGCGACAAATCCGCACGGATATTTGTCAATCATTTGAGGTAATTTGTCAGAAGGAAACACACCGCAAAACTTCTTGCTTGTTATAGGATCTTGTTGTAATGCATGTATTATCTGAGCAGTGTTCATTTAGCCAGAGTAATCGTAAATGACGTTCCTCTCAGAGTCGATCTGAATCAGATTTTCAAATTCTCCGTAAGAGACGAGATTCACACTGCAAAAAATAAAAATCTTGCCTAGATTTTTTTTCCTATTTTAAGAAATTTTATCTTATATCAAGAAATTTTATCTTGTTTAAAGAAATTATTTCTTGCCATAGAATTTTTTTCTTACTCTAAAATCATTTATTCTTGTTTCAAGATTTTTTATCTTACCTCAAGAAAAAATATCTTAATCACAGAAAATGCAGACATAGTAATTATAAGCTTAACTTAACATATGACAGGCACAAGGTTAATAGACATAATGCTAATAGAAAGATACAGTGACTGTTAACTAATTTACCAAAGTAAAAGCAAATCTCTTGTTTTAAGATTTTTTATCTTGATTTAAGAATAAAAATCTTGAAAAGAGAAAAAGTATACTTAGAGAAGATAGTTTTAACCAAACACTTGAAATGCATCTATTTGTTTGAAATGATTTAAAACAAATCTAAATGTACATTGGCTGGCAGTAATTCATTTTGAAATAAAGTCAACATATCTTGTTTCAAGATATTTTTTCTAAAGGAAAAATATCTTGAAACAAGAAAGTTTTGGGATATTAAAGATATTTTTTCTTAACACAAAAAAATAATCTTAAAACAAGAAATTTTGGAATGTCAAGATTTTTTATCTGAGTACAAGAAAAACTATCTTGGATCAAAAAATTTTACAATCTTTTTCTATCTGATATAAATACTTATACTTTAGAGCAAAAAAACTAAATGTTCTTAAAAGAAAGAGGCTGCAAAAAATAAACATGGTTAACACATAAATACAAGAGTTATGTTAAAATGACATATTTTGAAATAAAGCACAATATTTTTGTTTTGAGATTCATAACTAACAATATTTTTTTCTCGATTGCATTATCTCATCCCAATTGTATTTGCTTCTCTTAGCAAAGCGCGTGCAAGAGAAACAAAGGTGTGTGGGGAGAATGCATGGCCTGAGACAACAAAATTGGAAATAAGCAGGTTAAACTGTACACAGAACAGAAGTTCATGCCAAAATGGTTACAGACCTAGATTTGTAACCATGCAGTTTAATATTTTAAATTAAAATAATTTTAAACTATATAACTTATTCTAAAAAAAACCACATGTTACAAGCCAGATATAATTCACTTCAAACATACAATGCAAAACTGCAGTGTTGCTCATGTCAACTATTTACATATAAATTACATGTACCAATATTATATTGTTTAACCATTTGATGTTTAACAAAAAATATACAACAAATAACACATACAGTAACTGCAATAAATGTCCATAAAGTCAACTACCATATTTACAAATTTCCTTTTGTAACTATTTACAGTACATACATGTAACTATTTACAGTACATACATGTATTTTACATATTTTACTTTAAATGTTCATGAAAAAACTATTTACATATATTACTAACAATTATCTCTTTTTTTCTCTGAAACTGTTCAAAAGTCTTATGGATAGGAAAGTTTATTGCAATAATAGTCTTGAAAGTTTATCAAATTAAGATGTTTTTAATAAAAAATATTAAAAAAAACCCTTAGTAAAACATATTTATAAATGTTGACATAATTCTAGAAGTGCAAAGGGTTATCTCCAACAATGTGCTGTTTAATAATGTCTTTCAAACTATATTTGAGAGTGACATAAAGCGCAGCATTAAGATTATGTAGGGAGTAAACATTAAAATCTAACATAGTGTCATAACGGCAAAACTCCATGCCAACCGCAGAGAGGGGCTCCTGAACTTTATAAGCCATTACATTTGCATCAAACTCTAAAGTTTTTAGAGCTAAAAATTCAAAAAGAATTTCCTCATCGGCCAACCAAATGTTACAAAGTTTACCAAATAGAGGCATTTCATCGGCAAAGTTTGCATCAACTGCAATTACACAACTATTGCGAGTTATGTATTTTGCACCATACAGCTTAATCCATTTAGCTGTGAAAATGTTGACAAACATATCTGGTTTGACAAATAATTGGCAGAGGTTTCATTAATAGTTTTTATAGCAGGCTGCATTGTAGAAATAGGCGTCTGTTTCCAAAATGAACCATCTTTGTAGAGGGTCAAGGTCCAAGAGCATGCCTGCCCCCGGGAAATTTTGAAACTTTAGTATGGCATTTTAGGCTATTTGGAGCTGGGAGCAATATTTAATTGTAGTTTGACTTTTGAATAAAAATAGATTAAATATCCATAAAAGCAATGCATAAGATTGCATAAAAAGCGCACTGCATGATTCAGCTTTCGGCTATGTTGCGTATGAAATGGTGACACGGACCACGCTGTTGGACGTGCAGTGTAAAATGTTGCTTAAAGAACCATGTAAAACACATCAGAAAAACAGACATGTAATGTATAGTGCAATCAGGATCTTAGAACACAACTCTGTAACGAATGACGCGACACTACTAAACCCTACTTTAATATATAGACGCCTTCATTGCGTATTCGAAGAATGACAGAGGAGGGTGATTTTTTCCTGCTTAACTGCTACGAAAACTCTACACACTGTCACTGCGACCTTCCTATTCAACAATTTCAACTCCAAGATGTCACAACACGTTGGACTATCAAAAACATACAACAAGTTTGGTATACGTAAGCACTCACTTAATCTCTCCTTTAATATATTGTGTTGATAGAGATTATCATTTCTCTTCCAACAATTTACCTATTTAAATCGACTGCCATCGACATACAAGACCACCAAAGAAGGTCGAAATGTGCGTCCAGGGTTGTGTCCCAAGATCCTGATTGCATTATACTATACGTTACACATCTTTTATTCTTCATCCATTCTTGATATTTTTATATACATGCACATGGTTCCAATTATTTAGCAACATTTTTTATACACTGCATGCCCAACAACGTGGTTCGTGTCGCCATCTTATAAGCATGCAACATAAGCGGAGGCTAATTCCCCTTTTATTCAAATTCCCTCAAACATATATTCTCTTTATCTATTATTACGATACTTTTACTTATAATTTATAACTCACGAGTAGAATCACGCGAAATCGTACGATAAACGAAACACCGTTCAAGTTGGTTTACAAAAAGAAAACACAAATTAATGAAAATTATCTAATGGAAAATTCTACACGACTGTACTGAAAAGATTAAGTGCCATGCACCAGAATATTGCAAAACACAAAAAAATAACCGGCGGTAAGATTCAAAACAGGCAGCGGTAAACCGCCGGTAACCGCCTATTAATGAAACCACTGAATTGGGCGTCTCTAATTCGTTGATGGAAAGTGACAAGAGCATCATTTTCAACCCTTTTTACTGGACCAATTTCTTTTTCAGTTGTAAACAATGGGTGGTGGCTTGCACTTTCATTGCAGAAGTTTGCGCACTCGTCAAACTGACATCTCTCTGCCAAGGACAAACATATGTTTTTGAAATTTTGTAATGTTGCTAGATCCTTAAAATATCTGTGTCTTGCTTCGAATCTCAGACAACTGTGTCTCACTAGGGGGCCTAGCTTCAACATTTGCTCAGGAATATGAATAAGATAATGCATCTTGGGAGTGATGTTTACATTGGGAAACAGCTCTTTAAACTTCTGAAGGTGAGATTCAATTGCATCTTGTAGCTCCAGGAGTGACTCTCTGCTGACAACTGGAGAAAAGCATATCTGCACAATCGAGACGATTTGCAAAAGTAGTTGGTAATTTGGATCCTCAACTGGAATAGGTATATACATCATCGTATCATCTTTTCCACAAATTTGCCGTTTTGCCCCCTGGTTTTTGAATCCAATTTTCTGACCAAGTACGTATTGAATTGGTTTAAGAAAATTCATGTTATTGTGAACAAAGGATGATTGTAAATATGTTGTCCCAAGATTTGAAAATGGGTCTTCAAATGTATCAAAAACTTCCACTATGGACTCTGCTGTTAAATTATCATTGTTAGTATTCATGCAATCAAGCACCTTCTGCTTTAGATTTTCCTTCACTTGCTCAATTAATGTACTTGTTCCTTGCACAATGTTATTGACTGCAACCTAGAGATAGAAAAAGATATATAAGCATTAATTTATGGCCATGACCAAAGTACCAACACCATGTGCTCATCCTAGACCTGACCACCACTGTACAGTATGAACACAGGGACACTGAAGCTATAAAAAGTCAGGGGCCAAGCACTTCTAGTCTTTCATTTACCTACTGTACATGTGTTGCACCTTTAACAGCTTTTCCTAAGTACATTTTCAAAATATAATATACATGTATAACTACATGTATATAATTAACAAGTTTGAGTTTGTTTTGTTTATTTAATGGACACTTCCACCACTAGGTACCATAAGATGTATATATATATATATATATATATATATATATACATATACATATACATATATACATATACATATACATATACATATACATATACATATACATATACATATACATATACATATACATATACATATACATATATATATATATATATATATATATATACATATACATATACATACATGTATCTATCCATCCATCTTATCTATCTAATGGCACTTTACCCCTCGCTTTAGCAAAAAAGAGAAATGCAATAAAATTAATATAAGGTCTTGATACAGTACCTTTGAAATCTTTGAACGTGCCTGGACTTTAAGTAGGAAGTTAGCTGCACATCTTTTGAGATCAATTTGTTTGCAATTTGTTCGAAAGTACACCTAAAAATATAATTTATTAAATTAAGATTATCAAGGCTGAAAGTTAGTTTACCAATGCAAAGAGATTTTTCAAAATGATCCTTAATTATTAACCTAATTGCCCAAGCATGCCTAACCTAATCATAACCTAGTTGCCTAAGCATGCATGTATATACATATATTTACTACATATATATATATATATATATATATATATATATACATATATATATAGTATATATATATATATACAGTGTATATATATATATATATATATATATATATATATATATATATATATATATATATATATATATATATATATATATATATATATATATATATATATATACATGTATATATATATACATGTATATATATATATATATATATATATATATATATATATATATATATATATATATATATATATATATATCGAGTGAATGACCAATATTACTTATAATATACCCAATTCTCTCCTGGCATTACCACCTTAATATACACAGAACTTGTTATCAAGCTCTCAGCAATGGCCTCCATGCCAGTGGTCAGAGCATTGCACTAGAGTCACAAGGTGCCAAGGTCATGGGTTCAATTCCTACTGGAAGGCCTGTACAAATTTAAATTGAGTGCCAAAAAGTAACTAATAATAAACATATCAAAACAAATAATACAGTCAAATAATAAACATCAAAACAATTATAAACATATCAAATAACAGCAGTGCCGCAAGCAACAATCACTGTTACATGATATTTCCCAAAATGAAAAAGTGTAAGAGTTTTGGAATTTTATACTTGCTTGCAATTTTAGAAAATGTTTTGGATAGTTTACTTTTAGATATATTTTTTAAATTTTTTTAGGACTTTAAGCCTAAATTAAGGAAGTTTGTGGATTTTTTGTAAAGTGTATACAAATTTTTGGAGTAATACATTCCTTGGAAATAGATAAATAAATAAACACATTTATCTATATATTCATTTATTTGTTTGTTTGTTTTTTATTAGTTTATTATAAAAGAAATTTTAAAAAATCCCAAATCAAACACTCCAAAAAATTTCCCCAAATGGTAAAAAAAGTAAACCGATGCGAACATTCAGCGGTATTTCAACATTCTGATAAGAGAATTGGTGTAATCAGTAACAAAATGGAATATGTGATATTTTAATAGCCGCAAGTTCTCTCATGGGATTGATTACAAACCAATTTTGAAGTTTTATCTTATAATTTCTTTTCTGATAGAAATATATATAGTACAGTGAATTCTCATACAATAGTAGTTTGTATATAAATATAAAGACAGAAGAGACAAATTATAAAGTTGTGATACATACCGGGTCAGACTCAGGGTCGTCACTGGACTCGCACTCTGGAGATGAACAAGACGAAAACGGGTCGTCACTATTGTTCGGCAGTTCTTCGGCTTCCATGTTGTTGTTATTGACTTCAGGCTCTTCGACAGGAGGCTGGTGGTCTGTGTTAAAAAGGTCCTCTGCATGGAATTTTCGTAGGTGTTTTCGGAACGAATTCATTTTATCATATTGCTCTGGACAACCATGTACAAGGCATGTAATCTTGAAATTGGGCATTCCCGCGTGTTGCACGGAGATATGCCGCACTAATACTTTCAATGTTAGCGCTGAAAACATAGGGCAAATAGGACACTTCCATCCACCCGCCATCGTGTCTAGCCATAAAGAATGAAAGAAGCTTAAAGTTAATATATTGCTCCGCGACCAAGCTTCAAACGAACATTCCCGAAAGGTGACGGAAGAGATTCGACACCATGACGATATTTAGCGGCTTTTTTCGACGCCACACGATTTGCATGATGGGACCAGCTATGACGTACGTAATGTTCACACCACGCGGAAAGGTCGTTTTACTCGTTTATGTCAAGGGCTGTCGAGAAGGAGATTGTGTTTATTCTAAATTTCAATCCAACTCAATCGTAAGCATTATTCAACGCAACTAAATACAAAACCAACGAACTAACGAGAGGAAACAACACACGAACTCCTTAAGGAATAAGGTATGGTATATTAATAAAGCTATTAACAAAACCAGACTTGTCTTAGACTCTTAGTCTATTGTCCACTTTATTCATTGTGCATGCCTTCTTTATCAAGTGAATTTATTTTGTTTTACTTGAATATTGTATAACAAAACTTAACGTAATATATCTGTTCTATATTTTCAGTCTTCCCGACGAAGAAAGGGCATCATTTGACTCGAATTCAGTAGCAACATTTGCATATTAACCATGGAAGTAATGGAACAAATAAGAAAAGAAGAGCCCGAGGCATTTGCTGTACTTCAAGGTAGTGATACGACCACTTTTCTTGTGTTTCTTACTGTGTTTTTAAGGTAGCAGAGATATAGTTGACCCGAGTTTGAAAATTTGAAATGAAAGCGTTTGACAGTTTGTGCCAGATATGATGAGATATGTCTTGGGGAGCCAGAAATTATAGGTGATGTCACATTGGCTGTCATATTGCACGAGTTTACTCGATGATTTGAAGGGGTTTCTTCATCTGCAATTAATGTCATTCAACCCGGCCACTATGGGAAACTAGTGCTTACTCTAACGAAAACCATAAAATTAACTCAAACCAAGAAAGGGTCCCCATTAACCCTAACTACTAACAGAGAGAAAAATGCAAAAACACTTTTATGATTTAGCATAATTATGATATTCTACACGAGACACGAAATATAGAAGCAGGCAACCTATTATTTCTATAATCTTATTTTGAAGCTAGAACAGCACTGTTAAGAGTACATGTAGGATGTGACTGAAAACGTTTGGATGTAGGTTATATTAACCCTTTATCACCCAACGATGTCTTTAGTATTTTACTCTGGCTAACGCCAGACGATTTTACTCATCAATGGAGTGGCCACTGGGTGATAAAGGGTTAATAGACTATCTCGGTTAACCCTTTATCACCCAACGATGTCTTTAGTATTTTACTCTGGCTAATGCCAGACTATTTTACTCGTCAATGGAGTGGCCACTGGGTGATAAAGGGTTAAAACGTGGTTGTTGGCCAAATTTCACTAGAGTGGGTAATATAATTATGCTGTGCAGTAGACAAGCATCCAAAAAATATAGTAGATTGTCATTTTTATGATACAATCCTTTTTTATTTTTACAGATGCAAATGTGGGTGTGGATACGTTATTGGACTTTTCACGAGATGATTTAAAGGATCTCTTTGATGGTGCTGAAAATTTTTTGTTGAGGCGAAAACTGTGGAAGATTATAGAGAACACTGTAAGTTACCAGATTATTCGCTTAAGGGGGGAGTTAGTAACAAAAGCCTTTGGTTTATAACAGTGCGTAGATGTATTAGAGGGATTGACTTTAGGTTTAAAGTGTTCCCTCAAATTACCATTATTAAAACAAGTTGAAGGCTGGTGATGAAGTAAGATTACTGGTACTAGAATTATTTAATTATTTATTTATTATTTAATTATTTATTAAAAACAAACCAAATCACCATAGTTATGCTACCTTATCCCAGTCTTCAACTCATTGTGTCAATGGTGGGATGTATGTATAGGATAAAGCCCAAGAATGAGGGATATAATGCTATATACAGCCTGAGAACACAAAGTGTCTGATGGCTGTATATAGCATACATCCCGACGTTCAACGATCTGACTTATTTCATGATTGAAGAGGTTTTCCAACAAAGTTTTGTCTATTTTTTCCACCTTGGACAATTTTTTCCATTTTGGACAAAGATTTTCGTAGTTTTTTCTTCATTTCTTATCTAATTAGTATTTATAGGACTATATGCTAATTATACAGCCAGCAGTATATCAAAGAAAACCAACTCAGTTAAGAAATAAGGAAAAATATAGACCTTTTATGAAAGAAGCTGTTGCATTTATCTTAAACAAATAATTAGGGGGGGGGGATTTTGTTTTCCATAATTTCATTCCTACACCACAAATGAACTTTTATTTGCTTGTGTGTACCACACAAATTGACAAGTTTTTCCTTCACAAGGTGACTTCAAAATAGTCTGTACAAAAACATGTTGCCCAATTTTCAATAGTTTGAAGGGAAAGTTGTTTGACATTGTAAGTTGTTTAGACAGTTTCTGTATTCAAGCAAAATAGTGAAAATAAATTATGTACATTTTTTACAGAGAGAAAGCAACAGTGTTTGTGATGAAAGTTTTCAAACTTCATCTCCTAATCTGCAAAAAGCAAGTAGCAAAGCAAAAAGTACATCTATCTCTGTACCATCACCAATATCTTCCATATCCTCTTCTGGAAGTGTTTCAACTGCATCTTCCCAACCAGGTAGCCTGGCAAGTGTTGAAGAAGATGTTGACTGCATCATCTTGGAACGAACCCCTGCCTTTGTTATCTACTCTGACAGTGAGATAAGACATGCAGCTAAAACCAACTCATTGTCTAAAGAGCTTTTGAATCGACTACTCAGGTATACATTGTGCAACATGAGAACAGCATGTCAAAGTCTGCAGTTGCCCAGAGAGCCAACAAGCCTTGAAATTGAAGAGATGACAAAAGCACTTTGCAAAAAGTTTCCCTGCCTTGAACAAATGAGTGATGATGAAGGAAAATCGTACCGTAGTATAACTGAAGAAGAGAAGTCTAACTTAACAGAAACGCAAAAGAGTCAACTTCATGTAAGTTTTAAGTGATGTACATGGTGTCATTTATCTTGATTATCTGCAATCATACAGTAGTTGAAAGTACTTTTACCATGCTACAAATAACTTGAATCAGGTGTTTGATTACAATACTTTTATCCGAATATACTTTATCTTATACTTTTTTAGAGCTGCTCGAGTTTAGTTAAAAAATGCAAATGATTATTTCTAACTGAATCATTGGGTCATCCCAGGAAAGGTCCATGCTCCCCCCATGGAGAAAATTTGTGCTATCCAAAGGGGGGGGGGCTAAAATTAACTACGGATTTACCTAAGGAGGGGAGGACCAAATTGCATTTCTTTCATGGTGGGAGTATGGATATTTCCTGAATGTCCCATTGACAACAGTGCCCAGTTTCATTAAAGTGCCCATGCAACAAAATTCCACCCCAGTTTTTTATGATTGCATTTTACAGTTGGTTTCAGGTTACTTTTGATGGAAATGTTCAGAAGTTCGTTCCGAAGTTCGTTCAGAGGTTCACAGGTTCGTAGTGAACTAGGCATTTGATTGGCTACTAGCAACTAGCAGCCAATCAAATACCTAGTTCAATACGAACTTGTGAACCTCCGAATGAACTTCTGAACTTTTCTGTCAAAAGTAACCAGAAACTGACTGTAACACTTTGAGGCATGAGGACCTCTCCCTGTGTTGAATAAAATTAAATCATCAGGCGCTAGGCTTCAAAGTGTTAAAGAACACTTAAAATGACAAAGTACATGTAACATCTTTCATAGAATTTCTTTCCTAATTTCTTCATTCTTGAGATATTCTGGTTTGTTTAATATGCAAATGTCATACTTATATAAATGTTATAATTTCATTTTCTTTTTACTTTTGATAAGTACTCCCAAAGAAAATCATACTTTTCTAAAAAGTCATTATGCAGTGTGATGTCATAAGTATGATATTTGCATATCAACCAAACCAGAATATCTCAAGAATGAAGCAAGTAAACGAAATTCTACAAAAGATGTTACTTTGTCATTTTAAGTGTTCTTTCAAATGCAATGAATCAGATGGTGTAGAATTTCATTGCATTTAGGCACTTTGACTGCTGATCAATTTTAAAGTAATCACATGGCATATTCTTTTGCTGAAGTGATCTGAGGACTACAGGGCTTTAAAAACACTGAAAAAAGCAATAAAAACTGTCCTTATTTTGCTCAACTGATCTGAGTAGTCACAGAGTGTTTTATATGGCTCATCATTTATATAGAAAATGATTTATTGATTGAAATATTGTGTTTTCCTCACAGCACTCCCTGCTTAAAAAGCTAAAGAAACGACACTCAAATGTCAAGCCTCCCAAAAGACCTCAGGGGAAAGTTCCTGCTCGTTCATTCAAGCGTGTCAAGCTTGAACTGCCTGAATTAGGTAAGAAATCTCAAATACAGTCTGTTTTAGCTGCAATGTAATTGCATGTACCGGTACCTAGTCACATTTGTCAGGGTTTGGGTGAACAGTGGTTTTAACATGCATGGTTATAAAATCAACCTGGTAACCATTGGTTACTGAACAACTCAAACCCTATTTTATTTATCAAGTTAGAACTTCTAGTTAAATGGGCCATCTCTCTTCTTTTACCACCATGGCAATAGAAGCATTCCTAATATATTGTTATCAAAGTGCCCATGCTGCTGTGGGGAGCCACTGGCTAACAGCTACTGTACATAAATGAGGAAAATGGCCATAAAGCAAGTGTTGTCGTTGGTAAAGTGCCCATGGAATAAAAATGTAGTTTCAAAAAACTGTACATTATCATTTTAACCCTTTCTCACTTGACAAGTAAAATCATCTTGTGTTGGACAGCGTAAAATAACAAAGTGGCCGGTTTTGGGCAACCTACTAGGGAAAGGGTTATTCTCACTTGACAAGTAAAATCGTCTGGTGTTAGACTAAAATAATGAAGTGGCCTGTTTTGGGTGACCTAGTAGGGAGAAAGAACTCCTAAAATTATAAATGCAAACCTTTTACACTTTTTTATATCTCACTTTGCTCTAATTGATATACAGTATTTAGTTTTACTGTGATTGACATGCAAATCATGACCTGTGATCACTGATGTATGCAGACCTGGAAGCTATTGCACGCATTGCCAGCAACTTTATTAACTTTAGCATTCTGCAAAACTTTAAGTTAATTTGCTGACTAAACTAAGAAATACATGTATACACGTTTTCCAATTTTGTTATACTGCATATGTTATCATTTCCATATCAGTTTAATCTAAACATCTGAAGAGCAAAGTCAAATGAAAAAGATGTAAAAGGTTGCTTGATATTCATAATTTCAAATATTTTGGTAAATTTCATGCATATATAACCTCTGTCTATGTATTTCCAGTTCAAGCTTCTCCAGAAGAATCAAATGATGAGGCACGTAGTGATAAAAGTGGAGATACTAATGCTGAAATTCAAGCCCGGCATTACACTGCATTGGACAAGGAGCAAAGGAAATCAAAGCCTCATAAAGATGTGATAAACAAGTATTTAAATCTGGAATTTTCATCAAGGAGGCAACTTTTTGAAGAAACAGCAAAAGAGATCAGATCTAAGAAGATCTTTGAATCCTACCCATGTTTTAAAGATCATAATGAGGTGATTACAAGGGTTTTTAAAAATTTGTGACAAATTGCACTTTCTCAATATGTTTTTAGGGTAACTATATACAGGGTATATACAAAATATTTTTTTATTGTTATTTTTTAATTGATAATGCTCATATTATTTTTGTTTAAAATCTTAAGCATTTTTATAACATGTCTTTTTAGGTAGTCGAGGAGGTTAGAAGGGCCCTTATGCTACCAGAAGGAAAGGATATCCAGTCATTTATGGAAAAGTGCATATACAACTTGGAAGACAAACTTGATCCATTACTTTATTATGGAATTTCTAAAGGTGCTCTTAGACCACCTTCAAGTCCCACTGTTGGTAAGTTGTATCTACGTGTAACTAACCCATTTACTTACCACGAGCAACTAATATCTTTACTTGTACTTAGTGTTAGACATTACTCCTTCAGGGAAAATCATCTGGTGTTAAGCTACAGTCCAATTACAAAAGGTCATCTACCATTCTTGTCTAGATGGCCTCTATTTTTTGGGTGAATTTTAAACATTTTACATGTTGTACATGTATATTATGTAATCGGCTATTCATACCTGAAAGCCCTTACTAGCTATTCTTTAGCATATTAATGATTATATTGATTTCTTTTCGTTCTTCTAGATGGCAAGGTTATTCACCTTTTAAACGGGCTCAATTGTATATTCAAATCCAAAGGGAAAACCTCTTCAAAACAAGCCAGGGCTGATGAAGTTTTTCATGTGATTGACGTAAGTTTGTTTTTTTTGGCATAATTGTTGTATTTGCCATTAACTGTATGCAATTAACTCTTTCTCTCACAAATTAAACTCTAAAAAATGTGGAATTTGGGATCCAAGTGTTATTAGAAATATCCATCCATTTATTGTCATGGCAATAGAAGCATTCCGTAAAATATTGTTCAGTTATATTGCTCAAGTTGAACAATTCATTTGATGAAAATATTGCTAAACTTCCTGTTTTGAATTCTGTTTTGAATTTGATTGGTGTTTGGCAAATAATCCTTTTTCTTATTGGTTGTTCAAAAACCAGGAACCAATCAAATTCAAAACAGGAAGTTTAGCAATAATGAACAGGAAGTTCATCAAATGAATTTATCTATTTGAGTAAATGAATTGCACAATTATTTTAGGAACGCTTCTATTGCCACGACAGTAATGATAACGTTAGCAATAAATAGCTATTTATTTATTTTTTATTATTACTTTTTATCATTAAATATTTTAAAGGAAAGTTGTTTTCAAATATGTCTGTGTTTTAAGTCCCAAATTTGCATTTTCTACTTTTTAAACTGTCTTGTACAAGGGCTAGTTGTAACTCTTTTACCCCTAAACTGGCCAAGGCATCTTTCCTTTACTGAAACATCATCTGGAATTGACCTGAATGAAATTGAGGGTGATTGGGTTGAATTGTAAATGTAAGAATAGGGCTTATGCAGGTACATTTTACTACTTTTTTAATTCTCTTAATGTCAAAGCTAAGCTTGGTTTTGTGCGTGTGATGTAAATCTGCATAAGCCCTTTTGAGGAATACCCTCTGGTGAATAGCAGTCCAAATGTCTTGGGAAAGGTGGTATTTAGGTTTAACTTACCCTTTTTACAATGGGTATGAAAGTTCATGTAACTAGAAAATGCTGAAATGTCAGTATAACTACTGTTTTAGTGTTTTGCAAGTTCAACTGTTTTGGACTGTTGCGGAAAATATTAGTGGATATAATTTAAATATAAGCTATGATTAAATTATTTGTCTCTTCTTTGTTTGCCTGTGTAGCAGATTATGGTGGTTTTGTAGCTTAAAATTTATGTTTGTTTCCCTTTTTTAGGATGATGAACGTCCAGATGAATGGCAACAAAAACGCCTCAGTTTGGCACCTGGGCTTGTTGTGTCCAAGAATGGAGTCGTTCTTCTACTTGGAAAAGAAATCTTCGTGACATTTAAATCTGGGGAAATGCTGAAAGCTGTGGTTGTATTTATGTCTTGTTTTTACCTGCTAGATTTTGATTATCCAGCAACTTGGATGATCTCGTTATCTATTTTACAAAAGATTATCTTTAATGATAATATTTTTCACCCGGACAGCAAAGGTGATGTTGTGAAAGCTCTCCAAGATTTGGACTCCTACTGTCAGGCAGCTTTGTAGAACATTTATAAGCACTGGGATGATATGACTTTTGACTTATAGTGTTTAAGGACTATAAGCTATTTATAATTGTTCTTTTTTATATGTTAAGATTTTATGTGAGATTTTGAACACTAATTATTAGTAATTCCTTCATAGACGAACTATTTTGATGTTTATAAGTAATAGTTCAAATACGAGACGGAGGACTTTACCGGGATTTCAACGTTCGAGTGCTTTTTGAAAAGGCGAGCCTTTTTAATGCACGAGGGCTTTGTAATCCCGCTAAAGTCCGACGTCGAGTATTTGAACTGACTTCTCAAACTCAAAATTCCGAAGATACCTCTGAAACGTAATATAATTTGCCTTATTTCAAAGTCCCAAGACTTTGAAAACCTATTTTGCATTATTCCAAAGTACTAGTACTTTTCCTCCGATTTCAAAGCACTGATTAAACATTAATTTATTTTGGTTCATGAATTATTAATGAGTTTGAGAATGATTAATACATGAAACTTTACTTTTAAGAAAAATTTTCTTGTTTGGAAGAAAACTAGAAAATATTGTCAAGAATTATTTTTTAGTTTCAAGAAAATGTTTCTTGTTTTATTAAGAAAATTTATCTTACCAAGATATTTTTTCCTACAGAAGGGACCAAAAGTAAAATTTTCTTAATATAGTAAGAAAATTTTTCTTGACTGATTATCTTGTTTTAAGAAATATTTTCAAGAAAATAATTCTTGATTTAAGAATATTTTAAGAAAATAATTCTTGATATAAGAAATATTTTAAGAAAATAATTCTTGATATAGGAAATATTTTAAGAAAATAAGACTTGATTTAAGAAAAATTTCAAGAAAATAAGTCTTGATATAAGAAAAATTTTCTAAAGACAAAATCTTGCCTAGATAATTTTTCCTATAGAAGGGACAAGAAAATATTTCTTAATTTAAGAAATATTTTCTTGAAACAAGTTTTTTTTTCTCAAAACAAGTTTTTTATTTTTTGCAGTGCACAGCTGCTGTAGGTGCGGTAGAGAACTTGATGTCAACTGCCAAATTTCCCCTTTGAACGGCATTAAAATGGGATGATGCCCCGCACATATCGGCGGTCAGATCGAAAGCATAGATGGCGTACCCTTTTGAGAATTCCTCTCGCGATATCTCGTTGCCGGCGTTGAGATACATTTTTCCTGTGCCTGAAAACAATGTGCTAAATGCTTCAACAAATCTAGGGCTCACATAGGAAAGCTGTATCGGCTTAAACGGCATATCTTCTCCATTTACGGTTATTCCAATAGACGTCACGGTGAAATGCTTAAAGTTGTACGGATTCTTGGTGTATACCCCATTAAACGCCGTGCTATCGACAAAACCAAAGACAAACGATTTCGGTACAAGGCCATTAAAGAGGTTATCTTTTCTCAAGGAAGGATTTCCTGTTGGAACAATGAAACTCTTGCACTCAACGCGACGAATAGGGTAGATCGCTGGTCCTTTTTTCAATGCAATTTCATGAGCCATGGAAATGCTCGGACTCACTTTCACTTTGCGTATCTTGAGATAAGCATCGACCAGTTTCACTTTGTAATCGGGATTGGCCTCTGCGGACATCAGACAAAACGCATCGCTACTTCGATTCAGAATAATTTTCAGGTCGACAAAGCTCAATAGGAGACGATCGGTCATAAATACATCGCTGAATATAGGGCCAGCCATTTCGGCAATTCCACTTAGTTTGTTAAACACATATCTCGAATTAAGACCTGCGTTGGCGTTGCCACCTGCTAGGGTAGGATCAGAAACGTCCATTTTTCCTGTGGTATCTTTTTAATACATGGCTGCGGTGAGTTGAGATTTCTTTGTCACCGCGGACCATAGTTTAGGAGGGTTTCCAGATATGCTCGGTATGCGTAGGTTCCAGTAGCCTGCGTAACTTGCTTTTCTTTCAGAAAGACGTCGACTTGTTTGAACAGACTGTGTAGGAAATTGTTCACTATTCCAACCTTTTCGTCTGCGCCAAGATTTGTACCATCAGGTTTTGTCACTTTTGCTCTCACCACAAGAATCGTTTTAGATAAATCAACATAATCTTCTGTGCCCGGAGACAGAAACGTGATTGGACCCCCATCTGATACACTGGAAACAGGTTGATGATCGATCCAATGTCCTTTTTCTAAACTGATCTGTGTTGGAGGCACAGAAAAGAGATCAAGTTCACTTTTTGTGCATTCTTGCGATTTGGAATGTACGAAATTCATGTTTATCCGAATATGTCAAGAGCTGTTCTCCGCTTCTTGGTTTAATTGCGTCTGGTAGCAGACGTCGATGCTTTTCTCTTTTTAACTGTTTTACGCTTTTTGGTCTGTCTGCCTCTGACCGTGGACGCCTTTTGCCTTTTACGTTTTCCGCTTCCTGTTTGAGCATAAGTTTGAAGTCGATTAACGGCTTTATTCTTTGCGACGTTAGCAGCTTCTTTTCCTCGGCTTTTCACTGATTCTTTCAGATTTCGTCCAGAAGCAATATCTCCTAACACATTAGCTCCAGCATTCAAAGCAAGTTTTCCAAGAGTATTTGCTCCACGTTTTACCATCGGCATCATTGCTCTCGCAACATTACGAAACAGCCCACCAAGTCCATATCCCATCTGACCATAACCCATTTGCCATGGACTGCCCCTCTGAAAACAGGCATTCCACGACCTTGTTGTTGTTCAAGGTAATAGGATACGTATGGATTATTCATTTTCACGTAAAATAACTGCTGTCTGAAGTACACTGTCGCTGTCACCTTTCCACGTTCAAATGGCACTGCAGCGCCTGTATCGCTTCCTAAAAGGATTTCCACATCTTCGAATGATTTTGTTTGGACAGGCACATACTGTATGTTTGTGAACGTTTTAGTAATGATGTCACCCGACTTTCCCTCAACGGGAACAATTCGGAGTAAAGGGGCGTTCGTATCCCCAACGACTTGTGGCTGTACTATATTACAATAAACGTAGATTGCCGCGACACTAGGCAATTCTGCCACGTAAGGACTTTAGGTCGTTGTTTTAAGATTTGTGTTGTTTTCTCCAAACCCCAACATAATTGCTACTCCTTTCCTAAAGGCAAGCACATAGTTGTTTTTTAAAGTCACTAAGATTTTTCCAGTTACACCATTAAACGATAAGTTAATGTTATCGTTAACCTTTTTTGTCGTCAGCTCTTGATTGATGGCCTTGATAAAATCTTGCACTGACGCGTAGTAACCGCGTAATCTATATCTATGGATGAAATAGGGTTTGTATCACCATAGCAAAGGCGAGTGTCGGTAAGACCCTTTGCTAAAGTATACCACGTGATAGGGTATGAAATGGAGTACAAACCCACTTCCCAATCACAGTGCAAATTAATGGCTTGTGGTAATTTTACACGATAATTTCCTGTTTTGTTATCGGGAAAAGTAGAGAGCGATGCATTGCTAGGAAGCGTGAGATAAAAATGTGTTCCACTCATGGTCAGTACTAGAGTACGAATAAAAGACACGCGACACACAGATGCTGGTTTAAATCTTATTTATTTCAGAAGCAGGTACCCATGAATTTAAACTTGGTTGGGTACCCTAACCATTTTACAAGATATTGTACATTGTCACCTCTTCCACGTTTCTTCAAAATTTTTTCAACTTCGTAGACATCGTCCTGTTTAATGACTTTTTGCAATTCTTTATCGTAAAATGTCCCTTTCAATTCTTCATCATCATAATCTTTGAGTTTGTATGCAGGAGGATCGCGTGGCACTTGTTTGCTTACAGTGAATATTTCTTTTGAGAAATTTGGTAAATAACCCTTTTCAAATTTCCGTTTGATTTTACTAATTCTTACTTGATCACCGATCTTAAACTTATACGTTACATTTTTCACATCATTATGTTCATCGTACAAAGTGTGCCATACTTTCTTTTCGTTTTCGACAGTAACATCTGTTGGCTTTGTTTTAATACTACTATGGACACTATGATTGTAAGAGTACACTAAATCAGGCAGCATGTCAATGTATCGCATGGTTTTTTTGGCGGTAAAGTATCGCCACATCTTTGTCTTCAGCGTACGAATCACCCGTTCTACGATCGAGGCTTTTGTTTCATTATACGTGTTGTACAATTCTATGTCCTCCTCCTTCATCAATGCTTGAAAATGTCTGTTGAAGAACTCAGTTCCTTGATCGGTCATGATCTTTTCAGGTTTGCGTCCAGAAGACAAAATGACTTTGAAAGCTTCCACCAGAGAAGAACCTGTTTTATTTTCAAAGGGATTACCCATGCATACTTTGAAAACACATCAACGCAAACAAGCAGATAACGGTAACCATCGTTGAACTTTTGCATGGATTGCATGTCCGCTAAATCCATTTGCCATTGTTGATCGATACCACCGACCATCACACGGTTTCTTCTAAAATTGCGATGCACCGGTTTATGTAAAATGTACGTGTCTTGTGACATTAACCATTCTTTAATTTGTTTACGGCTTATTTTATGTTTTCCCTCCTTTTTTTATGTCATCATACAAACGATTCACTCCACCAAATCCTCCGGGACGTTTTGGATCGTAATTAACGCTAGACATGTAGTCGTCCATGTCTAAGTATAGAATGAGCGAAATCTTTTACTCTTCACCGTTTTGAATACTGTTAGTGTGTTCAACATTTTGAACATTGTTAATGGGTTCAACATTTTGAATACTGTTAGTGTGTTCGACATTTGTCAAATTTACATTTTCAACAGGTTTGTAGTTTTTGATAGTTTTACCACTATAACCCATCTGTAAATGCCCCTCCAAATTGAGGTCATTGCGACCAATACTTATACCTATTCTAAGCATTTTCTGTTTATTATGATTTTTGTTGATCTTTGGCTTGTTACTGGTAGAATTGCCCATGTTTACACAATGGTGTCTATTGTACTCTGAATACATCAAACGTGTAAATGTAATATTTAAGAGGTTTAAAACATTTTCAACTTACGAAAAACTGTCAAACATTCTCTGATACTCACGGAGTAAATAGCTAACCATGTCTGAACCTTTGGATATTGATAATATAGAGTTAATTCGTCATCATCGTCAGAAACGTATCGAAGACAAACTTTTAAAAAGTTACGCTGAGGAGATAGCATCCATTATACGTCGTCTTGTGACTGAAAACTGTAACGGTTGTCTCATTGATCATCCTTCTCAAACACAGCACGACTGCCTCATGATGGAAAGGGATGAACAGTTATGTTTATACTATGACCGTGCTTTGGAAAAGGTTTCAGAAGCAAATGTCATGAAGGCTTTTACCGAAAGTTTGAACGATATTAAACCTAGTGTGAACGGTTTTGAAATGCTCAAGTATACGTGTGATGATTGGAGATCTATCTTTTGTGCAGATCAAAGACGGGTGCTTAAACAAGAAATTTTCAAGTTATTGTAACTGAATAGGAAGTGTAACAATCCCTATAAAAACACTGTATCACCGTATTGGTCTCTTCGTGATATCCATCCAGGAAATATTTACCAACACTCTTCTCTCCACCATTCCGTTTATGTTGGATGTAGATATCATTCTTTTCAGCGGTGTAGGATAACCATTTCAGAGCGATGTTGGATTGCTTGATTTTCGGTTGGTAACCGTGAGGAGGAATGATGGCAATGGTATTTTCTTGGAGATAATTCGTTCGATAGACCAGATTACATGCTGACGCGATGGTAAGGCATTTCTCGAACGGATGACGGATCAGTATCAGTGACATCACGGAACAGTTCGCGAAACTCGAGGCAACAGCGACGGAGAATATCCACATCGGAACGGCAGTAATTTAAGATTTCTTGTTGGAAGTCGAACACGTAATTGTTCTCTTTCAAACCGTTATGCCATTCTAGAAACTTTTCTTTCTCCTCGGACTCATTCCATTAGGATGGTAATATGAACTCGGAGGTAGGGGTCCAACGTAATTCTCATTTTCCTTTTTGTTGAAAAGGTGTGGGAAATAGCCTTTTGCGAGTTCGTCCAAACCAAAGGTTTTGGGGAAGTTCGCCAATCTCATCGGTATGAAGCTCAGGGAATCGATGAATTTGATATTGAACACAGGCACCGACAGCGTGAGGACCTTTGCACCGCGCATGGTAACGTCGTAGTGAACACCGTTCTCGCGTAGATACTGGAGAATGAAATAGCTATCGTAACCTTGGAAGTTGTGCGCTATCACGACACATCCCTTGTGTTCCTCTGTGAACAACCATTCGCAAAATTCGTTTCGCGTGTTATCCCCTTGAAACGACCATTCATCACCGGCTTCGTTCTGGAGCACGCATAAGTTGGGTTCGTGGTTACCATTTTCTTGACGACATTCGCAATCGAAGAATAACAGCTGATCGTACCCGTCTTCATCCTCGGCTTCGTTGGTCGCTTCGGCCATGTTTCGTTTCTTCACAGGTTGGATGTAACAGCGGTGGTTGTCGGATCGAATATACTCTTTACATATCGTACATTTCGTCATGCCACAATGGTGCTTGTCAGGTTTCTTTTTACTTCGCTTCACGATGGTATGACATTCAGAACATTTGACGAGATCGGAACAGATGGATTTCGATTTTCCCACCACTTGTTTATGTCGATCAAAACACTCTCGACTTTTAAACAATCGATTGCAACGGTCACAATGCATCCAGGATACAATGGGACAGTTCAGAAAACGACAACATTTACACGCGTTGGGACACAAATGATCTCTCTGATTATTGTAGGCTTTCTTACAGGCATGGCAATACATGCCCCGAGCGAAAAAGCCGGGCATGCTAGTGATAACGTCGTAATGGTTATCGTGGAGATAGAGGTAAATTCTTTTCTCTTGATCTGGACCGGAAAAAATGAGGGTGTTCTGATGTTCTTTAGAAACGATGTTGATTTGGTACTCGGAAAGATAGGTTTGAAACTGTTTGACTTCGTCCAGTCCACAAGGACCGAGGGGGACGTCACCATCCCTATGTAATTCTTGAGCTAAACGGGTTTGCATTGAACGACGGTGGTCAGTTATAGTTTTATATTGTATATCGTTTTCAATTTTAGCTTTAGCAACAACCAGGGCTCTGGCTAAACAAAGTTCATCTTTGTTTTCAATGCAAATAATAGATCTTTTTTAGCCAAATGCTTCTCCAAATTGATTTCACTTCGCTTCGTACCCCTATATACCACCATGGGGCATTTCCACATGAATCAGATTCACATGTACGGCATCATTCAACCGAAATTCACGATTAGATTGAATCACACGCTCAATTTCAGCTAACACGCGTTCAGTGGTGAGGCGTTGACGAGGCCTAAACGGCAGCGAAATAGGGTATTCAAGCTGAGGCGATCGCAATACAAAACGAACTTGATCGTGTTCAGGAATATCTCGAGTGACCGTATCTAACACGCTTTGAAATATCTCGTGGAGACGATCATGGAACTGGGAAAGCTCCAAATGGGCAAACGTGTCCGTAAATTGCATGGTATGATCGACACACATTGTTCGAAACTTTTTCACTCGCACTTGCTTCACATCGGTCACGGTAAAAAAGGTATTATCGCTAACCTGTTCAGATGTACTTGCACCCTCGTCTACGTCGTCGATTGATCTTTTTTGTCCACGACCAGTCTGTAGTAAAGGTTCGTCGTCTTGCCAATCCATCATGAAATTTTCTCGTTGTTCAGGGGTCCAAGAATCCATAAAGTCTGAAGCGAGCCCTAACCCGTTCGTTCTGTAGCATCGCCCCATCAGTTTGCCAGTCCATCAAAAACTATTGTCTTTGTTCAGGTGTCCAGGAATCCGTAAGGTCCACTGTTAACCCTAATTGCTCATTTTCGACTCCCCACCCGAGCGAACGACCGATAATCTCTACTTTCCTCTCAAACACTAAACCCCGTTCGTACTCACTCAAGACATGGGTGTTTTCCAAACTCGTTAGTTCGGCTATAGTTTGACATTCCGTAATTTCCGTATCCATATTTATATAGTAATGGTATCTCTATGAAAACTATAAGCATTGTGTTTTTTATTTCAAAAAACCCCGTTATTTATAATGTACACACAGGTGTGCGCACACCCCTGATGTAACCGGATGTGCGCACACTATAACTATATACTTCGTGTAAGAATAATATAGTGACTCCTAAAAAAGGCGGCAAATGACTCAGCACTCTTTGTGCGCACATATCACGAAAACAACATGAATAAGAAACAAAAGGACCCGGACCGTTATAAAAAAATGCGTAAAACAAAAAAACAAGAACTAATGAAATTAAAAGCACTCCATGCTTACGTGCTGGACAAATACCCACAGCTATTACTTAATTTTGAAGCATCCTACAAAGACAACGAAGCCAAAACGACCACTACCACCTCCTCCATCTATTGAAACAACTACAGACAACCATAATGAAACAACTACAGCCATTCCTAATGAAATAATTACAGCTCTATATAGTGAACCAGCTACCACCAACAACCAAGTTAAAGAAAATAATAGAAGCTTAACCTGGTTAGATGCCACAACCAGCTACACATGGCTAGAAAAGTTGATCGAAAACACTCATCCCTAATCTTTTTTACAATGGTCAAGTATTTTTTAATACTAAACAATTATTTATAATAATGAACAATTATTTATAGTAATCTTTCACAGTTATAATAGTTTTTAATAATAATCGTTTGAACAATTATTTATAATAATCTTTTTTAAATGAACAGTCATTTTTAATGAATAATCGTTTTATGCAATGAATAATCGTTTTATGCAATGAATAATCGTTTTTAATACACATTTTATTTTTTTTTAAAAACATTTATAATATTTATTAAAGCATTATTGTTGAACTACTATTTATTAACATTTACAATGTTTATTAAAAAAAAGATTTCTGGTATATATGTACTTATTTATTTATTCATTTATTTATTTTAAAAAAAAAAAGGAGCTCAGGAAATAATGGTTCGTACACACCAGAACAGTATATGTCCATTTGACATGGCTCATTGCCATGAACCTGTTGGATATGCTTCTTTAAATAACCTGATCGCTTATACCCGAGGCCACACACTTCACATTTGTAGGCCTCAATATCTTCATGGGTCGTCAAATGCTTTCTTAAACGAATAGCCATCACAAACGTCTTTCCACATAACGAGCATTGATACGGTTTCTCCGTTTGATGGTTTTCCTCATGCTTTTGACAATTACTTTTATCGGTGAATGCTTTACCACAATCCTTACAGGTAAACGTTTTCTCTCCGAGGTGCATTCTGATATGCCGTGCCATATTATAGCGGTGTTGCCCACAAACGCTACAACGGCTCTTTTTCCCCATACTTATTTACAAAACATAAAAAAAAAAAAAGCCAAACTCATTTATATTCACTCACCCTGAAATAATATAATGATAACCAAGGAAACCCGAGTGCCTTCCGAAAATAGCCATCGGAAGGTGGCCCGCGATACATTAATGATATATACCGCATTATCTTATGACGTCAGCATTCTTTTGTGCGCACACCTGTGCGCACACCTTTATGATAGGTGTGCGCACACCCTACGTTATATCATTCTTCAGTCACACGTTACCTATTAATCAATACATTATTATGGAATCTGTTGGAAATTTACCTACCCAAGATGATGATATATTTTCACCAGAAATATTATGTTTATACGGATTACTCTCCGCAGTTGCCAAAAACACTACCCCAGAGGAATGTCATTTCTGTCTTAAATTTATTACGAACGTCGACGAATCCTTCATAATGAAAACACCCTGTTGCGGACATGTCGTTCATTGTGACTGCTTCAAAACATGGATAACTCAATCCTACAACAATTCTAACGATTCTACGGTGAGATGTGGCTATTGTAGAGCAATCTATCCTAACGATGAATACTGTTATTTATGCTTACAAAAGAACACAGATAATGAAGAAATAGTACAAACCATTTGCTGTCATTTCTCATTACATCGTGAATGAATCGAGGATCTCCGCTACGTACTGTCAAAACTGTCATTTGAGGCAACATTAGAGTGCGGTCAAGCCACCGCCTGTAATTGTCTATGGCTTGGCCTATAGCTTTTTTCACGTTATATATTATGGATATATTTATGAACACTTTTTTTCTCGTTATATACATTTATGAACACTTTTTTTTTCGTTATATACATTTATGAACACTTTTAAGGTTTCAAAATTATATTGTGAAATAGTTTTAAAAATATATTTGTTTCTAAAAAAAAATTAAAAAAAAATAAAAAAAAAAATAAAAAATTTTGTTATTGATTTTTTAAAAATTTGCGTAATGGTGTGTGCACACCTATTACAACATAAACATGTGCGCACAACATAAACATGTGCGCACACCAATATGATGTGCGCACACCTGTCACGTTATAAAGATGTGTGCACGTCTATGGTGATATACATTGCTAATATGTGTTGTAATGGAAGATGTAATGGAAGATGTTATTGGGATTATCGACATGGATGGCTTTTACATAAATAAAAAATTTTACTGTAAGGAGTTGGGGATCTTTCGCATTGGTGATGTTTATGCTGAATCGTATGTTTTTTATACAGACCTTAAATGGGAGGAACTTGATAAAAAGATGAAATGGCAATGCCTGTTTGTAACACGTAATATACATCGCCTTCCGTTTGATGGGCCACACAATGCTTTTTTTCAAGGATTTTTTACTCGGAGACTATGTGAACTAGATAATATTGTTGAAGAGTTTTACCAACGGTGCAAAAACAAAGTCACGTCAAAGATAGCCTATAAAGGTGTCCATTATGAAAGAGCTCTTCTTAAACGTTTAAGTATCCCGAGTCTCAACCTGGAGGGTTATGGCTGCCCTAAAGCCGAACAACTATTTAATACTCTTGGATGGTTGGAAACGTGCGGTGCACATTTATCCTTGAACGATAACAAACACTGCGCTAAGGTTGAGGTAGAAGCTTATGGACTATGGTTCAGTCAGAAACTAATTTAACAATGATAACAATGTATTTTATTTAAAAAAAGTTGTAATAAAATTTATATACAAAAAAAAAAATCCTGATGGAGTGTATAACATTTTTTAACTGTTCATATAAAGTTCTTTTTTTTTTTTGAAAAATGTTTATTGATCTTCTATCCAGTACGAGAGACAGTTGACAATGGATTGATAGTCCGAGAGGGTTTCTTCTTTCAGATCCAATAACAAGTTTAGGGATGTTTCAGGGTTTACTTTGAGGTTTTTGTAATGTTCCATGACTTGTTCGCGATAATAATTTAGTTTTAACACACGGGCTGCTTCCACGAATTCCTTCCATAATATCTCTTGATTGAATACTGTAGTCACTGCTTCTAACCCATGTTCTATCCACGCCTCTTCTTCAGTCATCATAAGGCAGTCATGTTTGTTCTGACTAGGGTGATCTATTTTGCAACCACAACATTTTACCTTGCGTAGTTTCACTACCTCGCTAGAAACGGCTTCTTTGAGTATAGCATTCATTAACTGACATAAGTTTTTTACTTCTGACGGGACCATTTCGTCTACAGTCAGGTTGTTTGCCCACAATGCTGGTTTAAAGGTGTTCATTTGATCACTTTAAAAGCTATACTGAACTGTTTTATTAAGTTTCAAAGATTAATGTAAGGGTGTGCGCACACTTGTGACGTCAGCCTGTGCGCACACCTGTGCGCACACCTCACTTCCGGTATGAAAGCATGACGTCACTTCCGCCGCTGTATGTGCAGGGTAATCTACTATGGATTTACATATATACACGCAGTATTGTTCCTATAAATATTCAAAAATATATAAAATTTAAGATACATCTATAACTACTTCAAAAGATATAAAACCTACATACATATATATACGTTACGACATGCTCTTGGAATAAATGAGTTCTTATGTCTATCTGTCCCTGATATTATTACGTTTAGTTGATTCTTATTCCTAAGATTGTAATTTCGAGTTTTAGTCTTAGGCAAAAATTTATAGCATGGGTGTTCTTCGTCTGCTTGTATCTTCAACAATTCTTTCTTAGTGGCTGCGTTTCTTCTTTCACTAAGCACTGTAAGATGGTCCTTGGGAAGGCCAATTATCTTCATGCTTCTTGTCTGCACCTGTCTATTTCTTTAGGTATTTAGGGAGATCTCCCCATACTGGTGATGCATATTCCAATATCGGACTTCTTTCGGAAGCTTTGATCGTCTACATTCCCTCAGATGGAAGAGTTTCTTGTTAGCCTTGCGTACAATCTCGAAAACGTGCTTGTTCCATTTGAGATTATTTTGTTGCCAAAAACACCCAGCAGTTTAAAATGTTCAACTCTCTCAATTTCACAGTTTCCTATCGTTAGTTTGGGAGGTTCCGGGATCGCTTTACGGAAACATATCCACATATCCTTAGTTTTCTTTGAGTTTAGTTCCATTTTATTATTATCAGGTCCAAGATCCTGTTAAATGGTATCGCTGTATCTATAAATTAGCTGGCGCTGATAACAAGGAACAATTCAGGTCCCCATCTAGGACAGAACTTCAAGAATTATCTGAGAAACTCCAGGAAATATTTACAGCGCCGTGGAGAGATCGAAGTCCGACAAGTCACGTTGATCTTAATGAAGTGGAAAACTTTTTAAAGGAAGCTAATCCTATTACTCCTAGTATTGGCCAGGTTAAGAGTGCTCTTGCCCACCTTGATGCCAGGAAGGCAACTGGGTCAGATAGGTTACCCTAGATGTTTTTGCATCAACTGGATGTAAAATACTTAGAACTATCCAAAAAATAAGGTTTAAACTTTTGGAATTGAAGCTTTCTGGTGAAAAAAATTATTTTTCGGCTTATTTAAAAATAAACAAACTTCGGAGAGAATGTTACTCTCTCCAGTCCTTTCTTGAAAGTCCGCGCGTAAACAAGTATTCAAAAAGAGCGCCAATTTGGCTTCAACCAATCATATGGCTAATGTATTGAGTTATCGTTCCAGTTGTCTTAGAGTTCACTAGAGGTAGCGTTCCAGTTCTATTTAGTTCAATGACTTTTGTATTTTCATTACTCCAGCCTGCAATGAGGTGTATTTTGAAAACATTACGTATTTATAGCAAGGCGGCTATAAACTCCTCGCTGATTGGATACAAAAATAAACTCGTCGATGATTGGCTATGGGTAAAAAAAATATGTTTTTTAGTATTTTGCATTTGCACGTTTCCTGGTTCAACATTTGTAAATGTATCAAAATACAAAATGGTGGCTAAGAAAAGTTGATATTTTAAATACTTTGATTCTTCTAGCCTGCAATCAGATGTACTAAGAAAACATTACGTCATTTATAGCAATGCCGCTATAAACTCGTTTCTGATTGGATACAATAAAATAAACTCGTCGCTGATTGGCTACAAGCTAACATACACACAGTTACGCAAAAAGTTGTTACGCACGCACTCGATAGCATTATATCTGCTACGCAGATTTAAAAATGACATATATCTGCGGCAAGTTGCTGTTACAGTAGTTGACTGTAGTTTTGTTGTAATTGTTATTACTGTGATTGTCGAGTTGTTGAAGTTGCTGTTGTTGGTGGTAATGGTACTGCTCAATTGGTGAATCTAGCCAATGCTCAATTGGTGAATCTAGCCAAACGACGAAGTGTATCAGGATTATATAGAGTGTGTGAGGAAGTTTTTGTGCATTAAGTGCGTCACTTATTGACCTTCCTCTTTGGAAAAGTTCCTTGTTAGTCGCTTAAATCCAGCACTTTGCTTTAAGTTCCAGTGAAGAATTATAGATACTAGAAGTTCATCGCAATTGAAGTGCTGCCACAGTTTATATGCAAACAAACAGCTAGCTCAGATATAAAATGATTTAAACATTGGAGGAACTCAAAATTTTCGATGCGTTTATAAGACATGTAATTTGAGTGCTTGTGTCTTGCGAAAATGCGCGTGAACCAAATAAAATTGCGTAAATGTAATATAAAGCGGAAAATTTAAAAAAATAATAATAAAAAAGTCCAGAAAAATGACAATGATGAATTTTTAAAGCTTCAGATAAAAAAAGAAATGTTTTAGTTGGATTTTGAAAAATCATTTCCTTATTTTGTGGAAATTTTTAGTCCTGCTGGGCAGGACGAGCAGGACCGCTAGCTGCGCCACTGATTGCAAGACTAACAACTACAAGACTACGAGTAATCGATGTTAAACGCAGACGAAGCACGCTGCCGCGTAAAACATCCTGATACTAAAAGGGAGTATTCCAACTTTTACGCATCACCCAAACGCACCACCTGCATTGTGCCAAAACTGGAATGCATTGTGTGCTTTAATATTTGAAATTTTTCTCCTTTTTATTTTAGTATTATGTGCGCACGCGGGAAACCTCTTCGACTTCAAAATTTTGGTCCATAACATGATGAAGTATGAGGTGGACCTGAAATATTTAAAATTTTGCAATCTGCATTTTGCTGATACTTTGGAACTTTGTAAAGAGGTGGGTTCTTTTACGAATTTTTAAGACGTCCATAAGAACCGATGTGTACAAAAAGACATTTTATGTCCATCAAGCTTGGGAATCAACTCTTTACAGCGTTGTTCCGTCGTCCTATGTCAGATTTCTTTGAGGAAGGGCATCTTAACTAGGTGTAGGATTTTCATGATGTTAGCCCAACTGTTTGTTACATTTTCCTTGTAACAGTGGGCACTGTTGCGAACTAAATGCCACGTAAAAGTGGCTAGCAAGATTTAACAAAAGGTCCGCTATGCGTACATGTATCTGCGCAAACCCACCACTGTGATCATGTCAAGATCTTGTGTGATCTTGGAAAATCTTGTAAGATCTTAAGAAAAATCTTATAAGATTTTAGCGATATCTTTTAAGATAATTAAAGATAAAATACACGTTCTCTGACCTTAATAATTTTTTATCATGACTCATCATGACTCATCATGACTCACAAAAACTGTGGTAGATCACCTCACAAGTTTACTGTAAGTCACGTTAAAAATACTTAACCAGTTTATCAGCAATATCCCCTGTCTCCGAAATGTTTTTGTGCAAAACTTTGTCGGAAATATAGAATTTAACGGCTAACAGCTGGAAGATATATCCAAATGGCCAATAATACGGCTACCGCGGATCTAAATACCCCTGAATCGTCTGTAGGTTTGTGCCATGTATGTAGGTACGGAGAAAAGGCTATTTGAACTGACATGAGCGCAAATATCAAATTGCATTATTTACGCTATTTACTTGGCCTACGGTCAAACGCGGTCATATTTAAAGTAAATCAATCGTCTGAAGGTTTGTGCCATTAACTTGCACGGTTAGATAGAGCGTTAAATTCTGTACAACATAGGTGAATTAGAACAAATCGTATAGAATAGCAACGGAGAAAAATATATCAGTTGAACTGAGATGAGCGCAAGTATCAAATTGCATTATACGGCTATTTACTTGGCGTACGGTCGAACGCGGTCATATTTAAAGGGGGGTTACAGTCCGTTCTGCGCATGTGCGGGGTTTGTTTACATCTAATGTTTTGATCCACTTAAATTGCATAACATGAAGTATTCCTCCTTCGAAACACCTCGCATGATCAGTCATGGCCGACGCACTGGAAGAGAGCTTCACACTTCAAGAGTTGGAAGAAAGTCAAATAGAGGAGGTCGCAGCATTACCTAACGTAGATAATATAACTACATGCACATGTCGCGGCCACTGCCTTCGAGAAAAGGGAAGAAATTTCTGTCCGTTTAGAAGTTTAAACAATTTTTGTTCGAGCGCGTGCCACGGCGAAGACTTTGGGGTCTGCATGAACAACAGGAGAGTTCAAGAAAGCGACAGTGAAAAGATGGTAAGTTCATTAAGACTATGTTTTGAATCCAAGTATATATAAGTTATTTCTAAATTATGGACTGGGATCGTTTTCGTGCGCGACGCTAATAATTTCGTATATTTAGTACGGCATCCGCGCCACAATTATATCACAGTCCTTCTTGTCTGTTTTGGGTTTTGTTCGCGCAAAGACTAGTTGCGTTATTTATTGGTAGATCGGTTGATGCTGTTCAACGTTTAAAACCAATCAGAAGGTGAATGAATGGTCATCCGTTGGCAAATACTTGTGCAAAAATCGCCATTGATTTTCAAAGATTTGAGTCTGGGTTTCTAAAGTAACCTAATTAATTCGTGTTTGAAAGTATCAAATTCAATTTATTCATGTTTAGATGCTACCCTTACCAAAGGGGCTATAAATATTGACGTGACAATTTAGTTATTTTTATTGCCTTTGCACTATAAGAATATTTGGCATCTTGTTTACCCTCTCCCTGTGCTGTTTTAGAAGAGGGCAATTGGTTGAAGAACTGAATGCAGCTGAAAACCAAGCCAATCATGAACAATTGATTGTAAGAAAACCCTTTGTTACATGTTTCTCAATAGTTTGATGGAATATTTAAAACAATCTGGCGAGAGGATGGGGCTTCATGGTTCACCATAAGAACTACACTGTGCTTGTATTCAGGATAGTCTAGTGACTTGTTTGAGTTATCTACTATGATCCCTATCAACATTACGGCAGTGGAACTATCAACATTTGGGCAGTGGAACAGGGGAGGGCTATAGCCCCCCAATATTTCTAGCAAGGGGACTAAGCCCCTCAATATTTCTAATAAGGGGGCAAAGCCCCCAAATATCTCTAGCAAAGGGGCTAAGAAAGACCTGAAATTTGCTGGGGGGAATACACTCTTTAGCATCTATTGACGAATTAGCCCCTTCAATACTGTACATACTCTGACAAATAAGAATGTGAAGTGTTGTTTAAAACATTTTACGTCTTTATTACAACTGTTGGTGTGAAAACCATTATTTAGACAGGATTAGCTACATGTAAACATTTTATTGTTCATTATAAATTTAGCCCTGAAAAGGCTCTAAAACTTATTACAACAATTACCATAAATTATTATATTTCATATCCTTTAGTTTTTAATCTATGAATCTTATTTCATTTCAGAATGTCGTGGAAGCCCTAAATGTTGATATTTTAAGAAGGCTTGAAGGCTTGCATTAGAGCTTCTTAGAAGACAGCCAGCAGCGTTTGCTGATTTGGTGAATGGGGAAATGGCAGGTGGGGATGGAGTCCAACAACCAAACCTCCAACCTGATAATAATAATCTTGAGTGGTGCAACTGTGGACACTGCATTGCTATGGCAACTCAAGAAGAAAACAAATGCTGCACCCACACAAAACGACCCTGCATATCAAGAACCCCCATTTTCCAACAACTTTTCCTTGATGGCAATGTTTTAGACATTGCCATGCGATATAGAGTAGATGTTCTCGTTTTAAACAATGTGCGAAACGAAAATTTTCGCCATGCAGCGTAAAGATGTCTTATGGCAACATGGACGTTAAAGAAAGGGAAACAGGAGGGTTGTACCTAGCTGCTGTGTAGTTGCCAGACACACTTGTTACCCTTCTCCCAATGGTTTCTACACAGGATATAGGCCTGCAAGATTGTAAATAATGTACATTTATAACTGAAGAGGTTATTTCACTGGTCTCAAAATGACATGTAACCATTTCAATAAAACTAGTTATAAACTTAACTTAGATCAAGTTTGAAATAAGAAAGGTAAATGCTTCAGATTATAATTATGACAAAATGTCAGTCTGAGGTCAGCAAAATAACTTCTTCCATTTATAACTAAATATTTCATATTCTTGGCAAATAGTTTAGCCCTTATATTATTGATGTATAACATTGCGAGCAATGCCCATCAAGTTTCTCTTTCAAAAAGGGCATTTGTGAGCTCATCAGCATGCCTAGGAAACACTAAAGTACAGTAACATTAATTATTGATAAATCAGCGAGTCTGGCATGAACAGCCTGACCCATCAATGGGGCTCAGGGGTTTGAAATCAGAGTTTGCCTTCTCCTAGGTGGACTGCCTGCCAAGGCTTATGAGCTCCACCTACCCAGAGCAATCTGGTTTTAAGGTGCCAGACACTCACCTTTCACACCTTTGCTACCAAATTTAAACAGTACAGTATTTAGCAAAGGAGTTTGGCTAGGAAACAGACCCTGTGGGACATTTCATGGAAGTGGAGTAGCTCAATTCTCCACACCATCCCAGTCATCCTAACCCTTTAAAAACAGCTACAATACAATAAATAGCCCATGCATGAGGAACAGTGGGATAACTAAGTTGTGGGACAACTAAGTTATGCTATTGTATCACAGCCAACAAGGGTGAGAAATATAATTAACAATTGGACAATGAGTCCAAGTTGAGCATGAGCATATAGTCAACGAGGCACAGCCAAGTAACTTATCACTATGACAATAATGGTGAATTAAAATTTTTCTGAGCCCCAGACAGGGATTGCACTTGCAACCTTCTGATGACTGGTTAAATGGTCTAAGCACTGACCTACTGTACTTAGACTCATGGAGAGCTAAGACATTACCCTATTCATGACATTTCGTATGCTACTGCTTAGGGGCACCTATCACTTTGCAATATTAGCTTTCAATGCTACATCCTCTAGTGATAAGTCTACTCTAACTCAGCCTCATTGCCTAATTGTTAATTATGTCATGGGTTTCACTTTGTAAATTAGACAGTATGTAAATATAGTATAAGAACTAGTTATTATGGGCTTCTACAAGTGATTTACTGAAGGGGGAGGAATAGCAGATATGTTGGGAGCAATCCTCCTTGGGTCTTCACTTACGATACCAATTCTTTGATTCACAGTTCCCTCAGAACTGGCTCTTTTCTCAAACACATTCAAGAGAATTTTAGGGATATAGCTAGTATACATTTTAGGCTTCAGGACTTGAACATGGCAGCAGCATAAAAATTGAGAAGCATTTTGGCAACATCCTTGTCGGTCTTCACATTATTTTTATCCCGAAATTCCCTCCATCGCGTAGAAGTATCAAATAAATACACTCTGGAGACATCCCTTCTGGTACAATATTCTTTTGTACTTGCTCCTTTGTCCGGATTGCCCGTACTCGACGGATTCGGATTCGAAGAATTTGAATCGACCATCTTGCTCGATACACGCATAGCAGATTGGTTAGACTGGGAACCTGGGAACGACAACATCCGGTGGAGGCTCCTACGATAAACATGCGCAGAACGGACTGTAACCCCCCTTTAAAGTAAATCAATCGTCTGTAGGTTTGTGCCATTTGGGAAACTTGTACGGTTAGAAAGAGCGTTAAATTCTGTACAACGTATGTGAATTAGAGAACATGGTATAGAATAACAACGGAGAAAAGGCTATTTGAACTGACATGAGCGCAAATATCAAATTGCATTATTACGCTATTTACTTGGCGTACGGTCAAACGCGGTCATATTTAAAGTAAATCAATCGTCTGTAGGTTTGTGCCATTTGGGAAACTTGCACGGTTAGATAGAGCGTTAAATTCTGTACAACATACGTGAATTAAAACAAATCGTATTAGAATAGCAACGGAGAAAAATATATTTGAACTGAGATGAGCGCAAATATCGAATTGCATTATTACACTATTTACTTGGCGTACGGTCGAACGCGGTCATATTTAAAGTAAATCAATTGCCTGTAGGTTTGTGCCATTTGGGAAACTTGTACGATTAGATAGAGCGTTAAATTCTGTACAACATATGTGAATTAGAACAAATCGTATAGAATAGCAACAGAGAAAAATCTATTTGAACTGAGATGAGCGCAAATATCAAATTGAATTATTATGCTATCACTTGGCGTACGGTCAGACGCAATCATTTTAAAGTATCCCTGAATCATACGACTCCAATCATACAGCATTGCAATTGACTTTCTCCGAAAATGTTGTTGTTCTTCGTCTCGCTCCTTAGTTCATACAACATGGCGAGGAAATATAAACAGTCACACTACTGCACATATTACAGGTCAGCGGTTACACCAAAAAGTTAACCCACACCGGCACACACACAAACACACACACACACACACACACACACACACACACACACACACAACACGATAGCAATATATCTGCGCGTTGCACAGATACAAAAAACAATAAACTAAAACTAAAAACAAAATAAAGTTCATGCATATGCGTTATAAAGACGCCAAGATATAATTTAAGAGTCTATATGGGTTGCCCATATCGCTCAGTTTGCTTATGGTTTTTAACTGACAGTTCATATACATAATTTTAATTTGTGGTGGAGGTACGTGTTTTTTTTTAAGCAGACAAAGAGGGGGAAATGTCCAGATCAACAAACGAACAAACTAACGACGTACAAGACGTCAACGAACAAGAACATCAACAGGAACCGCCCGGCAATCTTTAAAACCAGGAACGGGGAATCAGGGAACGGAACGGGGAACGGAAAGGGGACCGCGAAAACCAGGAACGGAAAAAGCCGGAATCTTTAAAACCAGACATGGAAAAAGCCGGAATCTTTAAAACCAAGGATGGAAAAAGCCGGAATCTTTAAAATCAGGAACGGAAAAAGCCGGAATCTTTAAAACATGCAGGAACGGAAAAAGCCGGAATCTTTAAAACCAGGAACGGAAAGAGCCGGAATCTTTAGTAAGCCAGTATACTCGCGCTTCATCAATTCTTTTAAACCTCTTGGTACGTTAGTACACCAGTACTCTCCTCTCTCCTCCGCAGAGGCTTTTATCACTTCACTATAATTTGGAAATATGAAAATCCGATGAAAATCCGCTGAAATTGAGAACGCGGGCGAAGAAAAAAAGGGGGGCGGGCGAAGAAAAAAAGGGGGGCGGGCGAAGAAAAAAAGGGGGGCGGGCGAAGAAAAAGGGGGGGCGGGCGAGAAGAATGGGGGAGGAGAAGAAAAAAAAGCCTCTGCCAGATGTCACACCCAACATGGCGTCAAACCGGGGGTAATTGTATAAAATTTGCTCATTTGGAAAACAAGATGGCGGAGAAATTAAGCTTCAGTAAATCAAATGAAAATCTCTGCTGTCCATTTTGTGAAAATAACAATTCAAATTGCTTTTCCCGAGAAGGACTACATCAGCATTATCGAACTGTGCACAAGCAGGTAGAATTTAACGATAAAGTTGTTAACGAAGGGTCTGATTTGTTGCGCACACGTGCTGCAATACTGCATCGGAAACCTTGAAGAATTTGTTGACTTTATCTGAGAAGCGACGGGAAATGGTAAGTGAAATAATTTCTTTTAGAATATTTTACCGAATTTGAATAGTCGCATCCAATATTTATTTACCGTTATTCATTTTCAGAGGAAAATGAAATGTATACGATTTACACAGTAAAGTCAGGCAACGAAACTGCAGACTTGTATTGCACCAGTGACAAAGAAGCAGCCAAGCTATTTGGATTGTACCTACCACAAGGTTTCCTTAACAAAAGTCGGAGAAAGTGGTGAAGGCACCAAGGTTCATGTCAGCAACGTGTCATCGACTTCAGTTTATGAACTTTGGTGTGCTAAGGGAAAAATTTATGCAGAAGCTGTTTATTTTCAGTAAGTTTGTAGTTTGCATTTTCAGAACTCATCACATCAGTAGATCATCTGGTCATAAACCCATGTATCTGTAACTTGTTGAGCATACACCCAGCCAATTCAATATTTGCAAGTCATGAGGTTTTTGCAATATTTTTGGTATAATAATATGAGATTGTCTTTACAGTAGATAAGGGCAGCATTGACTCCAAGTATCATCCAAGTAAATCCTAGGAACAATATAATTGTTTTTCGCTATACATACCAAGAATTTGTTTCAAAATGAAAAAACCCACAATATCATAGGTCAGGGAGTTCTCAGATTGACAAGGATGCCAAACAAGTTATATTTTAAGTGGCCATGCATATAGATTTAAATGGGATATGTTGATTCTACCAGCATTATAGTAAACCAACAACATTAAATCTGATGATAAATGAGAATGTGTTTTCATTTTTATTTTTTACAGAAAATACCGGTTACCTCTTTCCCTGCACCTCAGGACAGTGTGTTGAAAATAACATGTGAAAGTCCCATCAAATTGCCTGAAAATGAATCAGAGAATGAAATCTTTGTCTTGGAAAAACTGTATGGATATAATTCCTTTATAGATGGACAGTTAGAAGCTATTCGCTCAATTGATCAAGGCAATGATACCCTGGTACTGATTCCAACTGGAGGTGGAAAGAGTAGTTTACACTGTGGCTGCTGTCCTCAAGCAAGGGCTGACTATTGTGATTGAACCTTTAAAGTTCATCATGGAGGAGCAGGCAGAGAAGTTGACATCCAAGCAAGTTCCTGCATTTTATTATAATTCCTCTTTGACAGACACAGAGATGGATTTTATTGTCAGTGCCCTCTGCAGACGAGATTTACCATATGCCATACTTTTCACCAGTCATGAGTGCATAATGTCAAGGAAACTTCAAAATGTGCTCAAAACATGGAGTGATGAGAAGAGATTGAGCTTCATTGCAGTAGACGAGGCTCACTGTATTGATGTATGGGGTCAGGGCTTCCATCCAGATGTTATGAAGCTTGGTAATCTCAAAGATTTTACTGTACCTATAATTGCCCTCACCGGCACAGCTACAGATAGAAAAAGTTACCGTTCTTCTTCTTACCCAGTTCTTAATGGGATCACCAACAATTGTGCTAAAAACCCTTGTCCTTGATAAAGCTGTTGAGTTTGGCTCCGTTAACAATGTGGCAAATCTTATGAATGGCAGTGAAAAAGTATTTTTTCCAAATTGAACAACAGTTACAATTAAGAATAAACAGTTACTGTAGATAAATAGATATAAATTGTTGAATTGTAGTATTTAACAGTGCATAATTATGTTTCACTAACAGCAATCCAAAAGATAATGAGGGGCCAATTGTTTGTATTCTCTCTATAGAACCTCTCAATAAAGTCACTAATTTTGCAATTTTCCACCATTGAAGTCATTTTCAGCATTTGAAATCCCTATTGAAAAACCACAAAAACCTAAAACAATACACCAAATTGAAGAAAATAAAAGGCTGAGAATGACGTCAAAGGTGGAAAATCGCAGAATTTGCACTTCTTTGAAGGGTCTATAGCTTGGCCCCTTGGCCTTTTTCTCTCCTTGCAAAATTGTAGAGGACTGAGTTATATTGATGCATCGTGGGATTGTTACAGGGGACAAAACACCAAGAATTGAATTGCTTGTCCTTGTAACAATGTCAAAATGCATCACTATCATAAGTCTTCTAATCATTTCCAAAATGGCCAATAATTACAATACTTAAAATATTTACACTGTATTATTGTGCTGTTTGTTTGTTTGTAATTAATATGCTTGTCTAACCAATCTTTAATGTCTTTCAAATATTTATAAAAGGTGTTATAAATATACTACCCATCATGTAGGTTTTTGACATTGGGTTATCCCAGAAAAGATCCATACCTCCCCCACAGAGGAAATTTGTGCCATCTGGGGAGGGGGTAAAATATACTTATGATAATAGTAAAATGTTCTAGGACATCCGAAGGGGTTCTACATCCTATTTCCTCTGTGGGGTGAGGTGTGGGTGTTTTCTGGAATGACCCATTCTAAATAAATACTTAAACTAACAATAAATCTCAAATTAAATACATGCACAAAATGCTATTTACAAGCTCAGAAATACAAAGTTCCAAACCCTCCAAATTACAATATTGTCCTTGTGATCCAGAAGATAGCTTTGAGTCAATCAATACATGGTAAGTGTGCATGCAGTACACAATATATATTACATGCAATAATAATTACAGAATATACTGTATGTGACCTTGAATTAGTTCATTATATTCATACACCATCATGCACCAACAACTGGTACCTCAAATCTGGAAAACTGTCATACAATTTTGACTTAAATTTATCCATGATCTTCATCACTCCCTTTTCATGAACATCCAAGTAACATTTTGACACTTGTCCATCCTTCTTTCCATTGCCATCAACAGGATAGCATGCAGACTAAGCCCTGCAGATCTTTTAGCTTTAACTGGAGTGCTGGTAATGATGGCTCAAATTCTAGTGCTTTTAAATTGAGAAAAATATTAATTTAGGCCACGAACACTACATTGAAATAAGCATTGCACGTCCTAACGATATAACAGAAACACAAAACTATTAATTGAAATGAACTTTACCTTCCAAAGACAAGTTTTGAAGCGAAGTATTCAATATGTCCACCACGTCACTGGTCTCACGAGACGAGTCGGCTACTTCATTTGCATTTCCATCAAAATATAGAGTGAATTAATTAAAATATAAATCGACAACCACTTCGGGCATAAACACGAAGGTATTTTACCGAACATAAGAGCTTAAAACTTGCGGATTGCCCAGATGTTTACGGATGTACCACTTTTCGAGCTTGTGTGCTACAAATCGAAGCAAATCTGGCAGAGGCTTTTCCTCTCCCCCTTCTTCTCGCCCGCCCCCCTTTTCTTCTTCGCCCGCGTTCTCAATTTCAGCGGATTTTCATCGGATTTTCATATTTCCAAATTATAGTGAAGTGATAAAAGCATTTTCATCGGATTTTCATATTTCCAAATTATAGTGAAGTGATAAAAGCATTTTCATCGGATTTTCATGTTTCCAAATTATAGTGAAGTGATAAAAGCCTCTGCGGAGGAGAGAGAGTACTCTCGCTTCATCAATTATTTTAAACCTCTTAGTACGTTAGTACACCAGTACTCGCGCTTTATCAATTCTTTTAAAGATCTTAGTACGCTAGTAAGAAAGTATAACGCGCTTTATCAATTCTTTTCAACCTCTTAGTACGTTAGTACACCAGTACTCGCGCTTTATCAATTCTTTTAAACCTCTTAGTACGTTAGTACACCAGTACTCGCACTTCATCAATTCTTTTAAACCTCTTAATACGTAGTACACCAGTACTCGCGCTTTATCAATTCTCTTAAACCTCTTAGTACGTTAGTACACCAGTACTCGCACTTCATCAATTCTTTTAAACCTCTTAATACGTTAGTACACCAGTACTCGCACTTCATCAATTCTTTTAAACCTCTTAGTACGTTAGTACCCCAGTACTCACGCTTTATCAATTCTTTTAAACCTCTTAGTACGTTAGTAAGCCAGTACTCGCACTTCATCAATTCTTTTAAACCTCTTAGTACGTTAGTACACCAGTACTCGCACTTCATCAATTCTTTTAAACCTCTTAATACGTTAGTACACCAGTACATCCGCTTTATCAATTCTTTTAAACCTCATAGTACGTTAGTACACCAGTACTCATGCTTTATCAATTATTTTCAACCTCTTAGTACGTTAGTACACCAGTACTCGCGCTTTATCAATTCTTTTGCCAGAATCTTTAAAAGCAGGAACGGAAAAAGCCGGAATCTTTAAAACAAGGAACGGAAAAAGCTGGATTCTTTAAAACCAGGAACGGAAAAAGCCGGAATCTTTAAAACCAGGAACGGAAAGAGGCGGAATCTTTAAAACCAGGAACGGAAAAAGCCGGAATCTTTAAAACCAGGAACGGAAAGAGCCGGAATCTTTAAAACCAGGAACGGAAAAAGCCGGAATCTTTAAAACCAGGAACGGAAAGAGCCGGAATCTTTAAAATCAGGAACGGAAAAAGCCGGAATCTTTAAAAGCAGGAACGGAAAAGGCCGGAATCTTTAAAACCAGGGATGGAAAAAGCCGGAATTTTAAAACCAGGAACGGAAAAAGCCGGAATTTTAAAACCAGGAACGGAAAAAGCCGGAATCTTTAAAACCAGGAACGGAAAAAGCCGGAATCTTTGAAACCAGGAACGGAAAAAGCCGGAATCTTTAAAACCAGGAACGGTAAAAGCTGGAATCTTTAAAACCAGGAACGGAAAGAGCCGGAATTTTAAAAAATCAGGAACGGAAAAAGCCGGAATCTTTAAAACCAGGGATGGAAAAAGCCGGAATCTTTAAAACCAGGAACGGAAAAAGCCGGAATCTTTAAAACCAGGAACGGGAAAACCCGGAATCTTTAAAACCAGGAACGGAAAAAGCCGGAATCTTTAAAACCAGGAACGGAAAAAGCCGGAATCTTTAAAACCAGAAACGGGAAAAGCCGGAATCTTTAAAACCAGGAATGGAAAGAGCCGGAATTTTAAAATCAGGAACGGAAAAAGCCGGAATCTTTAAAACCAGGGATGGAAAAAGCCGTTATTTTAAAACCAGGAACGGAAAAAGCCGGAATCTTTAAAATCAGGAACGGAAAAAGCCGGAATCTTTAAAACCAGGAACGGAAAGAGCCGGAATCTTTAAAATCAGGAACGGAAAAAGCCGGAATCTTTAAAAGCAGGGATGGAAAAAGCCGGAATTTTAAAACCAGGAACGGAAAAAGCCGGAATCTTTAAAACCAGGGATGGAAAAAGCCGGAATCTTTAAAACCAGGAACGGAAAAAGCCGGAATCTTTAAAACCAGGGATGGAAAAAGCCGGAATCTTTAAAACCAGGGATGGAAAAAGCCGGAATCTTTAAAACCAGGGATGGAAAAAGCCGGAATCTTTAAAACCAGGGATGGAAAAAGCCGGAATCTTTAAAACCAGGAACGGAAAAAGCCGGAATCTTTAAAACCAGGAACGGGAAAACCCGGAATCTTTAAAACCAGGAACGGAAAAAGCCGGAATCTTTAAAACCAGGAACGGAAAAAGCCGGAATCTTTAAAACCAGGAACGGGAAAAGCCGGAATCTTTAAAACCAGGAATGGAAAGAGCCGGAATTTTAAAATCAGGAACGGAAAAAGCCGGAATCTTTAAAACCAGGGATGGAAAAAGCCGGAATTTTAAAACCAGGAACGGAAAAAGCCGGAATCTTTAAAACCAGGAACGGAAAAAGCCGGAATCTTTAAAACCAGGAACGGAAAGAGCCGGAATCTTTAAAATCAGGAACGGAAAAAGCCGGAATCTTTAAAAGCAGGGATGGAAAAAGCCGGAATTTTAAAAGCAGGAACGGAAAAAGCCGGAATCTTTAAAACCAGGGATGGAAAAAGCCGGAATCTTTAAAACCAGGAACGGAAAAAGCCGGAATCTTTAAAACCAGGGATGGAAAAAGCCGGAATCTTTAAAACCAGGGATGGAAAAAGCCGGAATCTTTAAAACCAGGGATGGAAAAAGCCGGAATCTTTAAAACCAGGAACGGAAAAAGCCGGAATCTTTAAAACCAGGGATGGAAAAAGCCGGAATCTTTAAAACCAGGGATGGGAAAAGCCGGAATCTTTAAAACCAGGGATGGAAAAAGCCGGAATCTTTAAAACCAGGAACGGAAAAAGCCGGAATCTTTAAAACCAGGAACGGAAAGAGCCAGAATCTTTAAAACCAGGAACGGAAAAAGCCGGAATCTTTAAAACCAGGAATGGAAGATGGAAGCAAGCGACGACAGATCTAGTGCTTATACGGTGTGCTCAAAACTCATATCACTAAGAATTATTGTACCTCAGAATTCGGAATTGAAATGGATTAACATTATTTTGTGTCTATTTATTATTATGTGTTTATTACTAATTTTATCCTTTGCTATGATTAAGTGTTAGGGAGGGTTAGGGTTGCGTTAAAGTTTGTGTTAGGGTTAGGGACATAGTGATGTTAGTAATTAATCGAATATAGAAACACACTGAACTGCTGACTCTTCAAGTAGTCAACGTTCTATATTTGTTTATGAACTGTACATTGTTATGTATTTTCGAACCAAAATATTGCCTTCTGCCAACATTTTTGTATTCAGACAACCTTGGATGAAATCTGTTGATACAATATCGTCAACAGTTTTCGCAATCTCGGATTTAAGGTTTCTATGTTTCGTATTTTCCTCGTCCTCTCCTCCCTCCCCCACTCTCCAGGGGATAATATTATTGTATTCAATAATTCATTCGAACCCTTGAGATAATAAAATTTGCAAACATTCGGAAAGTTCAGTATCTAGCTGAAACCACGAATTCATTTACGGAGTATTGAATACTTAAAGTATGTTTTTTGACATTCAAAAGTTTTAGAGTTCTAAAAGGATTTTGTCGCATATTTTGAAGTCAAACTCAACTAACAGGTTTCACGAATTAACGTCGTTCTGAAGTCGTGAAAATGATCTGAATAACGTTGTATATAAAACGGGGACGGCGTTAGCATTACTTTTGGGACTAAAAATTATTCGTTTTCTTTGTTGTGTGAGGAAAATTCTATTGATTAAGGGCGTCGTCGTTGACGTTGGCGTTGCATTTGCTTAAGTTCCCTTAAGTTCCGAATTACCCCGTTTGTTTAAAATGGTGATCAATGGAGTGCTGATGAGGGAGGTATGCGATCGCATTTTAGAAACGTTTAAGGTTGATTGTCTAAAAGATTTACAGCGGGACGCTTTAGAGAAATTGGTTAATAGCCAAGATTTTTCGTCATTCACTCGTTAACATCCACTGTATAAATACTAATTGTTTCTTTTGTAGCAGTTTCAAAATAGACAAATGATAATTAAATTTGGTGTGTAGCGGGCACTCCCACCTGGACAACTATCGAAGATTGTTTTAGATTAGTTCAGCAAACGACTGAAAGCACTCAAGACACAAAATGAACATATTTATGATTACAAACTTCGAAAATTAAACTTAAATTTCAAAAGTTCATTCACATTTTCGAAACGGAAGTCTTTTATTTGCTGCCAGTTCGTCAAACTTCCAAATATGGTTGGAAATGTGCATGTCAAAAGTAACCTCAAGTTCCAACTAACTTATTCATAATTAATTATTTTAATTTAAAAAAACTAGAAGCAACTACTGTATGCTATGGCTTGTTAGATAACAGTAAAAGTAAATTGCTAAAATATTTTGAAATCTTTACTTAGAATTTAATATTTTAGTTTGTTTATGATGTACATAGACATTGACTACTTTGTTTCATATGCTTACGGTGCGTTTACCTTTTTACCAACCAAACCACACTGTATAATACTATTTTGTTTTTTTAGCAGTTTCAAAATAGACAAGTTAGAATTAACGTTGGAGAGTCCCCCCAGCCCCAGCGGGCGGGTCACCTGGACAACAACCGAAGGTGGTTTTTATAGTACACTACAGACCAATTTGTTTGAGAGAATAATGGTGGATGGGAAAATAAGCAAAGCTGTGAAAGCAAAGACAAAATTGAGCCTTTAATTCATTCTTTGGCCACCGTACACATTAATTGTCATTCTCAAAATATTTCAAAATTTTCCCTGTACAATATATACTACGTTTATTTAACGATGTAATAGATAAAAAAAATAGTGGGCAATAAACTGAACTTGAAGTTTCCATAGCTGGCAAATACATTCAAAATTAAAATGCCGTGATTGTGTAGTTGATGTGTTATGACTGTATCAATGTTGGCACCGCATAAATACACCCGTCTGATTAGTGTCAATCCGTGGAAACTGGACCCATTTTTCATATTATAAGCATTAAAATTGATCCTGGTAATTAGTTACACCGATTTGATGAGTCAATTATTATTCTCGATAGAATATATATTGCACAACAAACAAAAGTTTGTCTTTTTTGGATTTGATTTGTCAAGAGAACAGCTACAGTACCATAACGAATTTGATGACTTCAGATTATGTTGATTACCGAAACAACTACATCGCTAAAGGTGGATTTCCATTCAACTTTTTTTGTCGAGCGAGCAACTTTTTGCGATCGCTTTCTTTGTTTCATGCCTTCTCGGGTGGAACGGAGCCGGTCCAGAGCCCATAAGACAAAAGAAAGCGATCGCAAATCGTCGATCGCGCGACAAAAAGTACTGAATGGAAATCCACCTTTATGATCAAACCAATAAAATTGATTATGTTTTAAGCCAATCAAAAAGCTCGCAGCACGCTTATTTATTTAAGTCTAAACCAGTTGGTTATTGCCTCGAATTTTAAAACATCAAAAAAGAACTTTCGAGATAAGTTTGTGGGTAAATAGTAAACTTACAGTGTTTTGACAAACTTATCTCGAATGTTATTTCACCATGAAAAAATTAAAATACTGATACTCACTTCTCCAGACATTAAAATAACTGAAAACTAACAGGGTGTTAGCCAAAAAGGGAAAAAACTGAATTTACCTTTTTAGTTGTAAGGCGTCAAAAGTCAGAATGAGCAAGAAAGATAGTTGGAAAATCACTGAATTTTAGCACATTATAAAATTTTATAATTTTTTATTTTATAAATTACATTGTTTTTGGTACACCCAAATTGGAAAAATTGCATTTAACGCAGAAGTTTTGGCAGTAGCTAACACCCTGAAGAAATTAAATACTTTATAAAAAATATAAGCAATACCTTTTTTGACTTGTTTATGCACAGATGAAAGTGTTTTGATTTTAAATCCGGTAGAAGTTGGAAGTCTTTGTGTGATCAATCCACATTTTCCTAATACTTTTCTTTTGATATTATAAGCATGAGGTCACTCACTGAGCCTTGTCTGGGATGGTTGGGGATGCTGGAGGTGGTGATAGTTAATGTTGTCACCTAAAATATATAAATATATATTGCATAGTTTGGTGTGCAACCAATCCCCTGAAATTAGAAGGACAAAGATATTTTCACCATGTTGGATGAAATTTATTAATAATTGCAGACCACTGGATGAAAAACCTTTTTCAATTCATACAACATTACTGTGTACAAGGTGCACACCAGCAATTGACAAATAGATATTGAGTAGCCAATCAGATTGCAGCATTTACAATAGCTTAAACATATATATATATATATATATTTATAAAATAACAGGTATGCTACGCACGCTCTGATTGGACGAGAACCATTTTCACTCAGAGTACAGAGACACGTTTGACGTCATTTTCATTTTATATTGTACAACGCATGCTCTGTTTGGTTAGATCTCACGTAATCACTGGCGTATTTACATGTATTTGATTATGCCATCATTCGTCAGCTGAGTCTCGGTCACTTTGGTGGCTTCTCCTTGGTTTTTTACCTCGTAAAACGGTTAGTTATTTCATAAAACAAATAGAAAATCGCTTTTGTGACTCTGTACTGTGATACAAACACGAATGATGCAATTTCAACAGGAAAAAATGTGTGAAAACACTCGGCTTCACCTCGTGTTTCCACTAGGCATTTTTTCCGGTTGAAATCACGTCATTCGTGTTTGTATCACAGTACAGAGACACGCAAGCGATTTTCTATTTGTTAAATATATATATATATATATATATATATATATATATATATATATATATATATATATATACACACACAGTATATATATATTATCTAAATTATCTCTTCATGCATATTATTAAATTTCATTTAGTTTATTTACCGAGATTAAGTATGCATGGCTGCAATCAGCTGCTTCAATTTTTTTGTTGCAGGACTTCTTTTTCAACTGACATACAATTTTGTTTAATTTACTTTCTTTATATGGTGGCATCTAAAAAAATAGAATTTTATGTAAAATATGAAGATTTTGTATTATCAAAAAATAAATAAAAATAATAATTAACAAATAAAATTAATAAATAATCCACTAGGCATTTTTTCCAGTTGAAATGACATTCAATTGCTTCTATCACAGTACAGAGACATGCAAGTTATTTATCTATTTGTTAAATAAACAAACAGACATCGCTTCCAATTCAAAATCAATTAAATATTTTATACAAAATCTAAGCAATACCTGTTTATTCAGGTTGTATATATTAATTGATATAGCAGCCAGTTCTGGTTGAGGCCTAGAACTCAGTCACTGAGGGCCTTATGTTTTCCCCTCACACTCCAATAATTGGCCCAATAAAATAATACTAGAAAAAAAATGTATACAAGGTTGGTTATCGAACCTGAGGTAAATAACTTACGTAGTTCAAGATCACTGAGGTTACCCGAGAAAAATTAGATACCGAGTTCGTTAATCACAGAGTTTGTCTTAAAAATACTTTGGTCATGATGATAAATATGTAACCACATTCACGACCATTGCAGATTAACCCTTATTTTCCCAAGGCATCAATCAAGTTAATTGCTGCAGGCTAGATATAAATTAGCCTGCGGCAATTAACTTGATTTATTTTATTTTATTTATTTATTAACTTTGCCTCAATACAAGACACACAATTAAGATATGAATTAAACTACAAAGTTATACTATATGAGGCTGGGTAACCGCAACAGCTAAAGCCAATTACTGTGGACCCTTAACAAACGAGTTATAAAATATGAGATACTGGACAATCAATCAGACGAAACGGTACGACTAACACACTAATAACAACACGAAGGTACAGAAACGAGATTACGACTACAGTTACATTTAACACACACGCCTTTCCAGGTGCGTGGATCGTTAGAGGAGTACGTGTCCTTTAAAGCTGTAAGGTAGTAGTTATAGAGTTGTGACTTAAAAGTTGTGAGTGATAGAGATTTCAAAATGAGACTTTTTGGTAGAGAGTTCCAGGTTCTTGTTGTCCGGCAGATATAAGATTTTTGGTAGGTAGAGGTTTTGCATTTCTTGGTTTGGTAGAGGTAACAGTTTGAGTCCGATGATCGTGTTTTTCTATTAGTTTGTGGCGTTGCAATAGCGTTTTTGTCGAGGGTGATTATACCGTGATTAATCTTGTAAAAGAACAGCATATCCAGGTATTCGTGCCAGTATGACAATGGAAGAATTTTGCAAGCCAGAAGCCTTTGTTTATAGATCATATCACAATTAAAGGGTAGATTGAGCATGTATTTGGAGGTTCGTCGTTGTACGTGTTCGACTTTTCTAATTAGTTCAGTGGATTGAGGAGACCAGATTTGCGAAGCATATCCCAAGTGTGAGCGAACCAATGCAAAGTACAGTTTACGCCGGATAGAGAAGTTATGGATGTTATGTGTGCACCTTCGTATACATCCTAACATTTTGCTAGCTGCACCGGTTTGGTTTGAGACTTGTTTTGACCAAGTAAGATCGTCATTTGTCAGAACACCTAGGTCGCATTCACACTTGGTTGTCTCTAGGTTGTTGTTATTCAGGCTGTAGGTATGGATAGTTTTTGCATGCTTTCTGGTGATATGGAGGACTTTACATTTTTGAGGGTTCAGTTGTAGATTAGCGTTCGAAGAGTGTGTTTGGAAGTTTGAGAGATCTTGTTGCAAACTTACAGGGTCCATCTCGTGTCTAATTTCTTTAAAGATTTTTGTGTCGTCTGCAAACGCTGCAATGGAGGAATTAGTGACAGATGAGTAAAGGTTGTTGGCGTATATCAGAAACAACACTGGCCCAAGGATAGAACCTTGTGGTATCCCAGATGTTACTTGTTGGGGTAAAGAAGTAGCACAAAGAGAGTTGTTTGTTGTCTACGGTTATTCAAGTACGACTGGAACCACGCTAGCAAATTTCCACCAAAGCCGAAATCACGGAGACGGTTGAGAAGTTGCTTGTGGCTAACCTTGTCAAATGCCTTTGACATATCAAGATAGATCATATCTATCTGCTTCCCAAGATCAAACTGACTTCCAATCTTGTCAAGAACTTCGATTAGTTGTGTAACGCAAGATCTACCCGGAGTAAACCATGTTAAATAACCATGATTTATGCATGATTGGGAGTAACTATTATAAATAAACAACCAATTGGTACACATCAGAGAAAATCGAGGTGATCATGAACTAATTAAGTTGTTAGTTTGAGTCTACATGGACCACATATCAAAGGTAGACAGATGACCAGTGGGTTTCAACCGTGACAGCACTCAACTTCTTTACTCTACCCCACTCCTATTCCCAGGAGCTCCACTCCAGCTTTCTATTCTATACTCAACTCATTTTGCACACAGCACCCATATGATCAAAGCTGTACAGTATATATTAATGCACACCTGAATTAAAATGAGCTAAGTAATTTTTGGCATTTCACTTGAGTAAACTGGATATACTAGGCAATTTTGGTGAAGGAAAATTTTGAGTGTAGAATATATACATTATAAGACCAAATCAGGATCATGCAGTTGTGTAAAAATGCAATATCAATTATAAGGCCTTCTGGCTAGGAATTGAACCCATGATGCCTGAGTGCAGTGCCCTTACCACTGAGCTATAGAAGCCATGCCATGCAAGAGTTCTGTATATCGGTATAGAGCGTTTTCACTCACGTGATCGGTGGCCCATTGGGGTGGTGAAACAATACGAAATATTTGAATAAGAAAGAGCTAATTCCCATACCGTACACCAATATGGCCGCCATTTCATTGTTTTGGTACACCAATATGGCCGCCGTGACATAAGATGAAAACGCTCTATAGGTGATAATGCCAAGAGTAGAATTGGGTTATTAATAATACAAGTAATATTTGGCATTTCACTCGATTAAACTGGACGTTCCAGTTGGATGTTCCAGTTTAATCCAGTGAAATGCCAAATATTACTTGTAATATACATGTACCTAATTCTACCCTCAGCATTACCAGGCCAATCAAAGCACTGTAGATATAGCTTGTCTCAACTTTAATTGCAAAATATACTTACTAAGTCCATTGTACATACACTGTACAGTACATTTACAATTCCATTCTAGCCTACAGGCACGTCTCTATGGAGTCAGAGAAGATTGGGGCTGTGGTTTCCAGTGAGTCCTCAGGTACGGCCAGGTTAGCACAGGAGCTATTACAGGTACATCAGGTGTATCAGAACTATATTCAACGAGTTTTATATCAACCCCTCTTCATCGCAATGGTCAGATTATCTAAAAACATCAAATATCTGATGAATTTCAATTCTAGCTCCTTCCAGACTACTGCAAGCCAAGAGAAATTTAATTTAATGATTTTGTTTTCAATTTTGATTTTTTAAGATATTTTTTAAACCATAATATCAAGTTTCTCAGATATTTTTATTTTATTCATTAAATTTATTTTTTTGAGGTTTTTGATTTTAAATTAGACAACTAGATCCCAAGGATAGTGCAAAGTTTCTAGTCAAAGATAATAACAATTTTTGCCACGTGTATGGACATGCGAGCTGCTAGCCCCGCAGCCTTCCAGCCCATTTTCTAAAGCCAAGCCCTAGTTAATTTAATACAAGCCAAAACTCAGACAAACAACCCAAAATAGAATCTCGAGGGATTCTTAAAGAGTAATTTTCTCTTGTCAAGAACGCAAAAAAATAAATTATAAACTCTGACAACTTGGCGCATCACAAGAATTCCGATACTAATATGTATCGTGTGACGTCCAGTTGATCCACAGGGAGCCCAACTCTGATGCCTGTGATGGTCCTTCCTCTTTTTTTTTGTTTTATTACATTGAGCTTCTGACTGAAGACCGAGGCCGCTTAACAGTTGTGTAAGCTGGGATCGTGCATGGCGCTTCTCTTAACAGTTGGTAATATATGCATACATATATACAAATTGGAGTGCGCGGTAATTTGAAACTCGAAAGAGCTGTGGGCTTCTGTGCCGCATGAATGGCGCGTGACGCTCACTGAAAGCTGAGATGACCAAACAATGCGGCGTTCTGTGTCCCAGAACACCATACCTGCGGTGTGATGTTTAGTTGTCTCAGCTTTCAGTGAGTGTCACGCGCCATTCACGTGGCACAGAAGCCCACAGCTGTTTCGAGTTTCAAATTACTGCGCGCTGCAATTTGCATATATATGCATATACTACCAACTGTTTAGAGAAGCACCATGATCCCAGCTTACACAACTGTTAAGCGGCCTCGGTTTTCAGAAGCTTAATATAATAAAACCAAAAAAAAAGGAAGGACCATCACAGGTGTCAGAGTCGGGCTCCCTGTGGTCGATCCAGAACAAAATTGACTAAAATCTGCGAAGTGGATGTAAATATACAAAAGTTTTTGTTGCCTTACGATCATCTGATGATTATGTTGCTAGCTTCAGGTTATGTAGGCTTGCGAATCGTCTGCCCAATCACGCAGGTACAGATATATGTAAAATTTAAACAATCATGTTTAATATATGGCCAGGGTTCTTCGTATAGTTGTTTATTGAACGCCAAATCAAAATGCAAAGACAGTCTACAATCTCCAGCATACAGAATTTGTTATTGAGCTGACGTGCAAAACTGCTCGAGCGCCACTCGTGTAAAATATAACAGACACGAACCAACAGCACTCTACAAACTGACTTCACAACATCGTCAACATGCCAGACCATATTAAAGTTGAATATAAAGCTTTTAACATTTATTCGCACCTCCACTAGGCAGACTATAAATCCTTTCGTCCAGACCATATTTAATTAGCCATGCAGCTAAGCCTAGAAAGTCGTTGTTTTCAAGAAGAAAATTGACCGCTCCATTCGCTCCTTCGCATTTCTCCGCCATTGTTGCATTCGCCAGTGGCAAACAAAACCACGCGTGCGCAGTGCTATTCTAATATACTCCGGGGGGGAACTTCTTTCATTCTCGATATATTAAGATATTACCAGGATTTTACACGTCTTTCAAGAAATACCCATAGATAAGGTACAAACCTGTCGGTTATCAGTAGCTTATCCTATACAACCAACGGCGGAAGTGACGTCACGCTTTCATACCGGAAGTGAGGTGTGCGCACAGGCTGACATCATTAGGGTGTGCGCACAGGTGTGCACAGGCTGACGTCACAGGGGTATGCGCACAGGCTGACGTCACAGGGGTGTGCGCACATGATGTGACGTCATTAAGGGTGTGCGCACAAAGAATGCTGACGTGATAAAAATTATGCGGTGTATATCATTAACGTATCGCGGGCTACTTTTCGACAGCTATTTCGGAACGCACTCGAATTTCCTTCGGTCATCATCGTATTATTTCAAGATGGGTGAAGATCGATAAATAAAAACAGTATTGGAAGAGTTTGGCTTGCTTTTTTTTCCCTTTCTTTTTTAGTGAATATGAGGAAAAAGAAACGGTGCGACATTTGCGGAAAACATACATCGAATTATAAACGCCATAGACGAATACATACTGGGGAGAGACCACCAAAGAGTGCGGTAGAAGTTTTACAGAAAAGAGTAACTGTGAAAAACATGAACACATCATTCATTCGAAGGAGAAACCCTAGAGCTGTACGTTATGTGGAGAGAAATTTGCTCGAACTAATAATTTAATACAAACATATGAAGGTAATAAACAGTACAAATGTGAAGTGTGTGGTTCGAGTTATACTTGGATGGTTCATTTGAAGAAACAGGGATTTTGCTCATGGTTCGTTACCCTGTCAACTTGATGTGTATAATACTGGATTTTATGAACCTTTGTTTCCAGAACTAATATTTTTAACGTTTATAGTAGTTGATAATATTTAAAATTGAATATTTACAATAAATGATTATTTACAGTAAACGATTATTTAAAAATGGTTATTTACAGTAAATGATTATTTATTTAAAATGTGTTGAAAACGATTGTTCATTATGAAAGATTATTAAAAAATAATTGTTCATTGTTGAAACGATTATATTAAAAATGATTGTTCATTGTTGAAACGATTATTAAAAATGATTGTTCATTATAAAAAGATTATTAAAAATAATTGTTCATTATAAAAAGATTATTAAAAATAATTGTTCAATATAAAAAGATTATTAAAAATAATTGTTCATTATTATTGAGTTCACTATATACTTTCGAGTAATTCACTCAGCCATGTGTTATCCGCTGTTGCATCTAACCAACTAAGGTCAATAGTTTCATCTGCGGGTGGGGAATGTTCAGGAACGAACAGGAGTTGTTGTGGTCCAGTATTGACGGTGTTAGGTTCACCATTACTGACGGTTTCACTAGTGTCGGTGCTAGTTGTATAGCCCATTTCAAACGCATCCAGTAGTTGTGGGTATTTGTCCAGCACGTAAGCACGGAGTGCTTTTAATTTCATTAGTTCTTCTTTCTTTTTTTTCCGCATTTTTTTGTAGCGGTCCGGGTCCTTTTTTTCCTTCGCCATCTCGGTAAGATATGTGCGCACAAAGAGCGCTGACGTTTAGAGGGGGTCTCACCCAATTCAATTTCCCGCCCTTTTTAGAAACCATTATATTATTCTTACACGAAGTACATAATGATAGTGTGCGCACACCCTGTGACGTCATAGGGGTGTGCGCACGTTATAAATAACGGTTTTTCGGAATAAAGTACATAATACCTACAGTTTTCATAGAGATACCATTACTACTGCATAAATATGGATACGAAAATTACGGAATGCCGAACTGTAGCCGAACTAACGAGTTTGGAAAACATGTATGTCTTGAGCGAGTACGAATAGGGTTTAGTATTTGAGAGGAAAGTAGAGATTATCGGTCGTTCGCTCGAGTGGGGAGTCGAAAATGAACAACTTGGGCTAACAGCGAACCTTACGGATTCCTGGACACCAGAACAAAGACAACAGTTTTTGATGGACTGGCAAGATGATGAGGCATTGCTACAGAACGAACGATTAGGGCTCGCTTCAAACCTTGTGGATTCTTGTTCCCCTGAACAACGAGAAAATTTCACGATGGATTGGCAAGACGACGAACCTTTACTACAGACTGGTCGTGGACAAAAAAGAACCATCGACGACGTAGACGATGGTGCAAGTACATCTGAACAGGTTAGCGATAATACTTTTTTTACCGTGACCGATGTGAAGCAAGTGAGAGTGAACAAGTTCAGCACAACGGGTGTCGATTATACTATTCAATTTACGGATACGTTTGCCCATTTGGAGCTTTCCCAGTTCCATGATCGTCTCCATGAGATATTTCAAAGCGTGTTAGATACGGTCCCCGAGATATCCCTGAGCACGATCAAGTTCGTTTTGTATTGCAATCGCCTCAGCTTGAATACCCTATTTCGCTGCCGTTCCTACCTCGTCAACGCCTCACCACTGAACGTGTGCTAGCTGAAATTGAGCGTGTGATTCAATCCAATCGTGAATTTCGGTTGAATGATCCCGTACATGTGAATCTGATTCATGTGGAAATGCCCCATGGCGGTAAGGGTACGAAGCGAAGTGAGATCAATTTGGAGAAGCATTTGGAGAAGCAAGAAAAGGATCTATTGTACGCATTCAAAACAAAGATGAACTTTGTTTAGCCAGAGCCCTGGTTGTTGCTAAAGCCAAAATCGAAAACGATAGCCAGTATAAAACTATAACTGACCACCGTCGTCCAATGCAAACCCGTTTAGCTCAAGAATTACACAGGAATGCTGGCGTCCCCCTCGGATCCTGTGGACTGGACGAAGTCAAACAGTTTCAAACCTATCTTTCCGAGTACCAAATCAACATCGTTTCTAAAGAACATCAGAACACCCTCATTTTTTCAGGTCCAGATCAAGAGAAAAGAATTTACCTCTATCTCCACGATAACCATTACGACGTTATCACTAGCATGCCCGCTTTTTTCGCCCGTAAAATGTACTGCCATACCTGTAAGAAAGCCTACAATAATCAGAGAGATCATTTGTGTCCCAACGCGTGTCAATGCTGTCGTTTTCTGAACTGTCCCATTGTATCCTGGATGCATTGTGACCGTTGTAATCGATTGTTTAAAAGTCAAGAGTGTTTTGATCGACATAAACAACCGGTGGGAAAATCGAAATCCATCTGTTCCGATCTCGTCAAATGTTCTGAATGTCATACCGTCGTGAAGCGAAGTAAAAAGAAACCTGACAAGCACCAATGTGGCATGACGAAATGCAAGACATGTAAAGAGTATACTCGATCCGACAACCATCAATGTTACATCCAACCTGTGAAGAAACGAGACATGGCCGAAGCGATCAACGAAGCCGATGATGATGAAGACGTAGCGGAAGGAGGGTACAACCAACTCCTGTTCTTCGATTTCGAATGTCCTCAAGAAAATGGTAACCACGAACCCAACTTATGCGTGGTCCAGAACGAAGCCGGTGACGAATGGTCGTTTCAAGGGGATAACACGCGAAACGAATTTTGCGAATGGTTGTTCACAGAGGAACACAAGGGATGTGTCGTGATAGCGCACAACTTCCAAGGTTACGATAGTTATTTCATTCTCCAATATCTACGCCAGAACGGTGTTCACTACGACGTTATCATGCGCGGTGCAAAGGTCCTCACGCTGTCGGTGCCTATGTTCAATATCAAATTCATCGATTCACTGAGCTTCATACCGATGAGATTGGCGAACTTCCCCAAAACCTTTGGTTTGGACAAACTCGCAAAAGGCTATTTCCCACACCTTTTCAACAAAAAGGAAAATGAGAATTACGTCGGACCCCTACCTCCAAGTTCATTTTACCTTCCTGATGGAATGAGTCCCGAGGAGAAAGAAAAGTTTCTAGAATGGCACAATAATTTGAAAGAGAACAATTACGTGTTCGACTTCCAACAAGAAATCCTAAGCTACTGCCGTTCCGATGTGGATATTCTCCGTCGCTGTTGCCTCGAGTTTCGCGAACTGTTCCGTGATGTCACTGATATTGATCCGTTCGCGAAATGCCTTACCATCGCGTCAGCTTGTAATCTGGTCTATCGAACGAATTATCTCCAAGAAGATACCATTGCCATCATTCCTCCTCACGGTTACCAGCCGAAAATCAAACAATCCATCCTGGCGCGAAAATGGTTATCTTACACGGCTGAAAAGAATGGCATTGACATTCAACATGCCTATAATGGGGGAGAAAAACGCGTTGACCGCTATTTGCTACGAAGTCCATGGGTGTTTCTGGCATGGGTGTTTGAATTGTTATGCCCGTGATACCGTGAACCCCGTCAGCGAAAAAACGATGCATGACTTATACATGGCGACCATGAAAAGGGCACTGTATTTGAAAGATCAAGGATTCAACGTGGTGGAAGTGTGGGAATGTGAAATCAAGCGAGAATTGGAACGCAATGACGCCATGAGACAGCACTTTGACAACTATGATGTGGTGGATCCTTTAGAACCTCGTGACGGATTCTATGGTGGCCGAACCAACGCAGCCAAATTATTTCATGAATGTGAAGAGGGCGAAAAAATCAAGTACGTCGATTTCACGAGCCTCTACCCCTGGTGCAATAAAATGACAAAGACAGTCGTGGATCATCCACGTATCATCACCGAGAACTTTGACGAAGATATCTCCACCTACTTTGGTTTGATCAAGTGCACGGTACTTCCACCACGAGGTCTCTTCCATCCTGTCCTTCCCTATCGTACTCAAGGCAAATTGATGTTCCCCCTCTGCAAGCGGTGTGCCGATACCTGCAATCAAGCCACCTGTACCCACGGCGACAACGAGAGAGCTATCCAAGGAACGTGGTGTAGCGTGGAATTGGAGAAAGCGTTGGAGAAAGGTTACCGAATCCTGCAACTGCATGAAGTATGGCATTTTCGTGAAACCTCTGACGCACTGTTCAAAGATTATATCGATACCTTCCTCAAGATCAAGCAGGAGGCGAGTGATTATCCTAAGAATTGCACAACGGAGGAACAGAAACGACGCTACGTCGAAGATTACTTCCAACGGGAAAGAGTCCGCTTGGATCCTAGCAAGATCGAACACAATCCTGGATTGCGTGCGTTGGCTAAGCTGATGCTGAATTCATTTTGGGGTAAATTTGCTCAGCGAACCAATATGGTCAAAACGGAACAGATTCGAGACCCGCAGGTGTATTTTGATTACCTGTCGTCGGACGAAATCAACGTGCTCGACGCCAACCTGGTGAGTGATGACATGATCGAGATCCGATATGAGTACACCGAGAATTTCATTCAGCCCAACGCCAAAACCAACGTGGTCATCGCCGCTTTCACCACCGCCTATGCGCGCCTCAAACTCTACGGGGTATTGGATATGTTGCAAGAAAGAGTCTTGTACTACGATACCGATTCGGTGATCTTTGTCAGCAAACCCGGTGATCCAGATCCTCCGACAGGTCCGTATCTCGGGGAGTTAACTGACGAGTTGAAAGGGGATCACATCACTACCTTCATTTCGGGCGAACCGAAGAATTATTGTTATCGCACCAACACGAATAAGGTGGAGACGAAGATACGTGGTATCACGCTGAATTGCACCGCAAGGCAAAAGGTGAACTTTGATGTTATTCGTGCATTGGTGTACCTACATGCAAAATGTAATGTCAAAGGGCAAGTATCCGTTGATATCCCATTCAAGATAACCCGAGACACAAAGACAAAAAACATTGTGACCAAACGCATGAAAAAGGACTATCGTATTGTGTATAACAAGCGTGTTATTATTGATGAATACAAAACATTACCTTATGGATTTTAAATACAGTTAAAAGAACAATTATACTTATTGAAAAATACAAAGAACAATTATATATTTGTTGAACAGTTATATATTTGTTGAATAGTTATATATGTTTAAAATAAATCGTTTGAAATGTTCTAAGTATGTTTATTTTCAATCTTCAGTTTGTGGTAATGATCCAGATTTACCCCAGTCTGTTTTTCCAACAGTTTGATGTGCTTTGAATTCTGCATATTAAGGTCCCCCATCATCATTTCTTTGGCGTTCATATGATAGACAAAGGTTTTCCCATCCTGGGGGGCTGGGGGTACCGTTAAACCATTCAATGTTTCTAATACGATTTGCGTTAACATAATTGAGTGTAACGTTGAGTTACTGATAAGTGTTGCTGGTAGCATATTTGCTTGTATCAAATGTTGTAGCAAATCCAAGATTGCCCGATTTTCCTGTTGTGTTATGGTTTTGTCCGAAAGCCATTGGGTTACGATGTTTCTCCAAGACATGTTGCTTCTATCAAATGTTTGTTTGATCTGATGAAAAATCAGAAAAGGTGCAGTGTTTTATAGGGTTTTGGGAGATTGTTACATTTGTACGCATGCGCTTTCACGTTTATAGAATAACTTTCATCACAATCTGATCAAAATCGAAGGTGATACAGTGTTTTTATAGGGATTGTTACACTTCCTATTCAGTTACAATAACTTGAAAATTTCTTGTTTAAGCACCCGTCTTTGATCTGCACAAAAGATAGATCTCCAATCATCACACGTATACTTGAGCATTTCAAAACCGTTCACACTAGGTTTAATATCGTTCAAACTTTCGGTAAAAGCCTTCATGACATTTGCTTCTGAAACCTTTTCCAAAGCACGGTCATAGTATAAACATAACTGTTCATCCCTTTCCATCATGAGGCAGTCGTGCTGTCTTTGAGAAGGATGATCAATGAGGCAACCGTTACAGTTTTCAGTCACAAGACGAGATATGTTCGATGCTATTTCTTCAACGTAACTTTTCAACAGTTTCTTTTCGATACGTTTCTGACGATGATGAAGAACTAATTCTTTATCGTCAATATCGAGAGGTTTAGACATGAATAGCTCTTTACTTCACGAGTTTCAAAGAATGTTTGACAGTTTCTCACAAGTTGAAGATGTTTTATACGATTTGATTAGGCCCGGAAAGGCCCGAAATGGCACTTTTTGGCCCTATTGGGCCCCATGGCCCGATGACCCACAGTAATAATATATTCTCGTATTATCCATGTTCCTTTGATGTTTATAAAATTTATGAACAGCGGCTAGTACTGTCATAATGAAATACAGGGCATAGTGTGAACATTGTTCATAGTCATGGGTAACTCTGCCAGCAAAAATCCAAAGATCAATAAAAATCATAACAAACAGAAAATGTTTAGAATAGGTATAAGTGTTGGTCGTAATGATATCAATTTGGAGGGGCACTTACAGATGGGCTATAGTAGTAAAACTATCAAAAACTACAAACCTGTTGAAAATGAACATTTGACAAATGTCGAACACACTAACAGTATTCAAAATGTTGAACCCATTAACAATGTTCAAAGTGTTGAACACACTAACAGTATTCAAAACGGTGAAGAGTAAAAGATTTCGCTCATTCTATACTTAGACATGGACGACTACATGTCTAGCGTTTATTACGATCCAAAACGTCCTGGAGGATTTGGTGGAGTGAATCGTTTGTATGATGACGTAAAAAAGGAGGGAAAATTTAAACTGAGTCGCGCGAAAATTAAAGAATGGCTGATGTCACAAGACACGTACACTTTACATAAACCGGTGCATCGCAATTTCAAAAGAAACCGTGTGATGATCGGTGGTATCGATCAACAATGGCAAATGGATTTAGCGGACATGCAATCCATGCAAAAGTTCAACGACGGATATCGCTATCTGCTCGTATGCGTTGATGTGTTTTCAAAGTATGCATGGGTAATTCCTTTGAAAAATAAAACAGGTTTGTCTCTGGTGGAAGCTTTCAAAGTCATTTTGTCTTCTGGACGCAAACCTGAAAAGATCATGACCGATCAAGGAACTGAGTTTTTCAACAGACATTTTCAAGCACTGATGAAGGAGGAGGATATAGAATTGTACAACACGTATAATGAAACAAAAGCCTCGATCGTAGAACGGTTGATTCGTACGCTGAAGACAAAGATGTGGCGATACTTCACAGCCAAGAAAACCATGCGATACATTGACATGCTGCCTGATTTAATCTACTCTAACAATCATAGTGTTCATAGTAGTATTAAAACAAAGCCAACAGATGTTACTGTCGAAAACGAAAAGAAAGTATGGCACACTTTGTACGATGAACATAATGATGTGAAAAATGTAACGTATAAGTTTAAGATCGGTGATCAAGTAAGAATTAGTAAAATCAAACGGAAATTTGAAAAGGGTTATTTACCAAATTTCTCAAAAGAAATATTCACTGTAAGCAAACAAGTGCCACGCGATCCTCCTGTGTATAAACTCAAAGATTATGACGATGAAGAACTGAAAGGGACATTTTACGATAAAGAATTGCAAAAGGTCATTAAACAGGACGATGTCTACGAAGTTGAAAAAATTCTGAAGAAACGTGGAAGAGGTAACAATGTACAATATCTTGTAAAATGGTTAGGGTACCCAAACAAGTTTAATTCATGGGTACCTGCTTCTGAAATAAATAAGATTTAAACCAGCATCTGTGCCGCGTGTCTTTTATTCGTACTCAGGGGCGGATCTAGGATTTTTGTCACCTTAGTCCAAAATATTTGGGTTCTAGGTGGGGGGGGGGGGGGGTGTGCAGGGGTGGTGGTCATGCTCCCCGGCCCTAGAAAATTTTAGAACCAAGAAATAAACAACAGATACGATATATCTACTTCAAATATTTAATAAGATTCATGACTTCAAATATTTTTATATGAAACTGATAACCATACTGCAGGTTAGACCATTTCACTCCATGCAATTGCCCGAAACAAAGCTGTATATAGGCAATTCCCAGATGCCTCAGACCTAAAACATTAAATACTAGGTCAAATTCAAAAACGTTGTAGGCATGACCCAGTCTCTATATTAAGGGCTTATTTACAAGGAGGTATTATCCTAGCCACTGGGTTACTCTAGCACAATGGTTACCCTAGCTCTCATACATTTCCTGGGGTTTTTTTTGTTTGTTGTATTTACAAAGACATGCACTAGGGTAACCCGGGTGCTACCCTAGCTGGGTTATGTTTTGTCCTTGTAAATGCATTTGGTAGGGATAACTCACCTACCCAGGACAAATTTTACCTGGTCAACTCTATTAGATGTGGTTTCCAAACAGGGTAGGGGTAACTCTACCTTGGAAACAGGCCCTAACTCTCACATAAAATAACATAATTATGATTGAAATATTACAATATTGAAATATGAAATATTAAAATTAGATTTAGATATACTGCCGAAACAGAAAATATACTATCTATTTTATGAATTTATGAAGTAGTCTACATTATCCAATCTTGACAAAATGCTTTAGCTTGTATTTCAATTCTTGCTACAATGCTAGTCTCAAAATCATATTAATATTCAATTAAGTTTTCAAACCATTTATATAAACAAATACAAGAAGGGAAAACCCTGAATGAATTTGAGCTACTTGCACTACAAACACGTAGATATATAAATAAGATTCTAAACAATAATAAAGGTCGCCTTTCATTTGAAGACATGCCATTGCCATGTGGTCTCAATCGTGGCGAAGGTTGTTATTCTCGTATTATTAAAATTCCATGTAGAATTTAGATGTCTTTATACGTTGAACGAACTTAAAGAAACTAGAAAATAATTAAGGCAGAAAAATCTGCTTACCTGAGAGCAGCACGAGGTTTCTTCTTGTCATTGTTGGCGTATATTACCACGTATATCTCACTGCCAAAATTCCTTTGAAGCGTCTTGCCAATCTTGGTATTAAGAATGCTCCTTTGCGCAAAGCATCCTTCGCTTGTTGACCCTCGAGTCGACGGTATTAAACTTGCCGTTTTATAAATCTCTCGCAACACATCTCGTCGTTGCCTTCAAAGCGAATACATCAAGATCTATCACGTTTGTATTAGGCAAACCGCAAACCATGTTCCAAACGAAAGAACCCAAGTTAGTCAGAATCGATCACTGATCAGTCCACAAATCCGTCGAGAACTACAAAGTAAAACGCCGCTAAACCAATCCGTGCTCTTGATAAAGAGCTATTGAAAAATTAAGCCAATCAGAAAGGGTGATACAAGGGGCCTAAATCCGTCGAGAAAGACAAAGAAATCCGGCGAATACTCGGCAAACCAATCACAGGTCCCTATAAAGGCTAATTTATAAATTCAACCAATCACAGCGGTTGATACAATAGGCTCAAATCCGTCGAGAAAGAACAAAGTCAACCGCGCGGCGCGGGTTAAAATGCCGGTCGGCAGTCTCACCTAATCGATTATCTCGGCGACCTCGAGAGTCGAGACTGAGGGAAGAACGATATACGATAATTATTTTTTCTTGCCGATATTTTTACCTTAGTCGTATGACTTATTTGACTAACGCTAAATCCGCCCCTGGTACTCTAGTACTGACCATGAGTGGAACACATTTTTATCTCACACTTCCTAGCAATGCATCGCTCTCTACTTTTCCCGATAACAAAACAGGAAATTATCGTGTAAAATTACCACAAGCCGTTAATCTGCATGGCGATTGGGAAGTGGGTTTGTACTCCATTTCATACCCAATCACGTGGTATACTTTAGCAAAGGGTATTACCGACACTCGCCTTTACTATGGTGATACAAACCCTATTTCATCCATAGATATAGATTACGGTTACTATCCGACAGTGCAAGATTTTATCAAGGCCATCAATAAAGAGCTGACGACAAAAAAGGTTAACGATAACATTAACTTATCGTTTAATGGTGTAACTGGAAAAATCTTAGTGACTTTAAAAAACAACTATGTGCTTGCCTTTAGGAAAGGAGTAGCAATTATGTTGGGGTTTGGAGAAAACAACACAAATCTTAAAACAACGACCGAAAGTCCTTACGTGGCAGAATTGCCTGGTGTCACGGCAATTTACGTTTATTGTAATATAGTACAGCCACAAGTCGTTGGAGATACGAACGCCCCTTTACTCCGAATTGTTCCCGTTGAGGGAAAGTCGGGTGACATCATTACTAAAACGTTCACAAACATACAGTATGTGCCTGTCCAAACAAAATCATTCGAAGATGTGGAAATCCTTTTAAGAAGCGATACAGGCGCTGCAGTACCATTTGAACGTGGAAAGGTGACAGCGACAGTGTACTTCAAACAGCAGAGTTATTTTACGTGAAAATGAATAATCCATACGTATCCTATTACCTTGAACAACAACAAGGTCGTGGAATGCCTGTTTTCAGAGGCAGTCCATGGCAAATGGGTTATGGTCAGATGGGATATGGACTTGGTGGGCTGTTTCGTAATGTTGCGAGAGCAATGATGCCGATGGTAAAAAGTGGAGCAAAAACTCTTGGAAAACTTGCTTTGAATGCTGGAGCTAATGTGTTAGGAGATATTGCTTCTGGACGAAATCTGAAAGAATCAGTGAAAAGCCGAGGAAAAGAAGCTGCTAACGTCGCAAAGAATAAAGCCGTTAATCGACTTCAAACTTATGCTCAAACAGGAAGCGGAAAACGTAAAAGGCAAAAGGCGTCCACGGTCAGAGGCAGACAGACCAATAAAACAGTTAAAAAGAGAAAAGCATCGACGTCTACTGCCAGACGCAATCAAACCAAGAAGCGGAGAACAGCTCTTGACATATTCGGATAAACATGAATTTCGTATATTCCAAATCGCAAGAATGCACAAAAAGTGAACTTGATCTCCTTTCTGTGCCTCCAAACACAGATCAGTTTAGAAAAAGGACATTGGATGGATCATCAACCTGTTTCCAGTGTATCAGATGGTGGTCCAATCACGTTTCTGTCTCCAGGCACAGAAGATTATGTTGATTTATCTAAAACGATTCTTGTGGTGAGAGCAAAAGTGACAAAAGGTGATGGTACAAATCTTGACGCAGACGAAAAGGTTGGAATAGTGAACAATTTCCTACACAGTTTGTTCAAACAAGTCGACGTCTTTCTGAAAGAAAAGCAAGTTACGCAGGCTACTGGAACCTACGCATACCGAGCATATCTGGAAACCCTCCTAAACTATGGTCCGGCGGCAAAGAAATCTCAACTCACCGCAGCCATGTATTACAAAGATACCGCAGGAAAAATGGACGTTTCTGATCCTACCCTAGCAGGTGGCAACGCCAACGCAGGTCTTAATTCGAGATATGCGTTTAACAAACTAAGTGGAATTGTCGAAATGGCTGGCCCTATATTCAGCGATGTATTTATGACCGATCGTCTCCTATTGAGCTTTGTCGACCTGAAAATTATTCTGAATCGAAGTAGCGATGCGTTTTGTCTGATGTCCGCAGAGGCCAATCCCGATCACAAAGTGAAACTGGTTGATGCTTATCTCAAGATACGCAAAGTGAAAGTGAGTCCGAGCATTTCCATGGCTCATGAAATTGCATTGAAAAAAGGACCAGCGATCTACCCTATTCGTCGCGTTGAGTGCAAGAGTTTCATTGTTCCAACAGGAAATCCTTCCTTGAGAAAAGATAACCTCTTTAATGGCCTTGTACCGAAATCGTTTGTCTTTGGTTTTGTCGATAGCACGGCGTTTAATGGGGTATACACCAAGAATCCGTACAACTTTAAGCATTTCACCGTGACGCAGTGGCGTGCGGTCATGTAAGCGTAGGCAAGCGCCGCTTGCCTAAACATTTTTACTGAATAAAAAAATTCTAGACCAATCTCTGAACAAAATCAGTGTTAAGTTCTCTTCTCAACAATATCAATTATCAAACTAAATCTTCTGCCTACACTTGTTAGTGTTTGCGATTGTTCTAGATGTTTTGTCTAGAAAGAGTCAAGTGGATTAAGAAGACTTATCTTGATACACCCTGCTTAAGAGTTCTAATTATTTCTTGATTATTAACCAAGGCAAGCGGCGCTTGCCTTCAGAGCTCAAAATCAACGATTGCGCATGCGCTAATTAGGTTTGGGCGCCTCCAATTGGACGAATATAGAGCAAAAGCAAGCGGCGCTTCTAAGGGACACCGCTTGATAGCTGATTGGCCAACACACACGTGCGATACGATGAACACTTGCCTCTGGGCCCTTAGTTTAGGTATGACACGCACGCAAGACAGCACGAGTCGGGTTTTCAATTTCAAACAGGGGAATTATAGGCACCAAGGCGCGTTATTTTAAACCATACACGTTGTACATCATTCAAAATTGAGAAATAAACTTATGAAGGGCAAGTCGTTGGTGAATGGTGATATTGTTGGTGAATTACGCAGCAACCAAAAGGTAATGTTCATTTAAAACTAGTTATAATTTCCGTAATTCATTTATTTGTAGCATGCAAATCGCATGAACTAAAGTCTACAGAAATAATCAAATGCGCGCAAACATGTGGCGGATGACTATATGACTGATTGTGCAATTCTGTTGCTGAAATAAATTAATCACTGAAAACACACGAGACTAAACATCACTGTTTATTCTCAGATAATCTAGAAGATGTAAAACACGTTTTTCTGTGCATTAAAAGGCGGATGTAATTTATGTTTAAGTAAATATAGAATATTAGTTCCGCTTTGTTACTTTTTCATGATTATTGCAATGCATGTAATTCGGTATGGCCATGTACGTAATGACTGCATGCATGTCTGTACATTTACATCATAATGTGCAGACGCATTATAAGTTTATAACATTTGTAAAATATAATTGCTAATAATAATACTCTATCTCTAATTATTGTAGTAACCTCAAAGCCACTGGTCATAATATGATGCATCTATTTTTGATGACCCAAATATAGCTGTTCTGTAATTTTTGATTCGTGAATGCAGTGAAATAACTGTGTATTTTCAAAAATACCAGCCTATAGCCAGGCCTTACAGATTATTATCTTTGGAAAAATTCTTTCGGAAGTCACTGGAAATGCACTCCTGGGGTTTTCAAATTCAAAAATTTTCTGGGGGAGCATGCCCCCAGACCCTCCTAGAGGGGTTCGCTTGCCTATCAATTTTGGTCACCGCGCGCCACTGCCGTGACGTCTATTGGAATAACCGTAAATGGAGAAGATATGCCGTTTAAGCCGATACAGCTTTCCTATGGTGTGAGCCCTAGATTTTTTGAAGCATTTAGCACATTGTTTTCAGGCACAGGAAAAATGTATCTCAACGCCGGCAACGATATATCGCGAGAGGAATTCTCAAATGGGTACGCCATCTATGCTTTCGATCTGACCGCCGATATGTGCGGGGCATCATCCCATTTTAATACCGTTCAAAGGGGAAATTTGGCAGTTGACATCAAGTTCTCTACCGCACCTACAGCAGCTGTGAGTCTCGTCTGTTACGGAGAATTTGAAAATCTGATTCAGATCGACTTTGAGAGGAACGTCATTTACGATTACTCTGGCTAAATGAACACTGCTCAGATAATACATGCATTACAACAAGATCCTATAACAAGCAAGAAGTTTTGCGGTGTGTTTCCTTCGGACAAATTACCTCAAATGATTGACAAATATCCGTGCGGATTTGTCGCAAACACAGATCCGAGCAGCGAACCTGGAACGCATTGGGTGGCCTTTTACTTTTCATCGGAACAGAAAGGAGAATTTTTTAACAGTTACGGACAATCACCACATTACTATAAGAATTCGTTTGGAGATTTTTTAAAGTCTCACAAATGGGAATTTAACACTCGTAAACTGCAAAGTGATTGGTCAGATGTGTGTGGAATGCATTGCATATTTTACCTTAGTCATAGAGCACGAGGCCACAGCATGAATAAAATCGTGCAGTTATTTACTAACGATACTATGTTAAATGATGCGAAAGTGTCTTAGTTTGTTAAAAGTCATTTTAGAGTATTGTTAACAAAGTACTCAAATGTTAATCAATGTTGTAAAGAACTGATTGAAAAATAATGTTTTAATAAAAATGTTGTAAATTCAATATCGTGTACGTTTTGATTTGCGCACAAAGGTAACAGTTTCACATGCGAACCGCTCGTCTGTATACTACATAAGTACACAACATATATGGATTTCACACTATCACTCCCAGTGAGAAAAAAATAACAATTAGAAAGTTTAAAAACAATTTATTAAATAACTCTCAAGTTACATGATTAATAATCAATCCAACTTTTCTGAGCTTGTGGTCCTTGATGTTTCCTTAGAAGAGTCTGGAAATAACTTGATGGTGGGGTTGTACGTTGTGGAGTGCGGTAGGAAACATCTTCTCCACCTGACGAATTATCCACTTGTTTCCATCTTTCCTCATTTCTCACAAGATCTTTAGGCATATTAATCTTAGATAAAACACGGAAAAATTCCTTTGAACCCGTAGGATTGAAATGTTTTCTTGCCCTCATAGCATCCGAAACCAAATCAGATATGTTTGATTGTGGGATGGTTTCACCCTCGAGCTTGACTTGTCCCGTTTCATCCCAGGAAATAACGTCAGGTCTTGTTTTCAATCGATTCAAAAGTAATGTAGCTCTTTCACGCATTGTTTTAGGTATATGTCCGACAATGGTTGCATCCGGTAACTGTGCCACGGTTGCATCAGGTAACTGTGCCTTTTCTTTACTTTCAGCGCCGGGTGCTATCCGAACGGTTGGTATTTGACTGTCCTTTTGGCGCCTTAAGTCCATATAATGTTCCAAGTTCGCATAGTACAATTTTTGCTTTTCATCATCATCCATATCCGTGCGTTGAAGAATATTTGACATGTCCGTATCTTTATGCATCATGTTGGCCATAATCGGGGAGGTCTCCAGTCTTTGTCTTTGCTCGTATCTCTGAAGTGTGTCCTCAGGGATCAAAACCATACGTTCTGCATGTTTCATTTTGTAAACAAACTTCCAAGTACGCCAATAACCGGTGGTAAAAGAGCTGCCAGTAAATTTCCACCTTTCTGATTAAGGTACAACTTTTTCCGTTTTCTTGACACTTTCTTATTTGCCAACGCGCGGAGATGTGTCTTGTAGCGCACCAAACGTCGCTTCTGACGTGGTGTTACTGGAATAACACCTTTAAGTAAATTCAGTGAACACTCACAAATAGCCGTGATAACGTTCGCAGGAACGTTATCGATAAGCAACTTTCGCAATTTAGGTTTAGATTTCACTATAACCTGAAGATACGGAAGACTTCCTTTCATACGCTTCGACATCTTGCAAATGACGGATTTAAACGACACACGCAATTTAAGTACGCTTCATGTAGACAATTTGTCTCTCCCCAGGTAAAATGTTGGTTCTAAGACGCATGTTCTCCGGTGTCAGTTGATGACAATCAATCATTAGGTATCCATAGGGCTTACTTGTAGCATCACGATACGACTCCAAAAGGTAATTGCCATGTTTAGGAAACATTTGTTTCGCAAGTGTTGTAATCCCAAGCGAGTCGCGTAGATTTCGGAATACCACCATATAGTGAGAATTCAAACTGATGGTTCGTGACAATTTACCGGGTGGAAATAAACTCTGCGTAAGGTACAACACGGATATGCCACGATGATGAGAACCACACGTAAATAGATCCGATGCACGTTGATCGTTGGAACAGTGAGCCATTAAATCTAGCACGACTAAAGAGTTATCATGTCCATCTGTTAAGTCATATAGATCGTTTGGAAAACCTTCCACCAGTTCAACGTTCGGCATAGGCATTTCGTCAAATTCCTTTTGATACTCTCCATAACAGTATATTACTTTGGTCGGAACAGGATAAAACAGTTCTTCTAAATGACGCAGCATGAAGCGAACCAAATACGATTTCCCGCTTTGACTTTGCCCACAAATATAGAAATTTGCAGGTGTTTTAAACCGTACATCCATCGTGCAAAACACTAAATGAGTTTTATCTCACATGTTCGTATATTTTATAACGAAAAAATACGTTTAGCAAAAGAAATCATTCTACGGAAAAAACTTTCTTCTTTGATCTTAAACTTTGTGAAATCGAAGCTTTTAAGAGGTGTAGCAACCAACTGTACAGCTCTACGCGTAACGTGCTCGGAGCAAGAGTCATTCATCACATAAACTAAGGTCAAGTAAGCTATGGCACGACCAAAATTGATAACGTTCGTTTCGTGAAAAAACATAGTTAGATCGCAGGGATGAACACGCGTTGCCCTTTGTTCATACAATGTTTTGTGATGTTCAAGCAAATAATTGATATGATGTGATAACGTCCTCATATCAATGTCGACGTCATTTTTCTGAAGAAGCTCACCCAAAATCACTTCCATTCTGCACGCAAACACAGACAAAATGAATACAAAAAAGTCAAAATGCGTTTATTTAAAGTACAAACAATGTTTAAAAATAGATATAAATCTAAACAGGTTTAAATAATGTTCATAATTAATGTTCATAATTAATTAATGTTCTCAAAACCACGTGTTAAATCGTCAATGCAGCTCTCAATGTAGTTCTCCTCGCCGATCTTTTGCTGGCACTGTCCAAGCAAAGTAAAGTTCACAGGTTGCAGCGATCCATAGCGTTCTTCAGGAACCCATTCAAAAAACCTGCACGAACTCTCCTTGTCCTTAGGACAACAAAAGAACATACGGTCCTTGTTAACACCTTCCTTTTTCACATTTCGGGACACACACGGAAATCCATGATAACAGGTCGGTCTCATCACTGGTGCCACATCACCCCATACCCAAAAGGAACATGGATTCTTCTTGTCAGAGCACACGAAATACGGTCTTCCATAACTCATTTTCATCAAATCTTTAACCACACGCATCGTTGCAAGCTTATGATGTCCATTACATCGCGGATGCGGCTGTCCCGTAGATCTCCAGGCAACTATGGCTTTTTCAAACAGATAACCTGTGTCCTCAGGGCAAAAGAAATTACAGCTTGGTTTTTGACCACAGAACCAAAATGAACCATTTTTCGTTGTCGAACAAGAAGCAGGTTCTCCATGTAAACACTCCATCATTTAATCTTATTAAGTTCTCCTCGTGAAAACTATAAGCATTGTGTTCTTTATTCCGAAAAAAACCCATTATTTATAACGTGCACACACCTGTGACGTCAGCCTGTGCGCACACCCCTGTGACGTCAGCCTGTGCGCACACCTGTGCGCACACCCTAATGATGTCAGCCTGTGCGCACACCTGTGCGCACACCTCACTTCCGGTATGAAAGCGTGACGTCACTTCCGCCGCTGGTTGTATAGGATAAGCTACTGTTATCGCTCTTTAAGACGGACGAGCTTTAAGCGACATAAGTATTTGTCGTATATAAAAGACTGATACTGGTGTTCCACATTTTCACTGGTTTTAGCCTTTCAACTACGACATGTATGTATGTCGTTAAACCTGGTAAGTTTACCCCCCCCCCCCCCGGAAAGTTTACACTATCGATCTATCGTGTGAATTTTTGCCCCTCATCACAATACTGCAAAGTTTCTGTGAAACTTTGCACAAAAAAACAAAGATATATTAAATTATACACTTCCCTCAATGTTCATCCTTTTTTTAAAAAAAAGTCGTTTTAGATCCAAAATTTGCCAGATTGATTAACCTGAATGTAGAGTTTTCCCTGTGTAAAAACCCGTGTATAAGAACCTAGATTTTGCCTAAAAAGGTTCTTATATAAATGGTGTTTACTGTGAAATTAGGCACCCGTAATGATTCGAATAAGCACCCTCCTTCCACTACATTTTTTGAAATAAGTGCCCCCCCCCCCCTTCCTCTCGATAGGGAACTACTGTATGTAAACGATTACCCAACCGATGAGACGCATGAACATCGGTATAAAATCAACTGTCCTTCAACATTTTATTTGTCACAAATATATGCATTGCACCTATTAGAACTTGTCAGATTGATTGAGAACAATTAGCTACATTATAAATATAATTTGTATTCTATCTACTAGAGTAGAGAACTAGGGTTTCAGTTTTTTTTAAATCCTTATTGTTCTTGTTAAGATTGTTATTAAAGTTCTGCGTTTTTATGGAATCAGATTGCGGTGTTTGCTAAAACATTACATAAGCACCCCAGGCGCTCATTCGAATCATTACGGTATTTAGGTTGTTAAACGGGTTCTTATTTTCTTAAGAAAAAAGCTACTCGTTGCTTGTAGGTGTGGCTTATTATTTTGGTAAATTATGCATAAATTTTCTCCAAATGACTGCAATCTAAGAAAATAAATGACATTGCCAGTTTCATTACTTTGTAGACATGACGTTTGCCAATTTCATTACTTTGTAGACCAGGGTGCATCCCATGTAGGTCACGCCGATGATCTTCGGCGTGAGTTTCAAAAGTGCTCGGCGTGCTGGTGCACAATCACACTGCGCTCGGCGCACATATACAGCCATACAACTATACAAGTCAGTGGAGTGGCGCCGGCGTCGGCGTTCGTCTTGACCTCCCTTGGCGCAGCACCTGAACAATGGCTTATCTTCGGCGTGGGGTTGACATGGAATGCACCCTGGTTTGTAGAGCTTATTTTCTTTGATTTATGAATTTTTAGTTTTGACCCTATTTGATAAAAATAAGAACCTGCTTTGAAATTTTAGCCTAGAACAGCTAGGTTCTTATGTAAAGGGGTCTAAATGGAAAATCTTAGGCTAACACGTTCTTAAAATCTAGGTTCTTAGGGCGGCATCCGACTCCGAAGTCTTTATATGTATTTAACTCACTTGAAAACACCAGACTATTCAACTCTTTACAAGAAAAACTCACCAACGGGAACGGATCAAGATAAGAGACATTTCGACAAGGTTAGAATGGAAAACGGCTTTACTGCAACATATTTTAAAACAGTCATGCGACATCTTACATGTGACACCGTTCAAATATTTACCTTGGCTTGGGCGCAGAATAAAACGCCAAATACTAAGGTGGAATTAGACCAAAATTGTTTCCTGGTCACAGATTAGCATCTAAGGAATGTTCCCCAACTAAGAAACCAAATTGAAGGATGGATGAGGATTAATTTTGTAGATTCAACAAGAAACTATTTCTTAAAAGAAATAGCTGTTTCGTTCCGGTCAGTCGTTTATGAGGGTCTGTTTCAACAGCAATGACGAATTTTAGCTCAACTAATTATTTCCCCCATGTAGACTGGCGCGACAATTTTTACTACGCGCCTGCGTTTCATGCGACAAATTTAATTTAGACGATTTTTGTTTTGCATATAAACAAACTAGAAATATGCTGAAGCGAGAAGATTATAATAAAACTACAAAAAAATAATTTAAGCTTCGTCTAATAAAACGAACACACATTTCAGACGTTGTACCGTCTGATCATGACGGATTACTTTCTCCTCCGCAGTCCGGGCAGGCTTTTGTGGTGCCCTAAACATTCATGACTCTTAAACAATTACGTAATGTGCATGCACCACTAGAAGGGGGGACTCAGATAACTCAGGGGCTCAGAACACATGTAATTCAGTTCGTTGTCCGAGTGTATGACTGATTAATTAATAAATGTTGTGTTTGTGTTAATCTATCGAGTCGACTTGGCGTTCTTTTATTACTAAACGCCAAACTCTATTGATTATTTCGGGTTATTCGCAGTCGCATAAATTCGACTGAATTTAAACATAGTCAATCGAGATATATGGTCTGGAAACTCGGCAAACTTCAAAGCGCCTATAATGAGCTGTGATTTTATGTTGAACCGTACCTTACACCGTGCACATCCTTTGTTTTAGGTTTATTAATATTTAAATAGCACGGTTGAGTGATTGAAGTGAAACGTTGCTATTGGACAATTCGTTCATTATACTAAAATACAATGTGTTCAGTGACCGTGCACCGTGCACAAAAATGCATAAAGGCGAACAAAAAGATAGACCAAAGACTTTAGCTGAGTTTCCAGACCATATTTCGATTGACTATGATTTAAAGTAGCGGTCTCGCGATTTTCGTGAGAAATCAATTATTTTGGCAACGTAAATCTTCTATTCAGTAGCAATACTCTTCTGCCCGTCTATAGGAGGAAAATAAAACGTTTCCAAAATAATTGCTTTCTCGGGAAAATTGCGAGACGCTAGCACGTCACATTTAAATTTCATGCAGCTGATTTATTTATGACACCGCGGTATTTATTGAATAAAAGGCCAAGGCCAAAAGGATCAATATAAATTAGGTCAATAACGGACTATCATCATTTTCGTCGTCATAGGTCATAGTTTAATTCTCGAATCAGAATAATCCATTTAGATGGGCCACAAATGAATGATAACGAACTTCTAGCCTCAAACTATTGACATTGTTCATAAAATAGCTATATTTTAAAATTATTAGACACGCGTGAAACAGTGCGACTGACCTTTTGGAACGCGCAGTTGCCATACATAACGAATGCATTCTCGAGTTCAACGAGGGGAAAGTTCCTACTTTCTACAGCACAAGATTGATGATTCGCTTCGCACGGATTGTTTACGTCTTCAAATTACTCTAGATCAGCAATATTTTCACTTCGTTTTGGCGTTTAACCACGCCTCCAACTAAATTTTTTATGCGGAATTTTGATTTCATTGGATAAAATCAGTTATGTCAACAACACTGCACTACGATTGGACGATTTTCATCTGCGATGACAGTTTCTTTTGTGATGTCAATGGTAAGCTAATACAGTAACAGTTTCGTTCCTGCAGGGAACGAAACAAAAACACTTCCCACAGTTTACAATCCCGCCCACGCCATCTTCTTCGAGCTTCAATGAAATTTCCCATCATCCTCTGTGCTCGAGCCCGCAAAAAACTGGCTGAGCATGCGCTCTTATACTTCATATAGCATTAATAATTCATTAATTCAAATCATTCATATTTAAATAATACATACTAATTTATTATACCGGGCGCGATTTAGGAACAGCAAATTCTGTTGGGTTTCTCGTTGGGTCCAACAGACCCAACGAGATTTCAAAAGTTCAGTAAACATCTGAACTCCGCTTGTTTTTTTTAGAAGAGAGTTAACTCTGAATTTTTAGAGCTTGCAACGTATAAAAGTTTTGATAATTATTATAAATAATGCAAATACTAAAGGTGACGTACAGTCCGTTCTGCGCACGACCGCCATCGGTCCCAAAACGTGACATTCGTAGATAATAGACCTTTTGCCAATAGCGGCGCCATCTTGAATTCGCAATGCATTATGGTCCATCGAGTAGTGTTGAGACAACCTCGTGCCCAGGGCCATTTGTAGGGAACTGGGCCAAGATGGCGAATAAAACAAAATGGCGGGAACAAATGGCCCTGGTCCCTGGTGGAGGCTAGCCCAAAATGCGCGGTATATTGCGCATTTTATTAACTAGAACTCAGTTCTTTACACAGTAATTATACCTAATTACACCTAATTATTGCATGGTTTAAAATAGAATTTCCCGTGCCGTGTGCAGGAACAACCGACAAGGTCAAAATACAATTTTTAAAAAAACAAAACAAAATCAAACCGTCTGATTTACGCCATAAGCTCTTGACCAATCAGAGGCTGAGATAGCCTGGCCTCCATCAGGGCCATTTATTCCCACCATCTTGGCCCAGTTTCCTACAAATGGCCCTGGGTACGAGGTTGGTGTTGAGACACAATCACAGACAGGTCGACCTCACATCCAAAATTAAACTCGCCTAGAATTAATTTTAAATGAAAACTCATCCCCCATACCCCAACCCCTAACCACAACCCCCCGGTAACCCTAAACCTAACCAAAACCCCCCGGTAGCCCCAAACCTAACCAAAAACCCCCAGACCCTAAACCTAGTCACAACCCTCCGGAAAAATGACCCACCTATCAAACCCCGACCAGAACACCCCTCTAGGATTTTTAGCTTTACGTGTTCAAGTTTAACATCCCGCTTGTGGGACAAATAAATTAAGGCCATGTCTTAATTGTAGCCCTATTTTAAAATTAAGGCCATGTCTTAATTCGAGCCCTATTTTACAATTAAGATATACACTTAATTTTAGTAAGAGATCGTGGTGACACAATGCAGTAATTTTTTCTTTAAAAATACTTTCGTGGCAACAATATCTAAACATAATTGTCATATTGGTAAAAGAAACAATTCTCGCAGGTGTAAGGATAGATTCATGATAAATGTATCCTTATACAGTTATACGTACGAGAATTATTGCTTTTACCAATATGACAACGATCATATCTAGACATTGTTGCCATGAAAGTGTTTATCAAGAAAAAATTACTGCACAATACATTGCGAATTCAAGATGGCGTTGCTATTGGTGAAAAGGTCCATTTATGGGTCCATTACATGAAGTACTCAGAGGATATATCTTCGAATTTCTTCTATTTCTTCTGAAAATGTTTTGTCTCAAGCACAAGTAATGAAGAGGAAGAAAGAAAAGCTTACAATCTTGAGTAAGGTATCAGTATATTTTTTGTAAATAAAGATGTAAACATTAGTTTTGTAACATGCGCAGAACGGACTGTATGTCACCTTTAAAATGTACTTTGACATAATTTTTAAAATCAAAGAAATTAAACTCCAGAAAAATATCACTTGGGGGAGTGGGGCAAAACTTGACATTTGCAAAATCAGTACTCGACATTACTCGAGGGGTGCTGGGGGCTGGGACCTAACCCAAGAAAACTGGAATTTAATTTAGACACAGATCTGACAACACCATATAACACGTGCATTTTAGAGTGATTTTTATTGAATTTTTTAAACTAAAAAAAGTAATCTTGTCTTGGACTTTCTGAGATGAGATCCCATTGAAAACAGGCGCGCAACAGGGTCGGGGGCTGCGAACACCCCCCTTTTTGGGGGGTGCGAGGGAAATTTTGGACGTCAAAAATTACTTCTACTTTCTCTGACACCTAAATCATGTGATTTAAAACCTTTATACGTGGGTCAAAAGTGTCCTCAATGCAGAAAATGCCATTTTACAGATCCAAAGTTCAAAAATTTCCCGCGGGGCTATGCCACCAAACTCCAATAGATTTGTGTAACTTTATCTAAAAACGACCCCCCTTTCACAGTGGCGTAGCCAGGAAGCAGATGTCATGTTGGCACAACATGGGCACAGGTCTCAACATTCTCTGGTGGGTTTTTTGTTATTACAGTGATTTACAGCCACAGGGCCGTAGCCACCAATTTTGAAGTACAGTATGTCCGGTTGGTAGTGGCAGTTCAGAGCGCCAAACATGCGGGAAACCTCTGGGGTGTGAACATGCTCCCCCAGGAAATTTTTGATTTTTTACGCCATGGAAATGCTATTTCCTGCATTTTGGGGGCAATTTTAACAACAAAAAAGATAAAATAAAAACCAGTGAACATCATGATTTTATAGTCAGTATTGCAATAATATTCACGCGAAAACTAGAAAAACAATTTTCAGTCAGGGGCATACGGCATGCCACTAAAGATATTTTGCAGTGTTTGAGCCCAATAATACTTGCGTACTAACAATGCAACTAGATTTTCAGACTGATTTTATTTCAAAAATTGTACAAACTTTCCACATTTAATAAGATTAAGAACAACAAAAAGAACAAAAAATTCCACAAGCGAACAACGACAACTGCCTTGCTGCCATTGCGCTTCAACATTTTACTCATCTGCGCCCACTGACACATGCTTTAGCGGTAACAGTCAAAAACGTTGGTGGAAACCACTGATGGCACTCGATGAATTTTCACGCGAAAACCGTCATTTTTAGGGAAATATTTAACGTTTATGTGGGAAATAAACTAATACTTTGTCTTTTTGTAAACAGTAAACTTATACATAATCTTCCTAGTGGCTATACTCTATACTTAAATTACTTTGCCTATATAATGAGAGCTAGATCTGTCTGCAATATTTCACCCGGGCACACGCAGGTTTCACCCGGGCACAGGCCCGGGTAGGCCCGGGTGTAGCTACGCCACTGCCCTTTCAAAAATTGAAAACCACCATATTTTGCTCACACCAAATCTCATCAAAAAACAGCCAGTCTTCAGTGTGGATTGGAACTATAACCACAACAAATGAAACTTCAGCCACCATTTTTCTTGTCCAGACTGGAAACCATTGCAAAATCCATCTTGAAAAAGTTTTGGTTGCCAAAATATGCATGCTTGCTGTTCGATGACACACATACATGCAGTGCTATGTTGACCATTTATGGTAGTATTGTGGACTCAGAATTATCAAACATATACAACATACATTACTTTGTAGTAGTGTTAAAATGTAGTCCCATATTTTTTTAATTTTTTTTTCTTTTTCTGATTATTTCCAATTTTCTAAAAAATACTTTTTTTTTAATTTTCTTTTCTTTCGTTATTTTTTCAGATCCTTTTAAAGTTTTTTTGTGATTTTCTTTTTCTGATCATTTCCAATTTTCTATATATATTTCAAAATTTATTTAACTTTTTTTATTCTTTCCTGATATATTATCCCCCCCCCCCCCCATTTTTCTGATTTTCCCCCTGATTTTTTTCATGAATTTTTGTGACTACCGCTGACCTGTCAGCGGTAGCCATGTCGGCGTGATCTTGCTTTGAGTGTCTTGGACATCACTTACGTCATACTCGTGCAGCCATCGCCAGGTATTCGACGCCATCGCTATATAGTCGAGAAGATCGCCAGGTATTCGGGAAGTACTCGAGTTGTTTTCGTGGCCTCGCGGGGAATAAACTAAAGTGAATCTCGTCTTTGCATTTTGGTTGCTCTCTCGATGACAGTTTTGATTTTTGAAAGTGTTAATTATTACTTTGCAAATCTTTTCTTCTTGGTACGGTTTCTGTCCGCATTGATCAGTTTATACAAGGTAAGAAATAGTTTCAAAACTGTGACGTTGTTTATCTTATATACTATATACTATTATATACAAAATCTATAAGTACTTGATCGGAAACAAATTTAATATCTCAAAGCCAACCTCGTATTTCGGTACTTATAGCAGTACTAGAAATATTCAGCTTATAAAGTTTGCTAGAAGTTGGGCCTTCAACCTTCTTTTATCGAAGAAATTGATACAGTATATACCTAAATTTAGTTTTGAATTGTGTGTTGTGCTCACTGGTCAGTGACACATGTTTATACTGCATGTACAGTATATACATTTATATATCATACACCAGTGCATACACTAAGAGTGAGAAGTGTGTTTTAAACAACTTCGAGCTAGGTGTTTTGATATCAGATCAAACACAACTTTGTTTCATGATCAAACAAATCAGGAAATGAATTGTTTGATCACATATCAAACCTTCGTCTCGCTTATGATTTTCCGATCTGTTTGGTTTATGAATTATTAATGAGTTTGAGAAGTATATATCACAGTGCCCTGTATTTACACTATATACATTGTATATAAGAAATTTATGCTATGTGGTGTTGGTGGCACAGTGGTTAGTGCACATGCCTTTCACCTCTGTGAGCTGGGTTCAATACCTGCACAGTGCAGTTATCTGATTAAAATAATTCACCTTGGCCACATGCGAGAAGAGTGCTTCCAGTTTGACTCTACCAAACACCACAGGTTTCCTCCGGGTACTCAGGTTTCCTCCTGTAGTAACACTGGACCAATGAGGGTGGGCCCTTACTGCTCCTCTAGAGAGAACAGTTTAGATATAACTGATAGAGTTATCCAGTATAAATAAGGTTAGTTTAATTTAGTTTAAACAAAATATGTTAGCTGTTACATAGACATTACAAAACCTTGACTTGGAGCTTTGTTTACTTGTTTTAGGTGTTGTTCAATATCTTGTATAATGAAATTTAAAAAAAAAAAGTTTGTGGACACAAGAGCTGCTACAGTGATCTGACCACAGAATAGTAGATACACCAGAAGTCTGACTCTTGTGAAAGTACTGAAACAGTCTATGATCTACGTGCCACGTATATTTTGATAAATTGTTGTAAAGCTATTGTGAACTGTTGGGAAACTTAACACCTTGAATATGTTGAAAGCCTTGAAATGAAGAAATATATCTGTTGAAACTACAATACTGAGTATTGTTGTACTGTGTTATTTAAAATACTACCAGAATCACAAAATATTAGTGACGTGCATTACGCTTGAATGCCGCTGACAGCATATTTATGGCAGGTAAAATGTTGTTTTGGAACACAATGTTGATTATCTGGAGTGATTAATTCTTTTCAAGGTGATGTGTATAGATTATTTTTGTGGAAACATCATGAAAATTATTTATTTGCTAACAGTTTTGGCCTGAGTCAACAGGCTGAAAGCTTAGCAAATAAATATTTTACGGTGTTTCCACAAAAATAATCTACATGTATATGATCTGGGGTGAGTTGTACAAAGCCAAGATAGCTTATCTAGTTGATAAGTTCTAGCTAAAGAACAGCACTAATCATGCTTTGAACAACCTAATGTAAAATTTTATCCACTGAATAGTTATGTATCTGATAGTGCTGTTCAGTGGATAAAAGTTAAATTGGGTTGTTCAAAGCACCACTAGAGTGGTTCTCTAGCTAGGATTTATCCACCATTTTTTTGTGTGTGTCTGTGCTTTTCACACATTTTCATGCATTTCAAGTCTATATCTCGTTCTGTACTTAACAGCGGTAGTCACATGTACGCATTGCGTACCTATTTTTTGAAAATGGACGTGATTTAAATCTCGTTAGAGGTTAGATGGGATGACTCTCTGGGACCTTTTCCGAAGATGTAGCCTTACGAAGCATGGATTTTAATGAAAACCTATCCCCCCTAACCCCCTAACCCTAACTGTTTCCAAAGATTGTGGGATGCGCAGTAAAGTTCAATACGTCACTTGGCGCAGCCTTCCAAAAAGGTCCCAGAGAGTCATCCCATCTAACTTCTACCTTAAATCTCTGCTTCGCCTCTCGACTGCAAGTTCAGTTATTTCGCCAACAAAACTCAAAGATATTAATATTTCGACCAGTATTTCATCTCTTTTCTCGCTAGGAAGAACAAATGACTTTCAAGGCGGCATCCGACTCCGAAGTCTTTATATGTATTTTACTCTCGCTTGAAAACGCCAGACTATTCAACTCTTTACAAGAAAAACTCCCCAACGGGAAAGGATTACGACAAAAGAAAACGTTTCGGTAAAGTTGAAGTGGAAAACAGCTTTGCGAAGACATTTTTAAGACGGTTATACAACACTTGTCACTTTTATACATGTGACGCATTCAGATATTTACCTTGACTTGGATGCTGAATAAAACGCCAAATGTGGAGGGAAAAAGACCAAAATTGTCTCCTGGTTACAGTTTAGCATCTAAGGAACCTTTTCCAACTATGACAAAGAAACGAAAACGACGGATGCATTAAGATATTGTGGATTTAAAAACACTTCCCCAAACTTTAAAATTCCACACCACGCCATCGAGTTTTATGAAATTTCCCATCATCCTCTCTGAACTTGAGGCCGTAAAAAACTGTCGGAGCACGCGCCAACGCTTCGGCGGGGGGGGGGGGGGAGATTGAAAATATGGCGACAAGTAAATAATAATTTTCGGCTAATTTTATTATTGCTTTTTAGATACTTTAATTATTAAAACAAATATGAAAAACAATAAAAACTATTATATATAATATACGAGAAGCAGCAAAAACCATACTTCATAAATGAGAACCAGCCAAGGGTGGCAAAGGGTGTGACCTCCACCCCCCTTTTTTTGGCGGGGGGGGGGGGGCAAGAGAAATTTTGGAGGTCAATTACTTTTCCTTTTTCTGACACTTAAAAGGTGACGTACAGTCCGTTCTGCGCATGTACGAAACTAATGTTTACATCATTTACAAAAAATATAATGATACCTCATTCCAATCCAATCTCGTACCCAGAGCCTGCGATCCTTTTGGTCAGTACCAATGAATGGAGGCTCTGGGCAACTCCGATGAAACTCGGCACCTGATTGGTTAGTTCAATCAATCTCGACCCAGCAATAAATAACAGTGAAAATTAAAATTCTGTGCACGTTGCTAACCTGTTTAATTGATTTATCAAAGTTCTGTAACACATAATTATAAACGACAAACCCAATATATAATTGAATACATGAAATAATTCAAAACAGTGAAAATCCCGATAATTTACAAGTAAAAACTATTATTATTGTCGCTTTGTCGCCAAACAACATCTGTCGTCTGATTCGTCTCGTATTTATTCGCAGTTTCGTCTCAGAACTTTAAAAATAACATTAGAGAATGCAAGGTCGATATAATTTAGCCAAAATTCCTAACAGAAAGTACAATTCCTCACCTGAGCAGCTGAGCCGAACCGATCACGGCCGACGCGGACAAATAAAACCTACGGCTCAAATCATCCGGTCAACGATTAGGAGAAAAGCAAAGAATGGCCATTCTTACACGAAATGCTTTGTCGAGAGCCTTGTAAAACATATTGATTTTATTCATCGGTAAACAATATTTCCCTGGTCTTCGGACTAGCGAACGATCTTCAACATGACAGTTACAAATTTATACGAGGAACTGGGAACCAGAGGACTGGGACCAAAGACCCCGATTTGGAGACTTTTTAATCGGAGTTTCCCAGAGTCTCCGTTCCTTGGTACTGACCAAAAGGATCGCAGGCTCTGGGTACGAGATTGATTCCAATCTCGTTCCCAGAGCCCACAGTGGGTGGGTGGGTTCCCAGGTGGGGAACGTGGGCTCTGGGAACGAGATTGACCTCATTCAAGATTGTAAGCTTTTCTTACTTCCTCTTCATTACTTGTACCCAAAACAAAACATTTTCAGAAGAAATGGAAGAAATCTGAGGAGATATCCTCGCCGAATCACTTGGTTTTCTGCCATGTTGCTCCTAATGGTTTACATCGAGCTGAGTACTTCATGTAATTATCTAATGGAGGACATGCGCAGAACGGACTGTACATCACCTAATATGTAATTTAATTAAAACCTTCATATTTTGGTCAAAGGTGTCCTCAGAATGCAGAAAATGAAAAATTCCCAGAGGCTATACACCTGGACCCCATAGATTTTTGTTGTCGCTTTGAGTGAAAAACTCCCCTTTCAAAAAATCCTGATTGCCCCCTTGATACTAGTGGGCCCTGGGGCAAATTGACCCACCCCACTCAGTTGCCCTACTAATAGGCAATTCCAGCTTTTAATTTATACGCGCAGGGGGGGATGGGAAGTAAGGTATCATATTGCTGATTATGCTAAAAAAAATAAAAATGGCGGCCGTGTAAACACGGAGTGATAGCTTATACTTGTAAATATTGAAATATTTCGGTTGTTTTTTTGTTTATAACTACTCCAAATGCCTGGTCAAGGTACGTTGTGGTTGTTGTTGATGGTCTCTCCGACTTAATGGATGAAATAGTAAGCTCAACGTCGACAAATACTTTATCTGAACCTTCTTGCGACGGAATTATTAAAACACTTCCGAAGAAAAAAGCTCGAGGTGGTGGTACAGCTTGTTGTGTCCTTGGTTGTGGCAATAGTACGAGACGAAATCCATCCTTGTCTTTTCACAGATTCCCTAAAGACCAAAGGTTGAGAAATACATGGATACATAGGATAGGACGGAGCGCATTCACGCCAAACGACCATCATCGTGTGTGTTCAGAACATTTCCCCTGATGGTAAAAAGACCTACTTAAACAACATACCAACTCATGCAGATCAAACGCCAAACCTGCTTCATCAAAGAACAGTTCTCGCAGAACTAAGCAAGAACACAAACCAAATTAACATTGCAATTGAAGTAGATAAAGTCAACGAAGTACAATCACCGCAGCAAGAAAATATCGAGCCAATCGAGGAGAATATTCAGGATAAAGTACAACGTCTAGAAGACGAGTTGGCCAACTTGAAAAAAAAGTATGAAAAGGATACCACTTCACTTAAAGATGATCTTAAACGCAACTCATTCTCAATTGACCGTTTTAAAAGCTCTGATACTGACTTTGAATTTTACACTGGTTTCCAAAATTATGACAGATTTAAAGTTTTTTACAATTACCTTAGCCCTGCATGTACGAAACTATCATATGCAGGGTCCAAGAATGGCAAGATTGAATCTGCAGAGCAGAAAAAACGTGGCCGCAAACGATCCCTAAGCCCAGAGGAAGAATTGTTTCTTGTTCTTACCAAATTAAGATGTGGTTTGCTTGAGAGAGACCTTGCTGCAAGATACAACATTTCTGTGTCGCAAGTCAGTAATATATGGATAACTTGGCTGGATTTCCTAGATCAAAGATTACGATCGATTCCTATTTGGCCTTCCAGAAAACATGTTGATGCTACAATGCCAGCAAGTTTCAAGGAAAATTTTCCCCAGACAAGGGTAGTCATTGACTGCACGGAGATGTTTATTGAGATGCCATCTGCACCGGCCAGTTACTCAAGGAGTCACATTCTCCTCGTATAAGCACTACAACACTGCCAAAGGACTTGTCAGCATTTCACCTGCAGGAACTCTCACATTTGTGTCAGAACTTTATGCTGGGAGGACATCAGATAAAGAGCTAACAAAGGATTGTGGGATTCTTAAATTGCTAGAGGAAGGAGATCAGATTATGGCAGATAAAGGTTTTCTTATTGAGGATTGTCTGCCAGATGGAGTCACATTAAACATCCCCCCTTTCTTGAAAGATCAGAATCAGCTATCCATTGAAGATGAGGTGAAGACAAGAAGGATTGCTAAGGAAAGGATACATGTGGAGAGAGCAATAGAGAAGATAAAAAATTTCAGAATTTTACAGCAGGTAATACCTCTAAGTATGGCAGCAGATATCAACAAGATATGGATTGTTTGTAGCTATCTTACCTTATTTTTTAAACCTCTTGTTGTGTCAGCTCAATCTCATTGAGTGCATGTTGAATTTACTCATTAGTTACATTTTCTGAGAAAAAATTTTAACCCATTAGGTCACAATGCAACTTAGTTGGTCATAAAACTAATATCTGCCAATAGAAGCTTTAGGTAGATTTTGTGTGTGCATGAAAAGACAAATAAAATTATCGAGCGAGTGTCTACTAATTTCTCCCCCATGAAGGGCTTTTGCTCAAAACACTGAGAATTTTATTTCTCATTCAGGCACACACAAAATCTTCCTACAGCTTCTATTAGTCTCATCTGGTGGCCTATGCGGGATCCATGTCTGAATACATTGTAATAAATTACATAATGTAAATACTATGGCCCAATGTAATATATATAATCATTTATTAGAATATTATATATTGAGTACCAGTAATGTTAAATATATTTACAATATAAATAATTTCTTGAACACATTTACTATTTATTAACAATATTCACTGAATTAATTTATTTAATAAGCTTCTGTAATAGATTAATATAAATATAACATAAATTATAATTTATTTTATTTATATCAGTATGATTTGATTTATATCAAATATTGAAAATAGAAACGGGTAAGCTTTGGTAGCATGTTGCTTTCCCAGTTTGCTTGATCAAAGTAAACACGTTCTATGTGAAGGTCTTTGACCGTATATACAGCAAAATCTATCCAGTTTAATTGGCAAATTGCCATAATTCCTTGTAATTGAAAGAAATAGACATGCTTCCTTTTCAACACAAGTTTACCTTCTAAATAGTGAAGATAAAACTTTCCATCTTCGCATGCTTCACTTATAGTCATATCAATCTTTGACAAAGGACATTTGATCTCTACTGCACCATACGGAGATAATTCCTGGGAGCTGCAAGCCAGTGCATCTGGGCTAGCACCTAACCATGGCCATTTAGGATTAATCACCAGACCAACAGATCCACAAACTTGTATGGGAATATTTTCAGATTCTTTTTGCTCATAATATTTTAAAAGTGCATTTGATTCATTTTCACGGCCCCATTTGCAGCTTTTTGAAACTGTTGCTGTAGTAGAGGATTTCTGTACTTTTTCAACAATTGTTTTGGGGTAAATTGACTCCCTTCTGTTCATTACTGATCCAAAGTTTGATGATGTCAATCGCTGCTTTCGCTCAGAATACCACTCTGGACAATCAGCTTGATCTCTAGTGTTTCTCTCAACATCTTGGCTTTTCTTCAAATCAACAGTCAGTTTTTTCATTTCTAGTTGTGCAAGTTCAGTCTGAGAAAGAATGTTAAAGTCTAGAGTTTCAGTAAGACCATTAAGAACAGTAACTCTGACGTTTTCTGAATTTACTCCACTGATCACTTTTCTTTTAGATTCAATTCTTAATTTTGATGGTAAGTTGCTATGCCAAAATTCATAATCGAAAGGATTGCAGTCATTATCATCAAGCACACCAACAAGGGGAGAGTTTATATCATTTTCAGCAAGGCCATTGCGCAGTCTTTTTATATCTTCCTTTAAAACCTTTTCAGCAAAGCTAGGTGCTGCTTTATATCCTTCTCGTTTGCCTTTGACAAGTGGTCGTTTTCTGCCTTTCCTGTCTTTTTCAAAGCCTCCTTGCTCAAAAAGTAAATCCTCAAAAAGAGCAGCACCTTTCATTTCGTTCCCAGTTGCAGGTACATTCCACTTTTGTAGTTTCTCGGTACAAGATATATCATCAGGCACTTCTGACAGCTCAAGTTCTTTAAATTCCAATATTTGAAACAGAACTGCTGCAACATGTTTACAAACACCTCCCTTTCCTGCTGGACATTGACACTTCGCATAAGAAACATTTCCGGAACTCTGCAAGATATGTACATAAACCATGTACTCAATCTTCTTCATTTGAGCGTTCACCCTAGCACGAACGAGAAAACATGTTTTATCGCCCATCTTTATATCTGGTTTTACCACAATACCATTCACATATCCTGACTTGAACAGTTGATATCCAAGCTTTTTGTGCCGTGTTGCTCCTTTGGGCTGCTTGTCGGCCACGCTCGAGTTAAGTACGAGGTGTTTTTCCAAAATTTCATGGGTCAAATTAGGAAAACCAGTTAAGTTTCTTGTCCAAATTATTTGAGAATCCTTCGTTGAGTTTGTAACATCCATTAAACAACCGAAATATTTCAATATTTACAAGTATAAGCTATCACTCCGTGTTTACACGGCCGCCATTTTAATTTTTTTCAGCATAATCAGCAATATGATACCTTACTTCCCATCCCCCCCTGCGCGTATAAATTAAAAGCTGGAATTGCCTATTACTGGGAATGCGAGCTCATCCAACACAATATCAAATATTTTGTCAGTATTTCTTAAATGTAAATCTATGGTAGAAACTCCAGTAATAAATTGCAATTTTTAAAATAATAGGTCAGTTGAGACTCATTTTGAAGGCACTGAGCAATTTTTGATGCGGTTGTTGGCAGAGTTGCTGGGATAGGATTTATTCCAATCCCAGCAACTTCAAGCAACCCACCAACAACCAAATGGAAACCAGACTTTGCAAATATATTTACAGTAGTGCAATTGAATTTAGAAACTTGAATTTAATTTTTTGACACAAATCACACCATAACACATGCATTTCTGAGTGATTTTTATTGAATTTTTTTTACAAAAACCCTATAAATCTTGTCTTGTTAAGTCCCAGATCCCATTGAAAACCACCATATTTTGCTCGCACAAAATCTCATCAAAAATCACCATAGTCTTCAGTCTGGATTGCAACTATAACCACGACAAATGAAACTTCAGCCACCATTTTTCTTGTCCAGACTGGAAACCATTGCAAAATCCATCTTGAAAAAATTTTTGGACACCAAAATTTGCATGCTTGCTGTTCGATGATGCGCGCACATACAGTGCTATGCTGACCAGCTATTGTAGAATTGTGGACTCAGAATTATCAAACAATACACAAATTAACATATTTTAATATACAACACAAATAAACATACAACAATAATATAATTTATTTTGTAGTACAGTACTATAATATTTTTTTCGTATTTTTTGATAATTTTTTTAGCTTCTTTTTTCATTTCCAAGTTTCTGAAAAAACCCTTTTATTTATAAAATTTTTCTTTTTTTGTGGCGTTTCTCTTTGGTTTATTTTTAATTTTTCTGATATTTCTTTTTTTTCTTATCATTACCAAATTTTTATTCTTTCGTGATATTTTTTCTAATATATTTCCCCTCATTTTTCTTCCTGATTTTACTGAAAATATACGTGATTTAAATCTCTGCTTCGCCACTGACAACTGCAAATTCAGTTATTTCGCCAACAAAACTCAAAGATATTAATATTTCGCTCAGTATTTCATCTCTTTTCTCGCTAGGAAGAACAAATGACTTTCAAGGCGGCATCCGACTCCGAAGTCTTTAAATATGTATTTTACTCTCGCTTGAAAACGCCAAACTATTCAACTCTTTACAAGAAAAACTCCCCAACGGGAAAGGATTACGACAAAAGAAAACGTTTCGGTAAAGTTAAAGCGGAAAACAGCTTTACGAAGACATCTTTAAGACAGTTACAACACTTTTATACATGTGACACATTCAGATATTTACCTTGGCTTGGATGCTGAATAAAACGCCAAATGTAGAGGGGAAAAGACCAAAATTGTTTCCTGGTCACAATTTAGCATCTAAGAAACCTTTCACAACTATTAGAAAGAAACCAAAACGACGGATGCATTAAGATATTGTGGATTTAAAAACACTTCCCACACAGTTTAAAATTCCGCCCACGCCATCATCTTCTTCGAGCTTTATGAAATTTCCCATCATCCTCTCTGGACTTGAGCCCGCAAAATACTGTCTGAGCATGCGCCAAAGCTTCGGGAGGGAGGGGGGGGGGGGGTGTGAAAATATAGCGACAAATAAATAATAATTTAAATAATTTTCGGCTAATTTTATTATTGCTTTTTAGATACTTTAATTATTAAAACAAATTCTGAATAACAATAAAAACTGTTATATACAATATATAGGATAAGCGGCAAAATTGCAAAAACCATAGAACAAGCCATTAGGGTGGCAAAGGGTGTGACCTCCACCCCCTTCTTTTTTTTTGGGGGGGGGGGGTTCGAGCTTTATGAAATTTCCCATCCTCTCTGGACTTGAACCTGCAAAATACTGTCTGAGCATGCGCCAACGCTTCGGCGGGGGGGGGGGGGAGGGAGTTGAAAATATGGCGACAAGTAAATAATAATTTTCGGCTAATTTTATTATTGCTTTTTAGATACTTCAATTATTAAAACAATATTGAATAATAATAATAATAAACAATATTGGATGAGGTTGAGCATGATACCGAGAATTATCAAGGACGAGGTTTGTGTTGGATAACACAAACCGAGGCCTTGATAATTCTCGATATCATGCGAAAACCGAATCCAATAATTGTTTTATTATATATTCAAAAACAAGAAGCAAAGAACAACACCATTTTGTTTACTCTTCAAAAATATTTAGTTTTGGCGGGATTTTTAGCAAGCTGCCGACCGCGCTGGGGGCTTGGGTTCGACAGCGTGCAATAATACCTTGTTTTGGATCGAAGTTCGATCCAAAACAAGGTATTATTGCACGCTGATCACGTCAGCAGCTGAAATAACGCGTCAGCTTCCAGATACGGAGAATTAGCGGGGGCGTTTTGGCCAATCACGAACGAGAATAAAGTTTGAATATATAATTAACAATAGACGACATTCAGGCTCATGCGCAGTAGCAACTTCACTTCAAATTTTCATCGGAGGTAAAAACAACTGTTTTAGCTGGAAAGATCATATTAAAAATAGTAAAAGTGCAAAGTTTAAAATAAATCGGACAAATAGTGCGAAAGCTACGCTCTTCGGAAGTTTTGCTCTCCACTAGGGATTTAATAGGGATTTTGGCTTGGCGTGCAACTCCCGCCCGCCAAGCCAAAATCCCTATTAAATCACTAATAAATCCCTGTTGGAATGGTCAACTTTCCGCTTGGGAAACTTTTTCCATTTGTTAAGCAATTCGTTTCAAACTTTGCACTTCTACTATTTTCAATATGCTCGTTCCAGCTAAAACAGTTGTTTTTATCTCCGACGAAAATTTGAATATTTGTTGCTACTGCGCATGATCGTGAAAGTCGTCTATTAGACAACGAGCCCGAGTTTTCTATGAGCGAATAATCGCTCATAGAAAACGAGGGCAAGTTGTCTAATTGTTTTAGTATAAATTTACCAGCAAAAGTTAAATAAATTCTCGACCATAACATATTCTTTGAGGCTCGTTTAATACATTTTTTAACTGCCAACAACAAACGTTCAACAGTCATTTCGGACATCTCCTTGGCCCATACAGTGACTGATGCAAAGGTAAAGTTTTCTTGCATAATTTAGCATGGATTTTCATGTACACTATTGAAACAATATATATCCACTCATTTGATTTGTAAAAATGACAAAAAGTTGAAAGAAACATTCAATTTAGCGTATAGTTTACATCACGAAATCTTGTCAACAGCAAGCGTAATTTTGAAATGTGTTTTGTTTGCAGTTATTTCGTTTTAAACGAACACAGATAAACAATTTAACGCTCTGTCCATTAATAATTTCCACTCTAACAATTTTGTAGCCGTTTTTGTTTTCTGTAGAACGTATTGCTTCGCCTAAATGTTCAATTTCTTCTTTCATTTGCCAACTCCGTTATAATTTCGGCGCCATTGTTGCTTAACAGAACAACCGGTGGCTCTAATGATCATTGTTCGTGTTATACTACGCATTTTGTCATTGGTCATTTCTTTTAAAAGAATGACTTTCATTGGTTTATCCCAGAGGTTTATATCACCAATTATAAACTCCTGCAATAGCCAATGAAATTCGAGGATTTGCATTATAAACTTGTAAATTTATACTAATAACTATTATTATACAATACTGATACAATCTCAACTGTGATTGGCTAGAAACCTACAGATAATTCTTGATATCTTGCTATGACGCGCTGGCCAGCGGTTTGAACAAAACAAACATGGCGGCCGTCCTTAGAAGTGAAGATCAGAAGCGGATTAATCCGGCGGATTTGGCACGTTTTGTTGACGTACGCTAAAACCACCAAGAAAAAACAAGCGAGCTACACATACAGCTGTTAGAGTTTAAAGCAGTGTTTGAAAGAGAAAATTGTATTTGAAAGCGAAATAAGGCCTTGATAATTCTTGATATCATGCTGAACCTCATCCAATAATTGTATATTATTTGTTATATAGCTAGAGTTTCACTTGATGCAACGATGACTGTCATTGGTTGGTGTGTTGTCACATGACCTTAGCTAGATTTCAATGTACCGAACGGGCAATAATTGAGAACCTTATATAAATAAGTTTTGTGGAAACGCCACGTAAAATATTTCTTTGCCACCCCCCTTCTTTTTTTGCGGGGGGTGGGGGTAGGGGGGGAGGGAGGAAGAGAAATTTGGAGGTCACGTTACTTTTCCTTTTTCTGACACCTAAAACATGTAATTTCATTAAAACCTTCATATTTGGTCAAAGTTGTCCTCAGACCCCGTTTACACGAGTCCGAAGCGAGTTGAAAACGGCGCTAAAAAGTCACAAAATGCCGTTGCGTTCACACGGCACCGGATCGAAATTGTGTGAAAACGGCGCTCTAACCGGAGCGTTTTGAAAACGATTTCTAGACGGAGCTGAATGAAACGGAACCCTTGGCGGTGTCGTGTGAACACAAGATCCGGCACTTTTTCGCTACGCTTTAGTACCCAGTTCCTACATTTTCGGTTCCTAACCAAACGGCTGGCGTATTTTTCAGCGATGGAAAACTTTATTTGTCTTCTCGACTTCGGAAAGCTTCCGCTAAGAACTTGTGCTGCTGTTTGAACAATTATAACATTATTACCACAATGATTGGGCAGTGTAAATAGGAGAAGATGAAGTCAATAAGGTGAGTTCCTAACGGAAAAACTAAAATTGTAAACCTAGAATGTACTATACACCTTGGGGGATAATATTCATTGAATTGCTCCTCGTTTCCATTTACTTTTGACGAGATATGGCTATTTAAACAGTGCACAGCATTGAAATACTGGATATACACCAGAAGGTTCCGGAGTCGTGTGAACGCCTTCAAAGCGTCGTTAAATTATGACGGATTCTTGTGAACGTAACCACATTTTACCGTTATCTTCTACACCGGACTCGTGTGAACGCAATCTCAGAATGCAGAAAATGCCGTTTTAGAGACACAAAGTTAAACGAAAGGTCCGCTATGCGTACATGTATCTGCCCCAAACCCACCACTATGAGAATCTTGTCAAGATCTTGTAAGATCTTGTGTTATCTTGGAAAATCTTGTAGGATCTTTAGAAAAATCTTATAAGATTTTTACACGTAGATCTTGTAAGATTTTAGCGAGATCTTATAAGATAATTAAAGAGAAAGTACACGTTCTCTGACCAAAATAATTTTTTATCATGACTCACAAAAACTGTGGTAGATCACACTCACAAGTTTACTATAAGTCACGTTAAAAATACTTACCAGTTTTATCAGCAATATTCCCTGTCTCCGAAATGTTTTAGTGCAAAGCTTTGTCCGGGCGGAAATATAGAATTTTAATGGCTAACTGATGAAGATATATCCCAATACGGCTGTTGAGCCTGCCGGACGCCGTGGGTGTAAAGTATACCCCTGAATCGTCTGTAGGTTTGTGCCATTTGGGAAACTTATACCGTTAAATAGAGCGTTAATTCTGTACAACAAAACTGAATTAGAAAAAATCGTAGAATAGCAAGGGAGAAAAATCCATTTGAACTGAGATGAGCGTCAAACGCAATCATATTTAAAGTATCCCTGAATCGTCTGTAGGTTTGTGCCATTCACGAAACTTGTACAGTTAGATAGAGCGTTAAATATTCTACAACATGTGTGAATTAGAAAAAATCGCATAGAATAGAACCCTGAAAAATCATAGTGTTTTAGTCAAAAACTGTGTCGGAAATATAAAATTTAACCGCTAACAGCCGTGTTGGGATATATCTTCATTGCAGTTGAGCCACCGGATACCGCGTGTTTAAAGTATACCCCTGAATCGTCTGTTGGTTTGTGCCATTCACGAAACTTCTACAGTTAGATAGAGCGTTAAATTCTGTACAACATATGTGAATTAGAGAACATTGTATAGAATAACAACGGAGAAAAGGCTATTTGAACTGACATGAGCGCAAATATCAAATTGCATTATTTGCGCTATTTATTGGCCTACGGTCAAACGCGGTCATATTTAAAGTAAATCAATCGTCTGTAAGTTTGTGCCATTTGGGAAACTTGCACGGTTAGATAGAGCGTTAAATTCTGTACAACATATGTGAATTAGAGAACATTGTATAGAATAACAACGGAGGAAAGGCTATTTGAACTGACATGAGCGCAAGTATCAAATTGCATTATTACGCTATTTACTTGGCGTACGGTCGAACGCGGTCATATTTAAAGTAAATCAATCGTCTGTAAGTTTGTGCCATTTGGGAAACTTGCACGGTTAGATAGAGCGTTAAATTCTGTACAACATATGTGAATTAGAGAACATTGTATAGAATAACAACGGAGGAAAGGCTATTTGAACTGACATGAGCGCAAGTATCAAATTGCATTATTACGCTATTTACTTGGCGTACGGTCGAACGCGGTCATATTTAAAGTAAATCCCTGAATCGTCTGTAGGTTTGTGCCATTTGGGAAACTTATACGGTTAGATAGAGCGTTAAATTCTGTACAACGTGTGTGAATTAGAACAAATCGTATAGAATACCAATGGAGAAAAATCTATTTGAACTGAGATGAGCGCAAATTATTATGCTATCACTTGGCGTACGGTCAAACGCAATCATTTAAAGTATCCCTGAATCGTCTGTAGGTTTGTGCCATTCACGAAACTCGTACAGTTAGATAGAACGTTAAATTATGTACAAGATATGTGAACTTGAAATAGAATAGAACCCTATAACCAGTCCCTTAATGATTTGTGTCTGACAAATCGCTGATTCTCTTACACTGTCTCAAATAAATTAGAAGACGGTCGCTGCGCCCAACGAGTTGAAAACCTTTTGTCAATATAACGCACAAAAATTGTGGTAGTTTACTATAAGTCATGTTTAAAATAGTTACCATTTATATCAGCATTACAATTGACTTTCTTCGAAAATAACGTTGTTCTTCGTCTCGCTCTGCACACATTGCACACATTACACACACCCCCTTTCAAAAATCTTGATTGCCCCCTTGATTAAATGCACTGTTCACCAGGCCCACAGACTGGAGGCCTTGGGCAAAATGGTTGGGTGGAGGCTCCCTTACTAGTGAGCCCTGTGAAAAATTCCCACCTCAAGCCCCTCAGTAGCCCATCAGTGGGAATGTGAGCTCACCAACACGATGTCAACTATTTTGTCAGTATTTTTGTTAAATGAAAATCTATGGTAGAAAGTCCAGCAATAAATGTCAATTCTTGAAATAATGGGTCGTTGAGACTCATTTTGAGGGCACTGAGCAATTTTGATCTGATAACCCATCAGGGACGTAGCCAGGGGGGGCAGCCGTAGCTCCCCCCCTAAAACAACAGACATGTAACTACAAAACTGATGCAATATGCCATTGTGTCAGGAAATAAACTGTAAACAGTGTATTCAATCTACTGAGTGTATGCATTTTGAGTATCCATGTGACGTTTGCGTGTTTTGAGTTTTTTATATGACGTTTTTTAACCTTTAGAGTCTGTAAAATCTTCCTCCAAAAGCCAGGTAATGACATTTCAGCGACTCTCGATTTCAAAATTTCCCAGGGGGGCATGCCCCCGGATCCCCCTAAAAATTTATTTTCATTTCGGCTCCCTCCTTTCAAAATCCTGGCTACGCCCCTGTAACCCATTAATATCTGAATACAATACAATACAATACAATACAATGCAATGCAATGCAATGCAATGCAATGCAATGCAATACAATGCAATGCAATGCAATGCAATGCAATGCAATGCAATGCAATACAATACAATACAATATGTTTCCTTTCTTCGTGAGAAGCAGCATTAAAAAACAGACGCAGAGTTTTCAGTATTGTTATATTTAATCTGAAGCTACAAAGTTAAAAAATACAAACGAAATTACGATGTAAAACTAGAAGTTAAAGTTCAGAATCATGTCAAAACATTGTCAAATTACCGAGACTTACATTGTCCAACTACGTCCGTCTTTTTGTTAAGAAATATCACTTAAAACCTTATAAACGTTAACAATAAACAGTTTCTCTTATAACTCGTGTCTTTTCATGGGCGCCACATTGGATATCCCATAATACTTAGCGTGTCCTTTCAGTCCCAGTCTTTTACTGACGCAACATTCCCCCGGGCAATGGGAGATCCCATTCAATCTTCGAAACCTTCAACGGGATAAACAACAGAAATCTTCGTAATCGGGCGTCTATAAAGTCCAGTTGCTGTTTTCACTTCGACATTTCTAACTAAACCATCGTCACCAGGGAACACTTGAACAACTCTACCGGTTTGCCATTTTCCTCGAACAGCGTTGGCTTCAGCGACAACAACGTAATCGTCCACTCGCACGTTTTCTGTTCCATTTCTTTCTGGGCACTAAGAAGGGCAATACTTCCGCCGACCATTTCTTCCAAAACGAGTCGATGATCTTTTGACAAAACTCAAATCGGTGACGTGGGTTCTTAGTTTCACGAAACGGTCCTTGTGGTACAGCATTCGTTGCTCGACCAAGGAAGGATATCATTAGGGCACAAATACGCTCCGTCGTCCGGATCTTGTGACAGCTTGCCAATGGGCCGTTGATTTATGAGATTGGCTGCTTCCAAAATACATGTGTACAGTTCAAACGGTGTTAGTAAAGTGTCTCCAATTGCTTTCTTTATGGCTGATTTACACAATTTAACCATGGATTCAGAACATCCATTCTGATGGGGCGCGAGAGGCGTTGTAAACTGCCAAGTTATGCCTTTGTCCGCACAGTACTCTTTCAGCATTTTCTTGTCCAATCCGTCAATCATTTTTCTGAGCTCGTTCTCTGCTCCAACCATTTGAAGTCCGTTATCGGAAAGCATCAACTTCGGGTAACCTCTATAGGAGAAGAATCTTCTTAAGACTTGAAGAAACTCCATTGCACTTGCGTCTACAGCGATTTCGCAATGAACTGCTCTGGTATTCATGCATGTGTGAATATGACGCCGTGATGTTTCGTGGTTTTGTTTCTTCCGACTTTTACGTTGATCGGTCCAAAGTAGTCACATGAGGTAAACATAAACGGTGGGGTGCAAGGCTGAAGGCGTGATGCAGGCAGGTTTGCTATGAACTGTTCCTCTACTTCAGCTTTCATTTTTCGGCAGAAAGTGCAGCGACTTTTTTCGACTTTGGCTACATCTTGACCACGAATCACCCAATACTTTCTTCTGGTTTTGGTGGTTGTAGTATCAACACCTGAATGGCTGGTTTGGTGGGTATTGCGGGTAACAAGCACAGAAATCCAATGCTTTCTGGGCAACAGGGCTGGCCGTGCGTTCTCGTAAGATACTAGACGTGGGTCGACACGTCCTCCAACGCGGATGACACCGTTTGCATCGATAAAAGGGGTTAACGTTTTGAAATCTCCATTCTTCATCCGTTTGACAAGGTCGGTTTGAGCCACCTTTAACCAGTATTCTTCGGCACTTCGCATCTCACACGAATTGAGTGGACCTTCGTGGGTGCTCACGTCCTTCTGACGGGTTAACTTTGCACGGACATTGTGGCAGAAACGTTGGACATAAGCTGTAACTCGAAGAAGACGTTTCCAGGACGAAAATTGTGTGCAATCGAGTACCGGCTTGAGAACAGTAGTGGCACAGGTAATAGTGACCTTTCTTCTTTCTCTGTTAACTTCTTTCATATCAGGTGTGCCTCGTTGGGTGGGCCATTGCTCCTCTGGCAGTTGCAGAAACGTTGGACCTGGTAGCCATCTTACGTTGATCTCTTCAACAGGAATTCCCTTCGTTATACATCATCAGCGACATTGACATCAGTAGGGCAGTGCGACCAGTCCGTAGGCTTGGTGTTACTTTGAATTTCGGCTACTCTTGACGAAACGAATGGCTTGTAAGTGCGTGTCTGTCCCTGTATCCAAGCTAGAGTGACTCTACTGTCCATTAGATAGCGCACTTTTTCAAATTCGAAACGAGATTCTTCTTGAACCGTCTTTCCTAGTCGACTTCCTATTACTGCAGCTTGAAGCTTGAAGCGCGGAATAGTAAGTTCCTTAAGTGGTGCAACTCTTGACTTTGCTGCTACGAATCTTACACCGAACTTTCCATTCTTGAGCTTCCATCTAATGTAGGCAACAGCACCGAAGGCTAGGCGAGAGGCGTCACATAACACGACAAGACTTGGTTTTCCGAACACTTCGGGCGGCGTCAGGCAACGGTCGAATTTGACATCATTAAGCCTGAAATCTCTTCAAAGATGCAGATCCACTTCTTTCTCGAGGCAGTTGAAACTTCATCGTCCCAATTCAGTCCGAGCTGCCATAACTCTTGTAACGCGATCTTTGCTTTGATAACGATTGCTGCTCCAACTCCAATGGGGTCAAATATAGCTGCGATCTTACTTAGGATTTGGCGCTTCGTTAACTTGGAAGGAAGGTACTGACTTTGGTTGGTCGTCACATTCGCAAAAGACTCGGTTTTGATCTTAAACGAAAATTTGTCGTCACTTGGTGACCAGACAGTTCCAAGAACCTTTTCAGCGTCATCTTTATTACCAACTAATTTTTGCTCAGCTGATGTTTCGTCTGAATCGATCGGTGCATTTGATACCCATTTCTTTATGTGAAAGCCGCCTGATTCGAGTACTTCGTTGATGTCTGAGGTTAGATCTTTAGCTTCTTCGACGGTGCAAACAGAATCGCATATATCATCAACATAAGCGTTCTTGACAATTGCTTCCGAGGCTCTCGGTTTGACATCTTCTTTCAGACTGGCTGTCTTTCGCATCGCAGTTGTGGCCATGGCAGGTGCCGGTCGGTCTCCGAATGTTAGGACAGTCTTGACGAAAATGTCAGGTTCTCTTTCAGTCTCGCAGTTTCTCCAGACAAATCTGTGGACATGTTGGTCGGTTGGTGGAATGGAAACCATATGATACATCTTCGAAATATCGGGTTTTCTCGAAAACGGAGGACGACGCCAAATAAATTGTTCAATAAATCTGGACCTTTGTGCCAATAGTCATTGAGACAGTGTCCTTCGAATGTCGCAGAACTATTGAAAACAATTCTTAATGGTGTACTCTTTTTCTCTGGGCGAATGACCGCATGGTGAGATATGTAATGCACAGGGCCGTCCCATTCTTCGATTTCTTTCTTCGTTAGCTTCCTGGAAAATCTCATTTCTTCCATCTCCGTGATTTGGCTGTTATAACTTTCCGCATAATCCGGTTTCGAACGCAGACGTCGTTCGGTCGTTTCCATTTTCTTAACTACTTGCGTGTAGTTATTGGGTAACTGTTTTGGGTCTTTTTTCCAGGGGTAGTTCATAGTCCACTTATTTCCTTCTAGGTTGCAGGACTCTTCAATTATCTTCATCTCGGCTCGTTCTTCGGGTGACATTTTTGCTGCTTCACAAGTGCATGGTGACACAGATACTCCCATAGAGTCAGTTTTCCAGAATTCACTTATATCAACAGGTGGCGCAAATCTGATGTTGAGAACTTGTTTTGCTTTAGGCGTTGAACTTTAAGACTTGACTCCAAATACTACCCATCCCAGTGGACTTTTGCGTGCAGCAAGACCCTTCTTCACTTTCGTTTCACCTACATGGAAGGCTGGATAATTTATGCCAACAAGAATGTCAATGGGTCCAGGTTTTCTTCGAAATTCATTCTTTGGTATGTCAAACACTTTTGAAACTTGGTCAGCATTGATTGTTGTTGTATCGTGCGATATCTGAGGTATTCCTACTGCTTCGATTGTCTGAAATGTTTTTCCATTTGATGTGTAAACTGGTACCTTGTACAACTTAGTGTTCAATTCTTCCTCGGTCTCTCCAACTTTAGCAATTAGAATTGTTACAGGCTTACTTTCAAGTCCCAGTTCTTCGGCGAAGTCATCTCTTATCATGCTCACTTGTGCACCACTGTCATAGAAAACACTTGCATTTGCACATTCGCCATTAGGACCTTTAACCATAGCAGAAATCACTGGAAGGACAGCTTCGCTGTTGTCTTGTACAAACCCAACAACATTTGGACTTGTTGTGGTTTCATGAAGGAGTTTATGATGATACTTTTTACATGTGGAACCGTCACTGTTTCTTTCCAGGCATTCTTTCTTTCGCATGCAGTTTGAAGCTGTGTGATTCTTACTTCGTTTGAGACAACTGAAACATGCCTTTTGCTCTTTTACTACTTTCCATCGTTCATTGGGTGTCATGGCTTTGAATCGAGGACATTGATCTACATAATGGATTTCTTTACAAGCATAACACTGGTTTCTCTGGCTTTCGGCTGTCGAGGGCTTGTTGAGGTTGTCATTGTTATATCTCGGTGATTGGTAATTACTTCCGGTACCTACAGCATGGACGTTTGAACGATATGAACCACTGCCTTTTCTGATTGTAGCACCAGAGCGTAATCTCACAGTCATTTCTTCGTCCATCCATTTCAGTAAGTTTTCCAGGGAAGGATCCATTTCTTGTACATAAATATGACGGGACCAGACTTTAAGGTCATCAGATGTCATCTTTCGCTCGATCAAAGAGATAATGTGAGTGTTATCCATGTCTTGGGGTTGTTTCACTTCCTTCAGGATGTTGAAAGATTTCCTAACAAGATTGACCAGTTCACAAAAACGGTGGTCATCACCGGCTGTAGTTCTCTAAACTTCTCAAGGTCTGCAGTAATTGTATCTGAGATAACTCTTGGATCCCCATAATTGCGGTCCAGGTACTTCCATGCAGCTTTGAGATCAGAGGTTATACCTTCAACAAGTTTGGCAGGTTCCGGGCCTAGGCATGACCGGAGAACAGTGATGGCATCTCTCTCTGAACAGTGAAGTTCAACAGAATGCTGAAAGTCAGATTTGAATATAAAGTATTTTCTGACATCTCCATAAAAGGTTGGTAGTTTTGGCTTTTCATGTTTCACATAAATTGGCTTAGAGGGTATTGGTACAGGCGGTACACTTTCTTGATCATTGCTATCAGCTTCGGTTGACTTATCAGACTTATCAGTTTCATTTGGGGGCAGAGTGTCACTGGACAGTTCGACCACAGGCTCATTATTTGTTATACTTTCAATGCTGGCTATATTTAATTCTTTATCTACATTATTTTGGCTGGCTGTACTTTTAATATAATCATTGGCAACAATAGACATTTGAGTAAACTCACCGCAACATTCATTTAGCCAACTTTCAGCATCATCATATTCTTCATCATTCAAAAACATTGTATACTCTTCAGGTTTGGCAACTAAAGCATTATATGCATCCTTTGCTTCATTTAAAACATCCTTGATCTCCTGAACTGGCCGTTCAGCTGCGAGTAAAGCATTTACTGTCTTTAAAATCCGAGTTAGTTTCCCCTTTGCAGCCCGACGAATGTTCTTGGCTTTATCAACTTGTTCCTTTAAGTCCTTGTCCATTGTGTAAACAAAGTTCAAATTATCAACAATTCCATATAAATTTTCAGTTCCTTTTTAGTCACGAATACAATAATAAAGTACAAAATCTTCAGATGTTGTTTCCTTTCTTCGTGAGAAGCATTAAAAAACAGACGCAGAGTTTTCAGTATTGTTATATTTAATCTGAAGCTACAAAGTTAAAAAATACAAACGAAATTACGATGTAAAGCTAGAAGTTAAAGTTCAGAATCATGTCAAAACATTGTCAAATTACCGAGACTTACATTGTCCAACCACGTCCGTCTTTTTGTTAAGAAATATCACTTAAAACCTTATAAACGTTAACAATAAACAGTTTCTCTTATAACGCGTGTCTTTTCATGGGCCGCCACATTGGATATCCCATGATACTTAGCGTGTCCTTTCAGTCCCAGTCTTTTACTGACGCAACATAATACAATACAATACAATACAATACAATGCAATGCAATGCAATGCAATGCAATGCAATGCAATGCAATGCAATGCAATGCAATGCAATGCAATGCAATGCAATGCAATGCAATGCAATGCAATGCAATGCAATGCAATACCATACCATACCATACCATACCATACCATACCATACCATACGATACGATACGATACGATACGATACGATACGATACGATACAATACAATACAATACAATACAATACAATACAATACAATACAATACAATACAATACAATACAATACAATACAATACAATACAATACAATACAATACAATACAATACAATACAATACAATACAATACAATACAATACAATACAATACAATACAATACAATACAATACAATAAAAAGACAAGGCACAAATACGTTACAAACAACAAAAGTGTTAAGTGAGTTAGATAAGGGGCTAGCGAACGGACTCTAAGTCCCAACTAGGCCAACCCCTGCATACACTACTAAAATAAAGAAACTGACATAAAATTAGAGATTTGCGAAAATACAGATTCTCAGCAGCAGAAAGGTCTGCCAATACTCCTACAATTAGGACACAGTCTTCCACGTTCCCACTCTATCACTATCAAAGACAGTTTCTGGCTTAGTAAAATAGAAATTGTACAACTGAGATTTAAAGGAGGAGAAAGTATCTGATTGACGAATTACAAGTGGTAAGTTATTCCAAAGTCGAACAATGCGATTAAAAAAAGTCTCTGAACAATGATGTACGAAAACGGCGAATTGGACGAGGATTAAAATTAGAAACAGAGCTTCGGGTGCGGCCACTAGAGAAACAAACATAATGGTTTAGCTCGTTGTTGTAGAAACCGTTTATATATTTATACATAAAACACAAGTCACGGCATTCTAGCCAGTAAGAGATAGGAAGTAGATTTAGGGAAACAAGGCGAGTCTTATCTAATTTGAAAGATATAAAATACCAAACAAAATATTCAAAAATACTCATTTTATATAGGAATACCCCATAACATGCAAGGCATACATCATGAGGACATGTCGTCATACATGGACAAATCAACTCACATTTTGTGTACCATTAATTAGGTGACTACTTCATGTCAGACTGTCAGTTGCGTGAAGCGTACTAAAATATTATTTAATCGTAATATACTATTAGTTGTACCATACTGATTAAAACGTAAAAGGACTATAAATCCAAAATCGGGTTTTTAAATAGGAATTACACTACATATCAAATATAATATTATACAACGGGAAAGGGGCGCAGTAACGGCATCCTAAGGGGACGCAAGTGCCATTGGCACAATGGTCTATAGGGCCAGTCCGACTCTGGGCCACGGTAAAACATGGAATACAAAATAAATGCGTTTGGCAGGTCATATATCGAAGTGAACTACCCTTACCAGGCGACCTGCATTCACTGATCATTCCAATTCTCACAATTAAACCAAAGACAAGTTATTCCAAGCAAACGCTGCCGTGTGTAAAGAATGACGACAAGCATTGAAAGCCACACCCCTTATCCGTTATTGATTTGATCTGTCAAACGTATATAGTTGTCACTGGACAACGTTTGCTTCAAAACTCGAAAACAACTAGTTATTCGCTACAACAACAACAACAACAACAACAACAACAGTAGATTACCCCGGACGATTGGCGGCGGAAGTGACGTCATGCTTTCATACCGGAAGTGAGCTGCGCGCACAGGTGTGCGAACAGACTGACGTCACAGGGGTGTGCGCACGTTATAAATAATGGGGTTTTTTCGGAATAAAGAACACAATGCTTATAGTTTTCATAGAGATACCATTACTACTGCATAAATATGGATACGAAGATTACGGAATGCCGAACTATAGCCGAACTAACGAGTTTGGAAAACATGTATGTATGTCTTGAGCGAGTATGAACAGGGTTTAGTGTTTGAGAGGAAAGTGGAATTAATTACTCGTTCGCTCGAGTGGGGAGTCGAAAATGAGCAATTAGGGTTAACAGCGGGCCTTACGGATTCCTGGACACCAGAACAAAGACAATAGTTTTTGATGGACTGGCAAACTGATGGGGCGATGCTACAGAACGAATGGGTTAGGGCTCGCTTCAGACTTTATGGATTCTTGGACCCCTGAACAACGAGAAAATTTCATGATCGATTGGCAAGACGACGAACCTTTACTACAGACTGGCCGTGGGGAGAAGAGATCAATCGACGACGTAGACGATGATGCAAGTACATCTGAACAGGTTAGCGATAATACCTTGCTCATTTGCTCATAACTGCTCTGAGCTCTTGCTCATTTGCTCATAACTGCTCTGAGCACTTGCTCATAACTGCTCACGAGCACTTGCTCATTTGCTCATATGGCCCGATCAGGCCCGTTTTGGCCCTATAAGGCACTATACGGCCCGATGGCCCGTTTGCTGACTAGACGTCCTAACCTGGGCAAGCCCAGGCTTGGCATGCTCCAGGACTTATTATTGCTTAAAAATGAAACAAGACGCAATACAATTTTGATAAATTTTTATTTCACATAAGCATTACATCGATTCACTACTGATCATCATCACTATCTGAAAAACGTCCTTGATCTTCTAAAAGCTGTTTCAAAAGAAACTTTCTTTTGTCAACCGCTGCAGATAAAGCTTCATCAGGATCAAACGAGTCTTCGTTCACAAGTGTCTGCTTCGTTTCCATGATTTTTCCATGCACAGGATCCTTTTTAAGTGCTTTCATCCAACGTAAATTATCCACGTAAACGTCAGCGAATTCTTTCTGAAGTTCAGGGAGAATTTTTTCAAAGGCCTTCTGCTTAGCTACACTTTCTTCTTGCCCTTCCATTTGCAACGTTTTTAATAGTTCATCATAATCTGGCCGAACCGTCACTTTTGCATCAACATCAGCCAAATGGTTGGATAGCTTTACCAAACTTTGTTTCCCACATAAGGGACAATCTTTACGTCTTCGTGGCATGTTTCGAAATGAAGTTCTCTGATTCGCAAGCGCGTGTAATATAACTCATAAAATGACATTTAGACGTCTAGTCAGCAATCGGGCCATCGGGCCGTATAGTGCCTTATAGGGCCAAAACGGGCCTGATCGGGCCATATGAGCAAATGAGCAAGTGCTCATGAGCAGTTATTAGCAAATGAGCAAGTGCTCATGAGCAGTTATGAGCAAATGGGCAAGTGCTCAGAGCAGTTATGAGCAAATGAGCAAGTGCTCAGAGCAGTTATGAGCAAATGAGCAAGTGCTCAGAGCAGTTATGAGCAAATGAGCAAGGTATTATCGCTAACCTGTTCAGATGTACTTGCACCATCGTCTACGTTGTCGATTGATCTCTTCTCCCCACGGCCAGTCTGTAGTAAAGGTTCGTCGCCTTGCCAATCCATCATGAAATTTTCTCGTTGTTCAGGGGTCCAAGAATCTATATGGTTTGAAGCGAGCCCTAATCGTTCGTTCTGTAGCAATGCCTCATCATCTTGCCAGTCCATCAAAAACTGTTGTCTTTGTTCTGGTGTCCAGGAATCCGTAAGGTTCGCTGTTAACCCAAGTTGTTCATTTTCGACTCCCCACTCGAGCGAACGAGTAATTAATTCCACTTTCCTCTCAAACACTAAACCCTGTTCGTACTCGCTCAAGACATACATGTTTTCCAAACTCGTTAGTTCGGCTATAGTTCGGCATTCCGTAATCTTCGTATCCATATTTATGCAGTAGTGATGGTATCTCTATGAAAACTATAAGCATTGTGTTCTTTATTCCGAAAAAACCCCATTATTTATAACGTACGCACACCCCTGTGACGTCACAGCCTGTGCGCACACCCCTGTGACGTCAGCCTGTGCGCACACCTGTGCGCACACCTGTGACGTCAGCCTGTGCGCACACCTGTGCGCACACCCCTGTGACGTCAGCCTGTGCGAACACCTGTGCGCACACCCCTGTGGCGTCAGCCTGTGCGCACACCTGTGCGCACACCTCACTTCCGGTATGAAAGCATGACGTCACTTCCGCCGCCAATCGTCCGGGGTAATCTACTAACAACAACTTTATTCGCACGATTAGTGTCCATGAAATGAAGACGATAGAAATATAACTAGGTGACTGGGTACCCAAAATAACTATATATATATTGAGCTAATCTAGTTGGGTACCCAATCAGAATAACAATAAAATCTGTTGAATCAGACAGAGCTACCCAGATGTGTAAGCATCCCCATCTGACCCAACAGAAGACATATAATTGGTACAAGAATAAAGATACTTAATATATAGAATACATGGAAATAATAGAATCGAAAAAAACAGATAGATATTAATAGATAGACATTAATTATATAAAAAGATATAACAGAATGTTTATTAAAAGGAAAGTAAATAAACTTAAATAGAACAGTGGTAAATAGAACAACTTAGTCACAGTATAAATATAAAATACGTATCCTAATACATGAACAAAAATATTAACAGGTATTACTAATTTACCATATAACATAATATAAGTTCAGTACTAAGTACTTAATTAAGCAGATTATACGGACAGTTTGAGAAATTAGCTTCGAAGTTTAAAAACAAGCGAATAAGCGATATTTCGCACTTAACGACTCAAACAGAGTGCGCTAGAAAAGGCTGGCTCAGTGCGGGAAAACATCTTCCCTTGCATGTGTAACCGATTACGTTTTGGTTTTGCGAGAATGAGGGAGAAATTACTGGGGCCAAATGGTCGGCCAAAATGTCCGTGCAGAGCAATCAGTGGACGGCCATATCCACGTTTTGCGCGGAATATGGCCGGTGGCTGACCGTTATATTGCACTCTGTCTTGGTCAACACAATAAACATGTTCTGTTTATTATAGAAAAAATAGTCCTATTTCCCCACAAAAGTAGAGCAATATATACTCTAGTGATATTATCATGAATAATCGACACATGTCGACATATCCTGTCATATCCGTATTTCAGAACCAGTTATAGAGATATTTATTATCTATATTAAACTATTGAAATAAACCATCACCTTCAAAAGAACGTCGACAAGCCCGCCACTAACCCTAAACAATCTTGTTCTAAAAATTAATCTATTTACAGCAAGTCATTTAATAATTATAAGTAATTTACAGTAAGACGCCAGCCATGTACCGTGGGCACCGTTCGTTCGTTCGTTCGTTCGTTCGTTCGTTCGTTCGTTCGTTCGTTCGTTCGTTCGTTCGTTCGTTCGTTCGTTCGTTCGTTCGTTCGTTCGTTCGTTCGTTCGTTCGTTCGTTCGTTCGTTCGTTCGTTCGTTCGTTCGTTCGTTCGTTCGTTCGTTCCAACTGAAATATTCATATATGAAATCAATAATTTGTAATTTAAAATGAAAAACATCAATTAAAAAAATCGAAAGATAAAAAATGTTTTCGCCAATTTAAATTTAGATAATTAACTTTCTTCAAAACCACTGTTGGACTCTCCTCCTTCGTCTATTTGTAATTGTTGGTTTTGTTTTGAGATTTCTTTATTTTTCTTGGCCACAAAAGCTGGATAATCTGGCATCTTGTAAGCCATCTGAAATTGACAAAAATTGGCTTAGTCACAGATACTGATCACTTCCAACAACTTGCTGTGGCATTGTTTGTAACAAATCTGTCACAGGTTGTTCCAACAACTTGCTGTGGCACTGTTTGTAACAAGTTGTTGTGATCAACAAGTCTCTCGCAGGTTGTTCCAACAACTTGCTGTGTTTCAACAACTTGCTGTGGCATTGTTTGTAACAAGTTGTTGTGATCAACAAGTCAGTCACAGGGACGGTTGTTCCAACAACTTGCTGCAGCATTGTTTATAACAAGTTGTTGTGGTCAAGAAGCTTGTCACAGGTTGTTCCAACAACTTGCTGTGGCATTGTTTGTAACAAGTTGTTGTGGTCAACATATCTGTCACAGGTTGTTCCAACAACTTGCTGTGTTTCAACAACTTGCTGTGTTTCAACAACTTGCTGTGTTTCAACAACTTGCTGTGGCATTGTTTGTAACAAGTTGTTGTGATCAACAAGTCTGTTACAGGTTCTTCCAACAACTTGCTTTGTTTCAAAAACTTGCTGTGGCATTGTTTGTAACAAGTTGTTGTGATCAACAAGTCTGTTACAGGTTGTTCCAACAACTTGCTGTGGCATTGTTTGTAACAAGTTGTTGTGGTCAACAGGTCTGTCACAGGGACGGTTGTTCCAACAACTTGCTGCAGCACTGTTTGTAACAAGTTGTTGTGGTCAACAAGTCTGTCACAGGTTGTTCCAACAACTTGCTGCAGCATTGTTTGTAACACGTTATTGTGGTCAACAAGTCTGTCACAGGTTGTTCCAACAACTTGCTGTGGCATTGTTTGTAACAAGTTGTTGTGATCAAGAAGTCTGTCACAGGTTGTTCCAACAACTTGCTCTAGTATTGCTGGTAACAGTTGACAACAACAAGTTATAGTAACAATTGTTACAACCTGTTCACAAACGTGCTCATAAACCGGTTGCAAACAGGGTACCTTGTCTTTAATGGTAAGCCAAACATGGACTAATGTTGAACAGACACTAAAGTTAACGAGAAAGACGGCTGACACCATCACAAAGCCAATTGACCATGCATAAGAACTTCGCCGAGAGCAATAATATTCAGCATTTTTCATTTCTACACACAAAAGAGAAAAAAACCCACTATACATTACCTACATTACTAATTAACAAACAAACAAACAAACAAACAAACAAACAAACAAACAAACAAACAAACAAACAAACAAACAAACAAACAAACAAACAAACAAACAAACAAACAAACAAACAAACAAACAAACAAACAAACAAACAAACAAACAAACAAACAAACAAACAAACAAACAAACAAACAAACAAACAAACAAACAAACAAACAAACAAACAAACAAACAAACAAACAAACAAACAAACAAACAAACAAACAAACAAACAAACAAACAAACAAACAAACAAACAAACAAACAAACAAACAAACAAACAAACAAACAAACAAACAAACAAACAAACAAACAAACAAACAAACAAACAAACAAACAAACAAACAAACAAACAAACAAACAAACAAACAAACAAACAAACAAACAAACAAACAAACAAACAAACAAACAAACAAACAAACAAACAAACAAACAAACAAACAAACAAACAAACAAACAAACAAACAAACAAACAAACAAACAAACAAACAAACAAACAAACAAACAAACAAACAAACAAACAAACAAACAAACAAACAAACAAACAAACAAACAAACAAACAAACAAACAAACAAACAAACAAACAAACAAACAAACAAACAAACAAACAAACAAACAAACAAACAAACAAACAAACAAACAAACAAACAAACAAACAAACAAACAAACAAACAAACAAACAAACAAACAAACAAACAAACAAACAAACAAACAAACAAACAAACAAACAAACAAACAAACAAACAAACAAACAAACAAACAAACAAACAAACAAACAAACAAACAAACAAACAAACAAACAAACAAACAAACAAACAAACAAACAAACAAACAAACAAACAAACAAACAAACAAACAAACAAACAAACAAACAAACAAACAAACAAACAAACAAACAAACAAACAAACAAACAAACAAACAAACAAACAAACAAACAAACAAACAAACAAACAAACAAACAAACAAACAAACAAACAAACAAACAAACAAACAAACAAACAAACAAACAAACAAACAAACAAACAAACAAACAAACAAACAAACAAACAAACAAACAAACAAACAAACAAACAAACAAACAAACAAACAAACAAACAAACAAACAAACAAACAATTCGCTCGAGTCGACTTTCCATTGTTAGGATTCAAAGATTTCTAATTAGTCCATAGCATATAAAATAAACGAAAAAGTTGCTTCGCGCCATCTCGTCGAAAACCATCTTGACGCACCTTGTTGTAAACCTGGCACAGCTATCGCTGCAAGCTTGCAAGTAGTGTCGGGAGAACGATTATCAGACAAATATCTCATCCAATCAGGAGCTTCGAGAACAATGCAAATAACTGACGTAATAAAGCAATATATACTCATAAACAAACGAATGTATTTCTATAAAAAAAATTAAAAATTTATATCAGTCATATCTAAACTGTTTTCTCTAGAGGTCCAGTAAGGACGATCCCTCTTTGATCCAGTGTAACTACAAGAGGAAACTATACACTGTTAATTCTAGGGAGTAATTTTAACTCCACCGTAAGAGTTGAAATAAGTCCCTTTTGGGGAGTAAAAAAAATAGAGTATATTTCACTCCCAAACCAGAGTTAAACCTACTCCACTTCAGTTCATATTTAAACTTTTACTCTACGAAGAGTAAATATTACTCCACTGCAGGGATAAAATATACTCCAGCAAAGGAGTACAAATATTAGAGTACTTTTTACTCCTTTATTATTACTCCAGGAGTAACTTTAACCCCAATCTTACTACTCTGGGAGTCAATCCAACTCTCATAAAGGAGTAAAATGTACCCTTGAAAAGGAATAGACATATCGGAGTAATTATTGTATATTTACTCCTTTATTTTCACTCCAAAAAAGGAGTAAACATACCGGAGTAAGTAATGCATTTCTGGGAGTCAATACAACTCTCATAAAGGAGTAAAATGTACTCTTGAAAAGGAATAGACATATCGGAGTAATTATTGTATATTTACTCCTTTATTTTCACTCCAAAAAAGGAGTAAACATACCGGAGTAAGTAATGCATTTCTGGGAGTCAATACAACTCTCATAAAGGAGTAAAATGTACTCTTGAAAAGGAATAGACATATCGGAGTAATTATTGTATATTTACTCCTTTATTTTCACTCCAAAAAAGGAGTAAACATACCGGAGTAAGTAATGCATTTCTGGGAGTCAATACAACTGTCATAAAGGAGTAAAATGTACTTTCGAAAAGGGATAAACATAACGGAGTAATTAATGTATATTTTCTCCTTAATTTTCACTCAAAAAAGGATGTATTTTGTATTTTGCAAGGATGTAAAGGAGGGTGTATTTTTTTTCTAAATTTTTACTCCACAAGTACGTTTAACTTCAACAGAAACAAAGTTAATAATTGTTAGTTGTTTGCTGTACAAGCTGTGTTAGTTAGTAATACTCAGAAAAACTCTGAGCTCTGGGCGGGAATTCGTTCCTAGAGGACTGGGCACAGTCTAAGGTATAAGTACCTTAATTAACCTTGCTCCGCTATCTGAGTTCTGGTGGCTCAATGGTTAGAGCGTCTGGCTGGTATACAGAAGGTTGTGGGTTCGATTCCCGCTCAGAGCTCAGACTTTTTCTGAGTATTACTAACTAACACAGCTTGTACAGCAAACAACTAACAATTATTACTAACATCAAGCTGCAATTTCTGAAACTAAGAAACAAAGTTACTATCTCCACCATCCTGAAAATTTTACTTTAATACACATTGCATCTCACGTTATGTTTGATTGCAACCAACCCCCCTTTTGGTATATTTTTGACTCCAAAATGAGAGTAAAATTCTAAATTAGAGTAGTTTTCACCCCCATAAGGAATTAAATTTACTCCAGTTTTGGTATATTTTTTACTCCAAAATGAGAGTAAAATTAAATCAGAGTATTTTTAACCCCCATAGGAATAAAATTTACTCCACTTTTGGGTTATTTTTTACTCCAAAATGAGAGTGAAGTTTTAAACTAGAGTATTTTTTACTCCTGCAAAGGTAAATATTACTCCATTAGTGAGGTAGAAAGTACTCTAAAAATGGAGTTAAAATGATGGAGTAAAGTATACTCCCAAAACAGAGTCAACTGGTACCTTTTTTTTTTACTCCTTTTTTGGAGTAGTATCAACTCCTTAAAATTAACAGTGTAGAGTATAAACTAAACTAACTTTATTTATACTGGATAACTCTATCAGGCATATCTAAACTGTTCTCTCTAGAGGTCAACTAGTACTGAGGACCATCCCTCATTGGCCCAGTGTTACTACCGACAGGGGCGCCGGAAGCAAGTTAAGGCGGCGGGGGCAGCCATATAAAAAGGGCACTTTTTCTCAGCATTAATTTTTGCACGTGGTAAATAATATTCGCCAATTTTGCTGTATAGCATAAAATAACCAAAAGCTATTATATAATAAATTGCAATGTATTGAAAAAGTAAATTCAACGACTGAATTGTACACATTGATGCTACATTCCTATTTACATTTAAGAAAACATGACATCATAAGTTGTATTATACATGTGCAACCTTCTAATGACCGGTTAATGATGTTAATCAGGTGTCAGCCAAGGTAAAACATGACATCCCTAACGAAATCACAAAACACCCACCAAGTTAAAAAGGTCTGAGCAGAATTAAGACAGAAGTAACTCAAGGTAAAATTAGTTTGCTGCCTCCCCGCGGTCTGAAGCAATAAACTAGCTTGTAAGACATTTTCCATGTTAATACAACAGTAATCTAATACGATAATACGAATGGTACTTTCTGTAGAAAACATTCCTCGTACGAAAAAGGGCAATTGTTGCCCCCGTGCTGCCCCCGCACTGTGAGGGCAGAGGGGCAGCTGCCCCCGCTGCCCCCGTGGCTCCGGTGCCCCTGACTACCGAAGGAAACTGGAGTAAACTAAACTAACTTTATTTATACTGGATAACTTTATCACTCATATCTCAACTGTTCTCTCTAGAGGTCCAGTAAGGACCATCATTGATTGATCCAGTGTTTATTAATACTACAGGAGGAAACGGGAGTAAACTAAACTAACTTTATTTATACTGGATAACTCTATTAGCCATATATCCAAACTGTTCTCTCTAGAAGTCCAGTAAGGACCATCATTCGTTGATCCAGTGTTACTACAGAAGAAAACCAGAGTAAACTAAACTAACTTTATTTATACTGGATAACTCTATCAGTCATATCTAACTGTTCTTCCTAAATGTCCAGTAAGGACCATCCCTCATTGATCCAGTGTTCGCAAACTTATTGCTGGCCCCACAGGGCCAAAACCCGAGGAGGCATATATTGAGGTCCCCGCGTATGTAACAGATTTGGTAATATGATACTACAGATTTGGTTTGTAATGAGAAAAAGTCTCGATTTGTTCAGTGTAAGCCCGCAATGTGCTTTGGGGTAATAATCGCAAATAGTATCGGGAATTAATTAAGTTCAACGTTTGGTGGTCGAAAGTTGAGGGATACGATTTTAAAACACAATCTATAAACGATATCTGAAGTCAGAAAACGTTAAAGGTCAAACAGTAGCATGGGATTGAAAGACTATCAAATCGCAGTTCACTCTGAGATAACTAACCACAGATCAAAACAAAGCTGATCGAGTAAAGATTACAACACTCAGCTTTACCGACATCTGCATATTTTACGAATTGCCTGGCTATGGCAGATCTAAAGATCGCATAACCAAGTACTGATCAGGTATAGGTGCATATCCATAGATCCTACCACAGTACCCCGAGTAACAAGATTAGTTCACAGCTCCAGGGGTGAATACAGGGGGGTGACTGGGTGACTAGTCACCCCCTTCCCTGTCCCAACCAATGCAGGATTATACAGCGATACACTAGCAGCTGTTCATACAAATCACAACAGTCACTCGTGTGTAAAACGTGCATAAATTATATTGTATAACAATGCTTATTGATACAGGCCGTGGCTATGGCCTCTCCTTTGCAATAAGATTGGACATCATGATAAGCTAATATCTTGTAAATTTGAAACCGTAAATTGGCGCATCTTACAATTAAACAATTTCCAGTAACTTACTGAATACAATGTGTATATAATATCTAGTAGTTTATTGGGTACAACGTGCGGATCGGGTGCGGAAATCGCATAGAAAATCGGCCACTTTCATGGGGCAGTTCGCAGTCCACGTGCGTGCTGGCTCAAGTGAGTTCTGAGGACATTTGAAACTGATGAAATTGAGAAGGGTATTTGGGTTCGTACATCGCGAAAATTCCACGAGTTGTCAACAAACCGTATTCTATGGCAAGCCCAACCTTCGTGCTATGCGCTCGTGGAAGAATTATGGTCGAGCGACGATTTTGAGCGGAGATGTTTGACTTGCAGCTAAAACAGGTCAGCCTGGATTAGGTCCCCGTCGACCGCCGCAATTTCCGATCGTGACGAGAGGCTCTGCAATAATCCGTTCACGCCATCACAGGATTCTTGTTATCCGGAAGAAGAGTTATATAGAGTTCACTGTGTTCATCAGCCAATGAAATATCGATGTGAAACGGATTATCCCAGAGTCTCTCGTTTCCCGGGTGCTGCCTCCTCCGCAGGCTCCCGTTTCATCATGGACAGGTCACACTTTTGAGAGGGCCTGCCAGATCCTGTAAACAAAATGGTGACTGATCCCATTATGCACAGCGAGAGTGCGAGACCATGCCCTAGAGGCGATAGTTTTGAGAGGGCCTGCATGCAAATTTTTTCCGGCCGCTGTTCGACAAACGTACGTCCAAGTTCTTTTAACACTGTGACCCACCAGGAAATTCGGTCTAAACTTTGTTACAGATCATGACAATGAAGAAACCAATATGTTTTAGAATTACCGACCTTCTGCCAACAATATTCTTAGCGACAAAAAGGAATTGAAGGGAAAAATATCTGCCGAACAAGAGCAAATTCGTACGGTCAGGAAAGTACAGGTTTTTCTTATTGGTTTTTTTTTGTTTATTTAGCTATCGAAGACTGTCAACTGACCAAGAGTTCCTGAAATTTAATTTTGTTAAATTGTAGGGTATAGTGTAGCGTAATTCAAGTTTCAGTTGTTTTGTAAACGGAAAAAGTAAAAATCCAAGAGTCTCTGGGTAGACTAAAGTGCATTTTCGTTGATTATTCCGGCCGAAAAAAGCAATTACTGTTGAACTTTGTCAACACAAAGTTCAACAGTAATTGCTTTTTTCAACAATTTCTTCATTTTAAAGTTAGGATTCGTATGTCACAAGTGATATATGTCACAAGGGATATAGCCATGGCTATTATTTACAATGGTAGTTTATTATGCAAATTTATTCCGTGCCAAGTTTTGCCAAATTTTTTACAGGGTCTTGCAGGCCCTAAATTCGGCGTGTGTGACCTGTCCATGATGCAACGAGGGCCTGCGGACGAGGCAGTCCCGGGTGGGGATCGTGGGCTCTGGGAACGAGATTGGTGTAAACTATTTCTAGTTCAATCTAATTCACAAGCATTCTCGTCCCCAGAGCCTCTCCCGTGCTGGCGAGCGGAAAAGGCTCTTGGAGATCCCAAAACCGGAACACCAAGATTCTTTGGTGTTCTTTCTAAAGCGCATGCGTTTAAGCTCGCGGTTTGGGAGTTGGACACGAGATCCTCGACAGTTGTTTGGAATATAATCTTCCTTTCGTTTTCGATTCTGTCTCGTATTGACTCGTTTGACTTTGGAACAATTCTGATTGTGGTAGATTCCGTTCGAAGAAAGTCCTTGTCGAGTGTGGATCATCGCCGCGTTTACTCGATGGGGCAAAATACATTAAAATTTACGAGTTCGCTTCAGAGCTTGGCAATAGAGCCGTGTCGGAATTTCTTCGTATTTACGGCCTCTTTTAGTGAACGTAGTTCTCTTTAATTTGTTGCACCGTTCGTTTATATTTGACTTGTATATTTGACTTGTATATTTACTTCTAACAGCCTGCAGTGTGCTGTCTATCGTCTATCTGTTTCAAATTGCTGTCTGTTTTCTGTGTTTGATTTAATTATATAAGGGGAAACGGATTGATTGCTTTGAAAAACGTTCGATTAAATTGTTCGGATTAGAACTATATTAGAATTGTGCTTCGTTGTCAGTTTTCGTGTCTCAAATACTGTTTATTTATAAACATTCACTAAGCTCCGTTATATATAGGCCTTTGAATTTGAACAACCAATCAGATCGCGATGATTATGGATTCCCCCAGAGCCTTTTCCGCACGCCAGCACGGGAGAGGCTCTGGGGACGAAAATGATTCATAAGATGAAAACAAAGGAACTTCAGTACCGAGACGGTGAACTGGAAACCTGGTCTAAATTAGAATAGGATTTTGCCAACTTTCAAACTGATTTTTTTCATAAAATACTGATTTGTTTGGGAAGCTAGATCAAACACTCGAAAGAGTTTATCCAGTCACCTCGAAATTGGTTGAAAAACGAGGCCGTACAAAAAACTCGGACTACGGCCACGTTTTTCAACGACTTCTCGCTGACTGGATATCGGATGAAACACTCTTCCTCGTGTTGGATCTATGAAGGCTTGTTTCCACTCGGGAAAATCTTCCGCAGGATAGAGGGTCAGGGTCCCCTATACCCATTCACAAACTGCATTCACGTAAAAATATTAAGTCTTTTCACGAGTCACGAAAAATCGCAAAAACTCTGTCACGTTCACACAAAAATCGAGGCAATCACGATCAACGTAAAAATACAAAAGCAATTCACGGATTAATATTTCGCATCATCTGACTGATTAATAATATTTCGCATTCTCGAAGTCTTTCTCTTCAATCTCAGAAGGATGCAGCACGTTTGAAAGATTTCTTTCTGTCCTTGCAGTCCATTGTAAAGGTCTGTAAATCACTGCGACCATGCAAAATTGCGCCTGGCGTCGCTTTTTATTGTCTTTGTCTCAACACTCTGAAGCCTGAAGGTCTCCACTTGACGAGTACAATCGTCTGGAGTTAGTCAGAGTAAAATAGTCAAAATAATCTGTAAGTACCGGTGTTCAACTGTTCGAAGACAGACAAGACAAACAACAGAAATTACATAAATCCTAAAAAAACTGTTCACGCAAAACAGACGATTCACGAATCACGTTTAATTCGAGCCTTCATTCACGGGTCACGATTAAATCAAAAGTTACTTTCACGTGCACGTAAAAATATTTGAAACCTTACGATCACGAATCACGGACTAAAAAAACTCCTCGATCACGTTTCACGGGTAAGTAAAATAACCCCATCACGCTTCACGCGAAAAGTATAGGAGACCCTCAGGATAGGAACGGACAGGAAAGTTTCCTTTGTGTTAAAGTCATTAGTTCCGACTAAGAGCTTACACGACAAAGAAAACTTTCCTGTCCGTTCCTGTCCTGAGGAAGATTTTCCTGAGTGGAAACTTATAGCCTTGACTTACTACAATTAACAGACGCGAACGTTAAAACGTAAGAAAGGAGAAAATAAGAGCAAGAAATTAAATATACTAAACATTACCGATGTGTTTGACAACTGATTTCTACAAATGAGAACATAAATGCCAAGAATTACTGTCTAAAAGAAAAGAAAAAAGATTCAGAACCTAAAAAAACCCTTTGGAACTTATAAAAATGAAAATATTTGAAAAATTATGAAAGTATTTGGAACTTATCACAAATTAGTGACGTATGACCTCGAGTTGATTAACGTATCCGCATGTGATGTATCACATGTGAAAAAGTAGGGTGTTTTGTCTGAGGTACAGTAGTGTTTTGGATAGAGTAACGTGAAAAGATGGTAAACTGCTGAGATTAGTTTTAAAAACTAAATATAATGACGTTTCAAGCAGAGGCCTTCATTAGAGTAAAAAGTAGAGTGCTGTGTAGGCAGTGTTTTAGATAGAGCAAAGTGAAAAGATGGTAAACTGCTGAGATTAGTTTTAATAATGAAATACTGACGTTTCAAGGAGAGCTCTTCATCAGAGTAAAAACTAGAGTGTTGTGTAGGCAGTGTTTTAGATAGAGCAAAGTGAAAAGATGGTAAAGTGCTGAGAATAGTTTTAATAACGAAATACTGACGTTTCAAGCAGAGCTCTTCATCAGAGTAAAAAGTAGAGTGTTGTGTAGGCAGTGTTTTAGATAGAGCAAAGTGAAAAAATGGTAAACTGCTGAGAATAGTTTTAATAACGAAATACTGACGTTTCAAGCAGAGCTCTTCATCAGAGTAAAAACTAGAGTGTTGTGTAGGCAGTGTTTCAGATAGAGCAAAGTGAAAAGATGGTAAACTGCTGAGAATAGTTTTAATAACGAAATACTGACGTTTCGAACGAAGCTCTTTAACCACATTCTACTCTGATGAAAACTCTGCGCGAAACTTCAGTATTTTTTCTTCTAAATTTGAACTATTACGGGATGACTTGTTTTCTTTTTAAACATCTCTAATAGTAACTCGCTGGCGGAGATATATGCAGTCTCTGAGCGCCTGTTTATATGGAGCCGAGTTACCCGCCATGTATAGAAATGCAATGCTATCCCGGCAGAGTGTTTATATGAGACAGGCGAGTCACTCGACTAGCCGAGATCCCGGCAAAACAGCCGAGATCTCGGCATGCCGGGATGAAAATATTCCCGATATAAACACTCTCTTGCCAGGTAACTCGGCTAGCCGAGTTGAATTCGTCACAACAGCGCACGCGCCACTTTTGAAGACAATCGCAAACTACTCATGGAATGTGAAACCATTATAATGTGTGGGCGGCTTTGCCGAGTAACTCGTCTCATATAAACACTCATTCTTTTTTCAACTCGCCTAGCCGGGTAACTCCGCTCCATATAATAACGAAATACTGACGTTTCAAGCAGAGCCCTTCATCAGAATAAAAAGTAGAGTGTTGTGTAGGTAGTGGTTTAGATAGAGCAAAGTGAAAAGATGGTAAACTGCTGAGAATAGTTTTAATAACGAAATACTGACATAACAACAAGAGTCCTTCGTCAGTCATACTGCATGTTTATAGTCTTAGGGGATCAGTGTTTATATGGTGAGGGTCAGTTTTCCTAGACGAGATTTGGGGTAGCCAGTAGCGAGATCTCGGGCAAGGAGAGCTAGCCATACCAAGAAGGCCCTCCTCCGTATAGACACCCCCTAAGAGTATGCGTTGAGAATATCTTACCGGCAATCCCAGCCAATATTGTCCATGATCTTGACTATATTCTACATCTTTATCCACATCTGCCATGTCAAGCATAAACAGTAAAGCCGTTAACATAGAGCCAAATAATATATACCCCAGACCAACTGCAACCAAACTGCAAGAACACTGAACTGGTATTGAATTCATAGCTAAACTTGTTTGTAAAATGTAAAGTAAAGTTTGCGGGGATAACGATTCAAGTTGATTTTAGACTGCAGATAATTATGTTGTTGTGCGATGTTAAAGAATGTGTAGACCACAACAGGTACCGTGTTTGGATTGAATAATTAATTATTCGTAAATGCTAAGAAGGCGTCTTGTTTACAACAAGACCTAGGTACGTTTCAAAAAATCTACAACCTGTATTGCCTTGTGAATAAAAAGCGAAAGAATTATGTAAATCATAAATAAATAATCATATTTAATCGGTAATTTCCCGAAAAGTTATGTTATGGCAGCATACTAATCAATCTCGTTCCCAGATCCTTCTCACGCGGGCGAAAACGCAATTTTCGCCCCAGTCAACACCGCTCATGCCCATGCGCGACGTCCGAGCTTGTCCCAGGCTCGTCCTCAGAAAAAGAGCGGGAAAACACTGAAATATTTGGAATATTTGGACTAGTCCAAGAGTCCGCCACAAAAGTTAAAATTATAAGTATAATACCAAAAAGATAAGGTAACTTGTGCATGGCTTCTTTGTTAATATTGTAACATAGTCTGAATTTACCCCTTCGTAATTTTCTTTACCCTTTTTTTAAAACACAAATGAATAGTTGAGTCTTACTTAGTCTTCACTGTCTGGATGTTGTCGCCACGGCTAGTTCCCACTTCTCTTGCAGTGTTTATTCTAGCGAATTCACGCATGCGCAAACGTTTGGAATCGGTGTTGCCCCAGTCTATGCCCCAGTCTCCTCGGGCCCACTACTTCTCCATTCCAGGGCGCCTCCCCCCGGTCAGCTCGGTTTCTGGTCCATAACACAAAGTTGGCGTTTATTGTAAAAATTTCGAAGCCCATCAGGGAAAACGGGGGACGAGTCGAAATTAAACTCGCTTGCGTTTGTATACTCATCAGTCCAACTTCTCCCCAATTTATTCAAATTGGTCTCTTCCTCAAATTGACCCCCCCTCTCCCCCCCCCTGGTGCCCGTTCATGTAACATTTACGTTCATCACGGATGTGGGTGGGGTTAGGGGGGGTGTTGTTAAAACGGTCTGTATACAAGAAGCAATTTATACCATCAGTAAGATTTCTAATCGCATTCTAATTTTGGTTGCTTGTATTTTCAAGTTTCCTGCCTGTAGTATTTTGATCCAGGTCGAATTTCGGTGAGTACCCAGTCTTTTATAGTATAAGTATCTTTTAATATTTCTATTAGCCATTTAATAATATTGGTCGAAGCATTCTTGTCTTTCGGAATGTTCGATATCTCTTTCATCACTTATTTTGTAGCATTCACTAACCTATTTTTCCCGATGGTTCAATACTTTACTTGTATGTTAATATAGTACATTGGAAATGTTTTGTTAGTTCTTGCTGTGTGTTTGTTTAATCTCTGTTACCAATAATATTCAATTATTATTAGGAAACCAAACATTTGTGCTGCCATTCAAATTTACTTTCAGTGATCACTGATGATGATTATTTTCAAATGATTACTGATGATGATTATATATATCAAAATTTACTTTGAACCTTTGTAACAATCATATATCAAAAGTTCAACAAACTTCTACGTGTTCTGATATCAGATAAAACACAACTTTCAAACGATATAGCCTTTCAAATGAATCAGTATTTCAACAAAAATTTGAGATAAAACTTGGCTTCAATTTATGTGGGTGATTGATCACATATCAAACCTTGGTCTCAGTGATGATTTTCCCATATGTGTTTGGTTCACAAATTATTATATATATGTGTGTGTGTGTGTTGTTGAGCACTCTGTGAAGTTGCTGTACCCTTGTGGCAGTTTGCTCACTCTGGCCCTATGCTCTCTACATATGCATCCCATTTATACAGTATTATCCCCCAAGCAGTAAAATAATTGTCACTGGCAATTGCTTGCGTATATATAAGTGGTGTTCTCACATCTAGATTGTTCCAAGCTACACTGATGAGCTGTATAGCACAGCAAAACATGCGTCTGTAGATTGAACTATATATATATATATATATATATATATATATATATATATATATATATATATATTATAACTTATTGGATTCATCAAAATAGAGCTGCTCGATTTATCACAAATATGAACAATGACATACATCATTCTGTTGCTTTACATGCCTTGGGCTGGGAGCCACTTAAGATGGTGAGAAAAAGGGCAAAAGCAAAAATGATGTACAGTATAAACTATTAAATGAAGTGGGTCCTGAGTCACTTACTAATCTTTTTTCTTATAAAAGTGCGGTGACAAACTATAAACTTTAGGACATTTCAAGTAGTCTTTGTTTACCACAACTGCGTACTAATAATATGAAAAATAGTTTCATGTACAATGGTGCTCACCCATGAAACTCTATTCCAAATGAAATTAGGGAGAGCAAATCCCTTTCATGTTTTCAAAAGAAAATTGCTACTCACATTTTTAGTAACGACATATAAACAAAAGACCCTGTAAATAGATTACTTACTCATAAATTATGTTATATACTTATTTGACACTATATCTCATATTTTGTAAATAGCTTTAAATATTATACTTCTGTACTTCTTTTTTACATGCCCCTTGTGGAAATCAGCTTTGGTTGATGGGGTTAGCATGGTTAAATAAAAGTTCTATCTATCTACCTTCGATCTATATCTAAGCCTGATATGGCAAAATATTTAAGTCAGAAATTCAATATTGGGTGAGACCGAAGGTCAAGCCTAATATTAAAATTCAAGACTTAAGTATTTTCCATATTGGGTGAAGATGAATTTAATAGGTGTTTTATTATACCGAACAAATAGTTGTTCAATTGGCAAGTAAATAATACATTGTGTGACCTGCCCAAAGGTTGCTGCCCAATATGTAGTTGTCCTACACACACACACACACACACACACACACACACACACACACACACACACACACACACACACATATATATACATATATGTATATATATATATATATATATATATTTTTTTTTTTATTTTTTATTTATTTTTTTAATTTTTTAAATATTTTTTTATAAATATATACATACATACATATCTATAAATATATACATATATATATATATATATATATATATATGTATATATATATATATATGTATATATATAATATATATATATATATATATATATATATATATATATATATATACTATATATATATATATATATATATATATATATATATATATATATATATATATATGTATGTATATATATATATATATACTATATATATATATATATATATATATATATATATATATATATATATATATATATATATATATATATATATATATATATATATATATATATATATATATATATGATGCTGTATATACTTTCAAATATGTTATGGTACATGTACTATACAATTTTGTATCTAGCACTCTACTCACTCACTGGGTGATTACCGATGCTTTATAGTATATATGTATATATACAGTATATATATATATATATATATATATATATATATATATATATATATATATATATATATATTTTCGCTTACCTCAAAAGTCTGCTACAGGCTGTTTCATCTAAAAAAAGAATCTTCAGGCAGATGACAATTTTCGAAAACAGGGGTGCTTATATCCTTCTTGTCGGAACGTGGGAGTGTGGGGGCGAAACAATACATGCATTCATGGCTTTGTTGCGCTGTTTGCGCGGAATTTGTGTCGATGACGACATTGACTGATAATTTCTGCTCTTTTGTTGAGTAAACAATTCTTGTTTTTATCTTTCAAAATATAAAATTTTTCTTCTAAACATAAATTACATCGTTTTGAAGGAGGTTCAAAACGATGTAATTTATGTTTAGAAGAAAAATTTTATATTTTGAAAGATAAAAACAAGAATTGTTTACTCAACAAAAGAGCAGAAATTATCAGTCAATGTCGTCATCGACACAAATTCCGCGCAAACAGCGCAACAAAGCCATGAATGCATGTATTGTTTCGCCCCCACACTCCCACGTTCCGACAAGAAGGATATAAGCACCCCCTGTTTTCGAAAATTGTCATCTGCCTGAAGATTCTTTTTTAGATGAAACAGCCTGTAGCAGACTTTTGAGGTAAGCGAAAATCTATATTTGCTCTAACTATATGTTATCGAGCACTCTTTGCGTTTCGTAGACCAAAAACCCACACGTATATATATACATGTATATATATATATATATATATATATATATATATATATATATATATCACTGGTCACTCCTACTGAGAAAAGGTCAAGTATTTCTTGTTTCCATGTAAACTGTATGTTGATCAGTATATATATATATATATATATATATATATATATATATATATATATATATATATATATATATATACTGATATATATTGACATTGATCCCAATCTATGATCATATATCCAAATATGCTAAGGCTAGAAAACTAATTATATATGTTCTAAGGATTTTGGGTGAAGGAAAATTCGAGTGTGTGGAATATATACATTCAGTTAAGACCAAACCGGGACCAGTTGCGAAAAATGCAACTACACAGGCCTTCCGGCAGGAATTGAACCCACGACCTTGCGATTCTAGTGCAATGCTCTGACCACTGAGCCACGGAGGGTGTTGCCGAGAGTTTGATGTTTAATGTTTAATAACACTTTACCACTCATAATACAAAAAAAAGAAGAAAAAAATACACGAATGGATGCGTAGTAGTAGGGGGAAACTTAATTCCCATTTAAAAACTACTCCCCATCGCGAGTTCTGTATATATAATAAGGTGGTAATGCCAGGAGAGAATTGGGTATATTATAAGTTATATTCAGGGCCGTAGACAGGATTTTTTAGTCAGGGAGGGCAGTAAGAGTGCCCAATTTCTAGGGGGGTCCTGGGATATGCTCCCCCGGACAATTTTTGAAATTTGAGTCTCTGAAATGGCATTTCCCGCAATCTGACATCATATTTGAGCAAAATTTTGAACATTTTAAAACAATCTCTCCTTTTTACAAAAGATTTCGTCTAAAACTACAGTATTACATATTTACAAAGACAATTACAGTCATTTGAAACTTACTTGTCACTTTTCACCAAAATGTTCAGAAGTTCGTTACGAAGTTCGTTGGGAAGTTCAGAGTTCGTTTTGAACTATACGCAATTGATTGCCGGCGACGAGGAACCAAGAAAGCAAGAAGTCAATCAAACGCATAGTTTAAAACGAGCTTTGAACTTCCCAACGAACTTGCGAACTTCGGAACGAACTTCCGAACATTTTGGTGAAAAGTGAGTAGCAAATGACTGCAAAATAATTACTCTAACGGGATAAAGCGCGAACACAACGCGAAAACTCATTGTCAGAGTTATGGTATTAAACGACTAGTTAGTTCTTTATTCTGTGACTCTGGGAACAACTGATGTGTGACATAAAAATCATATTTTGCTGTCCCCCCGCTATCTACGGCCCTGGTAATATTGGGCATTTCACTCGATAACATAGCATGTTCTAAGGATTTTGGGTGAAGGAAAATTCGAGTGTAGAATATATACATTTTAAGACCAAACCGGGACCAGTTGCGAAAAATGCAACTACACCGGCCTTCCGGCAGGAATTGAACCCATTGTTGCATTTTTCGCAACTGGTCCCGGTTTGGTCTTAAAATGTATATATTCTACACTCGAATTTTCCTTCACCCAAAATCCTTAGAACATGCTCTGTAATCGAGTGAAATGCCCAATATTACTTATAATATACCCAATTCTTTCCTGGCATTACCACCTTATTATATATAAAGAACTCGCGATCAAGCTCTCGGCAACGCCCTCCGTGCCTCAGTGGTCAGAGCATTGCACTAGAATCTCAAGGTCGTGGGGTTCAAGGCCTGTGTAGTTGCATTTTTCGCAACTGGTCCCGGTTTGGTCTTGAAACTTGTATATATT
>OZ036015.1:4835205-4915205 GCA_964035015.1 Corallium rubrum
TTTATCACAAATATGAACAATGACATACATCATTCTGTTGCTTTACATGCCTTGGGCTGGGAGCCACTTAAGATGGTGAGAAAAAGGGCAAAAGCAAAAATGATGTACAGTATAAACTATTAAATGAAGTGGGTCCTGAGTCACTTACTAATCTTTTTTCTTATAAAAGTGCGGTGACAAACTATAAACTTTAGGACATTTCAAGTAGTCTTTGTTTACCACAACTGCGTACTAATAATATGAAAAATAGTTTCATGTACAATGGTGCTCACCCATGAAACTCTATTCCAAATGAAATTAGGGAGAGCAAATCCCTTTCATGTTTTCAAAAGAAAATTGCTACTCACATTTTTAGTAACGACATATAAACAAAAGACCCTGTAAATAGATTACTTACTCATAAATTATGTTATATACTTATTTGACACTATATCTCATATTTTGTAAATAGCTTTAAATATTATACTTCTGTACTTCTTTTTTACATGCCCCTTGTGGAAATCAGCTTTGGTTGATGGGGTTAGCATGGTTAAATAAAAGTTCTATCTATCTACCTTCGATCTATATCTAAGCCTGATATGGCAAAATATTTAAGTCAGAAATTCAATATTGGGTGAGACCGAAGGTCAAGCCTAATATTAAAATTCAAGACTTAAGTATTTTCCATATTGGGTGAAGATGAATTTAATAGGTGTTTTATTATACCGAACAAATAGTTGTTCAATTGGCAAGTAAATAATACATTGTGTGACCTGCCCAAAGGTTGCTGCCCAATATGTAGTTGTCCTACACACACACACACACACACACACACACACACACATATATACATACATTTATATATATATATATATATATATATATATATATATATATATATATATATTTTTATTTTTTATTTATTTTTTTAATTTTTTTAATATTTTTTTATAAATATATACATACATACATATCTATAAATATATACATATATATATATATATATATATATATATATATATATATATATATATATATATATATATATATATATATATATATATATATATATATATATATATATATATATATATATATATATATATATATATATATATATATATATATATATATATATATATATATATATATATATATATATATATATATATATATATATATATATATATATATATATATATATATATATATATATATATATATATATATATATATATATATATATATATATATATATATATATATATATATATATATATATGATGCTGTATATACTTTCAAATATGTTATGGTACATGTACTATACAATTTTGTATCTAGCACTCTACTCACTCACTGGGTGATTACCGATGCTTTATAGTATATATGTATATATACATATATATATATATATATATATATATATATATATATATATATATATATATATTTTCGCTTACCTCAAAAGTCTGCTACAGGCTGTTTCATCTAAAAAAGAATCTTCAGGCAGATGACAATTTTCGAAAACAGGGGGTGCTTATATCCTTCTTGTCGGAACGTGGGAGTGTGGGGGCGAAACAATACATGCATTCATGGCTTTGTTGCGCTGTTTGCGCGGAATTTGTGTCGATGACGACATTGACTGACAATTTCTGCTCTTTTGTTGAGTAAACAATTCTTGTTTTTATCTTTCAAAATATAAAATTTTTCTTCTAAACATAAATTACATCGTTTTGAAGGAGGTTCAAAACGATGTAATTTATGTTTAGAAGAAAAATTTTATATTTTGAAAGATAAAAACAAGAATTGTTTACTCAACAAAAGAGCAGAAATTATCAGTCAATGTCGTCATCGACACAAATTCCGCGCAAACAGCGCAACAAAGCCATGAATGCATGTATTGTTTCGCCCCCACACTCCCACGTTCCGACAAGAAGGATATAAGCACCCCCTGTTTTCGAAAATTGTCATCTGCCTGAAGATTCTTTTTTAGATGAAACAGCCTGTAGCAGACTTTTGAGGTAAGCGAAAATCTATATTTGCTCTAACTATATGTTATCGAGCACTCTTTGCGTTTCGTAGACCAAAAACCCACACGTATATATATATATATATATATATATATATATATGTATATATATATATATATATATATCACTGGTCACTCCTACTGAGAAAAGGTCAAGTATTTCTTGTTTCCATGTAAACTGTATGTTGATCAGTATATATATATATATATATATATATATATATATATATATATATATATATATATATATATATATACTGATATATATTGACATTGATCCCAATCTATGATCATATATCCAAATATGCTAAGGCTAGAAAACTAATTATATATGTTCTAAGGATTTTGGGTGAAGGAAAATTCGAGTGTGTGGAATATATACATTCAGTTAAGACCAAACCGGGACCAGTTGCGAAAAATGCAACTACACAGGCCTTCCGGCAGGAATTGAACCCACGACCTTGCGATTCTAGTGCAATGCTCTGACCACTGAGCCACGGAGGGTGTTGCCGAGAGTTTGATGTTTAATGTTTAATAACACTTTACCACTCATAATACAAAAAAAAGAAGAAAAAAATACACGAATGGATGCGTAGTAGTAGGGGGAAACTTAATTCCCATTTAAAAACTACTCCCCATCGCGAGTTCTGTATATATAATAAGGTGGTAATGCCAGGAGAGAATTGGGTATATTATAAGTTATATTCAGGGCCGTAGACAGGATTTTTTAGTCAGGGAGGGCAGTAAGAGTGCCCAATTTCTAGGGGGGTCCTGGGATATGCTCCCCCGGACAATTTTTGAAATTTGAGTCTCTGAAATGGCATTTCCCGCAATCTGACATCATATTTGAGCAAAATTTTGAACATTTTAAAACAATCTCTCCTTTTTACAAAAGATTTCGTCTAAAACTACAGTATTACATATTTACAAAGACAATTACAGTCATTTGAAACTTACTTGTCACTTTTCACCAAAATGTTCAGAAGTTCGTTACGAAGTTCGTTGGGAAGTTCAGAGTTCGTTTTGAACTATACGCAATTGATTGCCGGCGACGAGGAACCAAGAAAGCAAGAAGTCAATCAAACGCATAGTTTAAAACGAGCTTTGAACTTCCCAACGAACTTGCGAACTTCGGAACGAACTTCCGAACATTTTGGTGAAAAGTGAGTAGCAAATGACTGCAAAATAATTACTCTAACGGGATAAAGCGCGAACACAACGCGAAAACTCATTGTCAGAGTTATGGTATTAAACGACTAGTTAGTTCTTTATTCTGTGACTCTGGGAACAACTGATGTGTGACATAAAAATCATATTTTGCTGTCCCCCCGCTATCTACGGCCCTGGTAATATTGGGCATTTCACTCGATAACATAGCATGTTCTAAGGATTTTGGGTGAAGGAAAATTCGAGTGTAGAATATATACATTTTAAGACCAAACCGGGACCAGTTGCGAAAAATGCAACTACACCGGCCTTCCGGCAGGAATTGAACCCATTGTTGCATTTTTCGCAACTGGTCCCGGTTTGGTCTTAAAATGTATATATTCTACACTCGAATTTTCCTTCACCCAAAATCCTTAGAACATGCTCTGTAATCGAGTGAAATGCCCAATATTACTTATAATATACCCAATTCTTTCCTGGCATTACCACCTTATTATATATAAAGAACTCGCGATCAAGCTCTCGGCAACGCCCTCCGTGCCTCAGTGGTCAGAGCATTGCACTAGAATCTCAAGGTCGTGGGGTTCAAGGCCTGTGTAGTTGCATTTTTCGCAACTGGTCCCGGTTTGGTCTTGAAACTTGTATATATTCTACACTCGAATTTTCCTTCACCCAAAATCCTTAGAAAATAATTATATATGTTGCAGTTCCAAAAGTATTTTCTGAAAAATAAATTTTGTCTTTTTTGTAGTCCGTTATTTAAAATGTGGAAATTCAACAACGAATCATTTACAGGTCACCCTGATTTTTCCTCCGACTGCCTAGCTGTCACATCGAGACGATTTGATCTTGAAAGCGTTGTTGGCACACAAGATTTTATAACTGGAAAACACACATGGTGTTTAAAGATCACAAAATTTGGCCGTGGTCTCGCAGTTGGTATTTGCCAGAAAGGCGAGTATCTACACAAGCTCGGGTGGAAATGTGGGAATAAATGGGTGTGGACTTCCGGAGGAACAAAATACTGTCCTGAGTCACTCGTAACACAGTCTCCTATGGAATGGTGGAGAGAGGGTGACATTTTAAAGTTTGAACTGGATTGTGATAAACAAGAGTTATTTATTGAGAATTTGCGAACAAAAAAGAGAGATACCCTTACTGGATTTGACGAAGCTGTACAACCCTTCTTTGATCTATTTCTTGATGTCAGTATCAGCTTGATTGAAGTAGATGGGATTGCACTGAAAGAGAAATGAAATGAAATGAACTGAAAATTAAACGGCGTCCATTGAGTGTAATATGAATATATTTTTGTACAAGATTACAAAACAATAGTTGTAGTATCTTTTCTATTTACATGTATTTAAAGTTTTCCATGGTGGAAATGGTTATATTATAGTAAAAAAAATTGTAGTTTTCACCATGTATTTAGAAACAGTTCATGGTCCAAAAACCTCAGGTTATTCTTTATACACTTGTTGACTGGCGCCGAGGGAAACATCGAGTTTTTTTTTGTATTGTATTGTAGACTTTATTTAAAGAGGGTAACACTTGACAGTATAAATTACTGATAACTCCGTGGCCCTGATAATACATGGATCGCGAATGTCGACTGCGCATCAGAATGACCGTTCTGAGTCGGGATAAAACTTAATTAACTTTATAACAGCAGGCTAAAGCTGTAGTTTTCATTTGCATTTTCATTTACATTTCTGAACTCATTGTACTGAATTCTTCAGCCTAATGTTATAAATTGAAATACGTTTTACCCCGACTCAGAACGCGTCATTCTGATGCGCAGTTGACATTCGCGATCCATGTATTACGGACCCGAAGGCTTCAATGTCACCCGAGGGCTTTAGCTCGAGGATGACATTGAAGCCTGAGGGACCGTAAAACTCCATGTTTCGCGAGGCAAAAGTCAACAAGCGTTTTGTTATATACCAAAGACTTCTAAAATACAAAATACAAAACTGCCTTGAAACTTGCCAGCGGCGAAAAGACTTACCAAGACACTTTGACTTTGTCTTCGTAATTTAAATTCAAGTCATTCAACTAAACAAATACACCAGACTCAACACTAAGAACAGCTTTAAATTTCTCCAAGCGTTCTTCAGACCTTTGAAGATATGTATAGAAATCCTTTCTTTCAGAAAATGGACTATTTCGTACCAAACAAGCTCGAAACAAGCTCTTGTTTTCAAAATCCCCGAAGAGACCAAAGTTCTTGATCTGATGCAATAATCGTGTATTCACGTGAACAACGCATGATTAAAGCGACGTCAGAGGGAAACATTGCACTGTTTCCCTCTTCATTGTTGACGTCAGAGGGAAACAGTGCAATGTTTCCCTCGGCAGAAAGAAACATTGAGTTTGTTGAACAACACGTGACCATGATTTGACCAATAGGATTTCATTATTGGCAAACGAAAGTCTTTGGTATATAACAATAAAAGTTAAAGACTCATCGTCAGGCTTCAAAGTGTTAATAAATATACCCCGTGAAAACACGCGTAAGTTGTTACAGACCTGAAAACCAGTTGTCACAGGCTGTTATAAAATAACATATATACTACGTGAGCCCTGATTGGTCAATTGCCGTGTTTGGATCAGAGTATCCAAACACAGAAAATTCCCGCCAAACGATGTTTTGAGAATGTCGGACAGTATATCATATTCACTTGTGATTATTTTATAAAAGAAATACCAAATGGTTTTTTTCCGTGTTTGGAGACTCTTATCCAACACTTGGGAAATTGCTCGACTTTCGAAAAGCTAAATTACGCTTTTCTCCAGTCTCACAATTTCCCGCGTGTTTGGATCAGAGTATCCAAACACGGAAAACCATTTGGTATTTCTTTATTCCGACCAGCTGCTACCGTCGTGTGTTGAGATAATCAATCAGAAGCGCTGAATTGCACCACGCGAAGGGACTTGAAACACCAGGGAAGTACTGGGCAGAGGACTTGAAATATTATTTCCAGTCCAAGGACTGGAAATAATATTTCAAGTCCATGGACTTGAAATATTACTTCACACAATCGGTTACTCATCCATACACTAATTACTAATGCACAACATGATAAATCTGCTGTTGCCAAACCAGTGTGCCAAACACGCTTGGAAGTTATGACCATCGTGTTAAGCGGAAAAGTGTCGTCACTCGATCTTATAGTTGTAACGAAGATCCTGAGGTAGCAACAAATATTCTGAGAGTAGCAACGAAGATTCTGAGAGTAGCAACAAATATTCTGAGAGTAGTAACAAATATTCTGCGAGTAGCAACAAAGATTCTCAGAGTAGCAACAAATATTCTGAGAGTAGCAACAAAGATTCTCAGAGTAGCAACAAAGATTCTGAGAGTAGCAACAAATATTCTGAGAGTAGTAATAAATATTCTGAGAGTAGCAACAAAGATTCTCAGAGTAGCAACAAAGATTCTGAGAGTAGCAACAAATATTCTGAGAGTAGTAACAAATATTCTGAGAGTAGCAACAAAGATTCTCAGAGTGGCAACAAAGATTGTGAGATAGCAACAAAGATTCTCAGAGTAGCAACAAATATTCTGAGAGTAGCAACAAAGATTCTCAGAGTAGCAACAAAGATTCTGAGAGTAGCAACAAATATTCTGAGAGTAGAAATAAATATTCTGAGAGTAGCAACAAAGATTCTCAGAGTAGCAACAAAGATTCTGAGAGTAGCAACAAATATTCTGAGAGTAGTAACAAATATTCTGAGAGTAGCAACAAACATTCTCAGAGGAGCAACACAGATTCTGAGAGTAGCAACAAAAATTCTGAGAGTAGCAACAAATATTCTGAGAGTAGCAACAAAGATTCTCAGACAGAGGCGTAGGAAGCGGGGGGGCTGGGGGGTTCCCAGATTGGTTTAATAATTTCTTCGTTTTTATGTTAAAATTTGAACTATGCTTGTAGAATTAGATGAAAAAGTTTCCTAGATTTCAAAATTATCCGGGAGAGCACCCCGAACCCCGCTAAAAATGTGGTCACTGATTATCTGCATGTCGACTTCAGCCCCCCCCCCCCCCCCAACTTTGAATCCGTTCCTACGCCTCTGTTCTCAGAGTAGCAACAAAGATTGTGAGAGTAGCAACAAATATTCTGAGAGTAGTAACAAATATTCTGAGAGTAGCAACAAAGATTCTCAGAGTGGCAACAAAGATTCTGAGATAGCAACAAAGATTCTCAGAGTAGGAGCAAAGATTCTGAGAATAACAACGAAGATTCTCAGAGTAGTAACGAAGATTCTGAGAGTAGTAACGAAGATTCTCAGAGTAGCAACAAAGATTCTCAGAGTAGTAACAAAGATTCTGAGAATAACAACGAAGATTCTCAGAGTAGTAACAAAGATTCTGAGAATAACAACAACAAAAATTCTGAGAGTAGTAACAAAGATTCTGAGAGTAGCAACAAAGATTCTGAGAGTAGTAACGAAGATTCTGAGAATAACAACGAAGATTCTCAGAGTAGTAACGAAGATTCTGAGAGTAGTAACAAAGATTCTGAGAGTAGTAACAAAGATTCTGAGAATAACAACAAAGATTCTGAGAGTAGTAACAAAGATTCTGAGAGTAGTAACGAAGATTCTGAGAGTAGTAACAAAGATTCTGAGAATAACAACGAAGATTCTCAGAGTAGTAACAAAGATTCTGAGAATAACAACAACAAAGATTCTGAGAGTAGTAACAAAGATTCTGAGAGTAGCAACAAAGATTCTGAGAATAACAACGAAGATTCTCAGAGTAGTAACAAAGATTCTCACAGTAGCAACAAAGATTCCGAGAGTAGCAACGAAGATTCCGAGAGTAGCAACAAAGATTCCGAGAGTAGCAACGAAGATTCTGAGAGTAGCAACAGAGATTCTGAGAATAACAACGAAGATTCTCAGAGTAGTAACGAAGATTCTGAGAGTAGTAGCGAAGATTCTCAGAGTAGCAACAAAGATTCTCAGAGTAGTAACAAAGATTCTGAGAGTAGTAACAAAGATTCTGAGAGTAGTAACAAAGATTCTGAGAGTAGTAACAAAGATTCTGAGAGTAGTAACGAAGATTCTGAGAGTAGTAACAAAGATTCTGAGAGTAGCAACGAAGATTCTGAGAGTAGTAACAAAGATTCTGAGAGTAGTAACGAAGATTCTCAGAGTAGTAACAAAGATTCTGAGAGTAGTAACAAAGATTCTGAGAGTAGCAACAAAGATTCTGAGAGTAGTAACGAAGATTCTGAGAGTAGTAACAAAGATTCTGAGAGTAGTAACAAAGATTCTCAGAGTAGTAACAAAGATTCTGAGAGTAGTAACGAAGATTCTGAGAGTAGTAACGAAGATTCTGAGAGTAGTAACGAAGATTCTGAGAGTAGTAACGAAGATTCTGAGAGTAGTAACGAAGATTCTGAGAGTAGTAACGAAGATTCTGAGAGTAGTAACAAAGATTCTGAGAGTAGTAACAAAGATTCTGAGAATAGTAACGAAGATTCTCAGAGTAGTAACAAAGATTCTGAGAGTAGTAACAAAGATTCTGAGAGTAGTAACGAAGATTCTCAGAGTAGTAACAAAGATTCTGAGAGTAGTAACAAAGATTCTGAGAGTAGTAACGAAGATTCTCAGAGTAGTAACAAAGATTCTGAGAGTAGTAACAAAGATTCTGAGAGTAGTAACAAAGATTCTGAGAGTAGTAACAAAGATTCTGAGAGTAGTAACAAAGATTCTGAGAGTAGTAACGAAGATTCTCAGAGTAGTAACAAAGATTCTGAGAGTAGTAACAAAGATTCTGAGAGTAGTAACAAAGATTCTGAGAGTAGTAACAAAGATTCTCAGAGTAGTAACAAAGATTCTGAGAGTAGTAACAAAGATTCTGAGAGTAGTAACAAAGATTCTCAGAGTAGTAACAAAGATTCTCAGAGTAGTAACAAAGATTCTGAGAGTAGTAACAAAGATTCTGAGAGTAGTAACGAAGATTCTCAGAGTAGTAACGAAGATTCTCAGAGTAGTAACAAAGATTCTGAGAGTAGTAACAAAGATTCTGAGAGTAGTAACAAAGATTCTGAGAGTAGTAACAAAGATTCTGAGAGTAGTAACAAAGATTCTGAGAGTAGTAACGAAGATTCTGAGAGTAGTAACGAAGATTCTCAGAGTAGTAACAAAGATTCTGAGAGTAGTAACAAAGATTCTGAGAGTAGTAACGAAGATTCTGAGAGTAGTAACGAAGATTCTGAGAGTAGTAACAAAGATTCTGAGAGTAGTAACGAAGATTCTGAGAGTAGTAACGAAGATTCTCAGAGTAGTAACAAAGATTCTGAGAGTAGTAACGAAGATTCTCAGAGTAGTAACAAAGATTCTGAGAGTAGTAACAAAGATTCTGAGAGTAGTAACAAAGATTCTGAGAGTAGTAACAAAGATTCTGAGAGTAGTAACAAAGATTCTGAGAGTAGTAACAAAGATTCTGAGAATAACAACGAAGATTCTCAGAGTAGTAACAAAGATTCTCACAGTAGCAACAAAGATTCTGAGAGTAGCAACGAAGATTCTGAGAGTAGCAACGAAGATTCTGAGAGTAGCAACAGAGATTCTGAGAGTAGCAACGAAGATTCTCAGAGTAGCAACAAAGATTCTGAGAGTAGGAACGAAGATTCCGAGAGTAGCAACGAAGATTCTCAGAGTAGCAACAAAGATTCTGAGAGTAGCAACGATAAAGGATAAAGGACTGGGGGCTAATCATCCTTACTTGCAGCCAGCGGCTGAATTGCGAAGGACGCAGATCAACGTGGCCGTGTCGAGGCATATCAAAGGCGCTCCAGGCAGCCGCCATACGACACAGTTCAGACCACGGATCACATGCAGCTAAGATGTTAGGTGTTGATTTTATGGAGGGAGGAAAACCGGAGAACCCGGCGAAAAACCCTCGAAGCACATGAGAGATCAACTACAACTCTACTCACATGAGTCCAAACCCGACAACGGGGTCATTCCCAAGCGCTCGCCCATCCAAGTACTAACCCCCTCTAACCGGGCTTAACTTTTTGGTGAGAGGCAGCGCGCTAACAGCACATGCCACCCGTGCTCCCCAACGAAGATTCTCAGAGTAGTAACAAAGATTCTCAGAGTAGCAACTAAGATTCTGAGAGTAGCAACAAAGATTCTGAGAGTAGCAACTAAGATTCTGAGAGTAGCAACAAAGATTCTGAGAGTAGCAACTAAGATTCTGAGAGTAGCAACAAAGATTCTGAGAGTAACAACGAAGATTCTCAGAGTAGTAACAAAGATTCTGAGAGTAGTAACGAAGATTCTGAGAGTAGTAATTACGAAGATTCTGAGAGTAGTAACGAAGATTCTGAGAGTAGTAACGAAGATTCTGAAAGTAGTAACAAAGATTCTGAGAGTAGTAACGAAGATTCTGAGAGTAGTCCCGGGGATGATGAGGATACGCCTGTTGATGAAGATACGGTCGACGATGAAGAACGTGACGACAGTTCTGGTCCAGCCAAAGAAAAGGATGACCAAAAAAAAATCTGCATCACAGCAGGAAGAGGAACAATTAAGAAATGGATCATAGTTTGGCGTGCTCCATCGAGTTATGGATGCACGCGGGAAGTTCGGAGAGAACGAAAAAAGCGTAAGATTTTTGAGTGCTCTCCAACTTCCCAAGTGCATGCATAACTCAATGGAGCACGCCAAACCACGAACCATTCTTTTATAACAGAGAATCACACAAAACAACGCAAACACTGAAACACAATATTTATTTCGCTGATTAAAAATAAGTTTCTCGTTACGTTTGAAATTACCATGCTCCATCGAATTTTATACAATAATTTGAATAGTACGTGCGTTTTTATTGGTCGATAGCCATGATCTATAAAAGTACAGATGCACAGATTACATTACTGATGTGGTCTGATTTCTCTAAACCAATTACGGATAGCCATGATCTATAAAAGGACAGATCAACAGATTACGCCACTGACGTGGTCTGATTTCTCTAAACCAATCACGGATCTCACTGCAACATCATGAGCCAATGACGTTGCTTGATTTGTATACATCATGGATCACGTCATATGAAGTGATTTATCGTTTTCAATGCCCCAGAAATTCGCTGGGAAAATTTAATAAGTCGGTTGAAACATAATTTTTCTATTTTTTATTAGTAAGAACATCAGTGACCAACTCGACTGCGTCTCGTGAGCCACTTTTTTGTTCTTACCACGTTGTGACGTCATCTGTGCATCTATAACTGAACAGACAACGGCAAAATGGAAACTATTTGTTAATGGAGCACGAACGGTAGCCAATCAGAAACGCCGTTGTATTACATCTATGTTACAAACAGTAATCCCAACAAAAGACAACGAAACCAACATTTTAACTAAAGTATTACATTTATCAACCAGGATCGCTCTTTTTCATGAAATTAAACGTGTAAAATTAGTAAAGAGGATAAACTGTGAACAATCATGCAATACCAGTCAGTGATGAATGAATGAATGAATGAATGAATGAATGAATGAATGAATGAATGAATTTTATTTGCCACTAATTTTACAGGTTGTTAACAATTATATAACAATTGTATACAAAAAATTAGCCGCAAGGGAGCTTAGAAAATAATTATGGCAAGTTTATTAATATTTAGACGAAAGAAATGTGTTTAGCATTTTTTTGAATCATGAATGAATGAATGAATGAATGAATGAAAGAAAGAAAGAAAGAAAGAAAGAAAGAAAGAAAGAAAGAAAGAAAGAAAGAAAGAAAGAAAGAAAGAAAGAAAGAAAGAAAGAAAGAAAGAAAGAAAGAAAGAAAGAAAGATAGAAAGAGAAAGATAGAAAGAAAGAAAGAAAGAAAGAAAGAAAGAAAGAAAGAAAGAAAGAAAGAAAGAAAGAAAGAGAGAGAGAGAGAGAGAGAGAGAGAGAGAGAGAGAGAGAGAGAGAGAGAGAGAGAGAGAGAGAGAGAGAGAGAGAGAAAGAAAGAAAGAAAGAAAGAAAGAAAGAAAGAGAGAGAGAGAGAGAGAGAGAGAGAGAGAGAGAGAGAGAGAGAGAGAGAGAGAGAGAGAGAGAGAGAGAGAGAGAGAGAGAGAGAGAGAGAAAGAAAGAAAGAAAGAAAGAAAGAAAGAAAGAAAGAAAGAAAGAGAGAGAGAGAGAGAGAGAGAGAGAGAGAGAGAGAGAGAGAGAGAGAGAGAGAGAGAGAGAGAGAGAGAGAGAGAGAGAGAGAAAGAAAGAAAGAAAGAAAGAAAGAAAGAAAGAAAGAAAGAAAGAAAGAGAGAGAGAGAGAGAGAGAGAGAGAGAGAGAGAGAGAGAGAGAGAGAGAGAGAGAGAGAGAGAGAAAGAAAGAAAGAAAGAAAGAAAGAAAGAAAGAAAGAAAGAAAGAAAGAAAGAAAGAAAGAAAGAAAGAAAGAAAGAAAGAAAGAAAGAAAGAAAGAAAGAAAGAAAGAAAGAAAGAAAGAAAGAAAGAAAGAAAGAAAGAAAGAAAGAAAGAAAGAAAGAAAGAAAGAAAGAAAGAAAGAAAGAAAGAAAGAAAGAAAGAAAGAAAGAAAGAAAGAAAGAAAGAAAGAAAGAAAGAAAGAAAGAAAGAAAGAAAGAAAGAAAGAAAGAAAGAAAGAAAGAAAGAAAGAAAGAAAGAAAGAAAGAAAGAAAGAAAGAAAGAAAGAAAGAAAGAAAGAAAAGAAAGAAAGAATGAATGAATGAATGAATGAATGAATGTTATTTGATTTGCCACTAATTTTACAGGTTGTTAACAATTATATAACAATTATATACAAAAAATTAGCCGTAAGGGAGCTTAAAAAGAAACTTATATGAATTTAGGCTTCCTTTGTTAAGAATTGAATTATTTACAAAATTACCTTAGCGGACTAATACAAATAATACACAATATACAATAATAATTATGGCAAGTTTATTAATATTTTGACGAAAGAAATGTTTTTAGCGTTTTTTTGAATAAAGTAAAGAAAACTGTTAACTTGTTCAGTAGGAAGGGAATTAAAAAATGTTGGGCCTTGAAATCTTATGGAAATCTGCCTAATATTTGTTCTACAAAACGGAATGAAAAAGTCCATTACATTCCTTGTATAATAAGTGTGAACTTGGTTATTTAAAACAAACATGTTGTCAAACCTTTTTGGCATTCATTGTGGACTATCCAGGGTAATAAGCTCAATTGTTATATACCAAAGACTTTCGTTTGCCAAAGATGAAATCCTATTGGTCAAATCATGGTCACGTGTTGTTTAACAAACTCAATGTTTCTTTCTGCCGAGGGAAACATAGCACTGTTTCCCTCTGACGTCAACAACGAAGAAGGAAACAGTGCAATGTTTCCCTCTGACGTCACTTTAATCATGCGTTGTTCACGTGAATACACGATTATTGCATCAGATCAAGAACTTTGGACTCTTCGGGGATTTTGAAAACAAGAGCTTGTTTCGAGCTTGTTTGGTACGAAATAGTCCATTTTCTGAAAGAAAGAATTTCTATACATATCTTCAAAGGTGAGAAAAACACTCGGAGAAATTTGAAGCCGTTCTTAGTGTTGAGTCTGGTGTATTTGTTGAGTTGAGTGACTTGGATTGAAATTACGAAGACAAAGTCAAAGTGTTTTGGTAAGTCTTTTCAAGGCAGTTTTGTATTTTGTATTTTAAAAGTCTTTGGTATATAACAAAACGCTTGTTGACTTTTTCCTCAGGCTTCAATGTCATCCTCGAGCTAAAGCCCTCGGGTGGCATTGAAGCCTTCGGGTCCGTAAAACTCGACTCGATATTTCCCTCGGCGCCAGTCAACAAGTGTATATTGTTTCATCAAGCAGTAACAACTTGATGAAACAATAATGAACAATATTGTTAAATCATCAAGGTAACGTTGTTATGGCATTGCAGGTTCAGGCAACAATGCTGTAACAACTTGTGAGATTTTTACGCGTGAGGTATTAAAACTGTTATGAAAGCTGCAATCACACATATCTGCAGGTTACCACATGCATGCACAGCGGTGTAGCCAGGGTGGGGGCAAGGGGCACCACCCTCCCATGGTCTTTAAGATCGTTCTCTTGCAACTTGAAATCCATGGAGAAACTTGTAGGGGGAGGGGAGTACACTTGTTTTAAGGCAAATTAAAAGTGAGTAGACTAATAATGTATTATATATATATATATTTCAATATATATATATATATATATTGAAGACTTATTAACCGAGTGCGAGGTCTGTACGGGAAAGTATTTGCCTGAGGTTTTCGTACAGACCGAGCGACGAAGGAGCGAGGTTTGTGCGATAAAACCGAGGGCAAATACTTTCCGGTACAGACCAAGCAAACGAGGTTAATAAGGAATTTATTATATGGCTATTGGTTCATTCTATTTTTAAGCTTCGAGCGTTGTTTTCGTCTTCGGAGTATGCGGTTTACCTTACCTGTTGACTTTTTCGTGTCGCTTCTTGGCCTTCTTATTTACACCAATTCGGCTTTTATTTGTCGTGTTTTTAGATAAACAGCTTTAAAGAAAACCAACAGTGATGTTCCAACACATTTTATTGTTCAGAATATTTGAAAAAAGATACCTAGTTCTCTTTTATTTGTATTCAAATCAACTCCGAAATTTTCCCGCCAAAACTTACAGGGCCGAGAAAAAAGCGTATTGACCCCGAGGTCAATACCGTAAAATCCCGACCTCTCAGGAACCAATCAGCGTGCGTCGTTTTGCGTACGGACCGGAAATCAAACCCAGCCATATAATAAATATATATATATATATATATATATATATATATATATATATATATATATATATATATATATAAAAGCAGGCATGCATACTGCATATGCTATAAATTACAATACTAAGGGTCTCTATAAAATGTCTCCAACTTGTTTTTACATTTACGAAGTTTTTACATTTATAAAGAAATCTAAAGATATTCTGACGTGCATCATTCTATGTTCTGGTGTGATAACAACAAAATTATCTAATTTATGGCTTTAGAAATCCCAAATGGCAAAATTTTCAGGTGGAACCCCCCCCCCCCCCCCCCCCGCCGCCTAGGAGCTCGAGGGTCTTGCTCCTGTTGATATTTCATGAATATCGGTTAGTAAATGGATGAGCTAGATAAATTTCCATATATAATATCCTAAAGTGTCCCCTTCAGCTTATTGTTATTGCTCTGATGAAACGGCCAGAAGAATTATACGTCGTACTTCCACATTGACTACAAGACACTCAAATATCTATTACCTGCACCAACCAAACAACGTACACCGACTTTCTACCACCTACCTAAGATCCACAAACCCAACATTCCAGGTCGACCAATCATTTCAGGCCGTGAATCTCCGACTGACAAGTTCTCATCATTCACAGACTTCCACCTCAAACCACTCGTGTCAGAGTTACCATCTTACATTAAAGATAATAATCTATATTGCAGTATCGCCGTGAAAACTCTCAAAGAATTAATAACTTTAAATACATCAACAACGGAAGGAAAATCTGTAAAAAAACTCAATTTTAATGTTCCTTCAAATAAGACAGTACATTTTAGTTTTATAACCACTTTGAGTCCAATTTTAGATACACAGATTAAGTCAAAACATAGCCGAAAAATTTAAGAACATAAAAAAACTTGAAGTGCCACACAAGATACAGTCGAGTGTTGACTGGGGTCACAATGTCTTTAGCACCTTGTGACGTCTTTCGTATCTGAAACTACACAGATATATTTGTTTTATTGGCAACTATATTTACCCCGAGCCCGGGCGGAGGGCCGAAGGCCCGGAGCCCGGTGAGGGTGCTAATCTCGACGTGCGTGGAGTCCACTTTACACGCGAGATGAAAAGCTGAAAGCAATTCTGAAACCTGTTTGTATATATATATATATATATATATGTTATCAAATCCACAACATGCGCAGTTCGAATAGCAGGGTACTGGTAACTAAGCTGTTAAATTATTTAAATTACGTCAGCAAATTATAATTTATAAGTTCGGTTGGATTACGAAATAGTTTTTCAACGATCATGACGAAAGAAATCTTTGCCAGAAAAAACGGTTTCAGCTAAAATGTACATTAATATTACAATGAAAAAAGACCAAAGAAAGAAGGCTAACAAGAGATGTGGCAGCAAGAAAAAGACAACAATAAATACGACTTAAAACCACTGGAAAAAGCCTAAAAATTAATACGATAAAGACCGAAAACGATGCCGACCGAAATGTAACTGAAAGAAGGATGTGTCCTGAAACTGTTCAAAGCCGGTAAAGAATTTTTCTCTGGTGTATTCTACATAACTCGAGAGGGAACGATGAAGAAATTTTGAAACAAACGGCTTTTTAGATCATGAAGAGAACTGAATGATGCCTTGTCATATTTAATAGTGTGTCAACAACGAAAAAAGTAAGGAACCGCGAACGAGAAAAACAATCCGAAAAGACTAGACTGAATTGGCAGTGTTTGTGGTCATAAAAGCAGAAGAAAGTTTAACGGTAGGAGATTCTTATTTACCAGTTTAGCTGAGTTAAAATGGAAGAAATCTTGAAAATGAAAATTAATATAAATAATATGTTGTCTAGAATTGTCTTTCAACACTAGGACGTTGACATTGTGTCTTTTCTTGTTTTAATATTGACTTTGCAAGTTCTTTCGGTGTGTCAATACATGACTACAGATGAACCTTGCTAACTAATTTTCGGAATGTTTTCTGATCTGTGTTCATTAATACAACAAAAAACAAATTAGGGGAGGGGGTTTGGGGGTTGAGGGGAGTGGGGTTAAAAAAATGCATATAAAGCGGGCGAGGGGTTGTTGCGTTCATGTATTTCTAGTTTAGAGTAGTACACGATATAGCTACTGACGATAGCATTTTCAATATATTGATATCAGCCCTTGATGTACCGTTTAATAAACGGGCAGGAGTGTTTTATCAGATATAAAGACACGAGGCGAAGCCGAGTGTTTTATATCTGATAAAACACGAACTGCGCGTTTATTGAACGGCTTCAAAAACGAACCACTTGGTAAGTTCACTGGCGTAGTAAGTTTGAAAAATAAGCTTGTCTAAGCCGAGAAAATCAAAGCTGAAGTTTACGTAAATCGGGAGTTATCTTTGAAAATGAAAATAAGTGCCCAGCAAATAACTCTTAGACAAGACATAACTTCAAAGATGAAATTTTAATTAGCTAACGTTTCGTTGCTTAAAGCGCAACATCATCATGTCGTGAATTTGCCTCCCCAAGTATCCACGACGAATCACAGTTTTTTGGTTGTTTATAGTTTTACTTCACAATCAGACTCGTTTCGCTCACACAGAAAAACGCACCTTTTTTCTCTCACAGTCTGGTCAACTTGACTTCGTTATCACACATTCCAATCCTTAATTAATCCAATATTTAACGTTTCTTGTTACCTTCTCTCTGACAGCTTCACTCTCACCCTTACCAAATCCACTTAGGGCATGCACTAATAACAGTTTAAACATAGAACTAAATTAATCTTATATAATCTCCAACACACTCCCCCCATATTGCTCACAAGTGAGTCATATGCAATGTTTAAGTCCTTGGAGATTTGTAAACTAGAACAATTAAAGCATGCAAAATGTTAAAAAGTTGATAATTGTCTTATCTTCGACATTTATGTCAGTTCACTGCTGTTCTCAGCTTCATCTTGAATGCGCAATCTTGCCACTGCCGCTGCATTTCTTTTTGGTCGCGGCGTAAAAACTGGAGCTTCTGGGTTCAGCTGCTGTGTTTCCTCGGAAATGGCATCGCAGTTCAGCTCCATGGGAAACAAGTGCTGCACTGGCCTTTCGAGCGTTCCGTTAGCAGTCTTCAGACGCACTGCTCGTATGATGCCATCTTTACCAGGATAGGTTTGTTCGACAATAGCTAAAGGCCATTTTCCCCGGTTCTTGTTATCGGACTGTACGATCACAACATCCCCTTGCTTAGGCTTATACTTGCTTTCTTTGTGGACCAAATTGTGTCGTTCCCGTAGTGCAACCAGATATTCTCTTTTCCAACGACGCCAGAGACTGTCCTTACACACCTTTAGGTACTTGGCCCGTTTACGTAGGTCCCTTTCTTCAATTCTCCAAGCTTCACTCTCTGGCAGGTGGTTTGATCGCTGATACAGGAACGTCGCTGGGGTGAGAGTTGACAGCTCCACGTCATTTTCTAAATAGCTCAACGGTCGACGATTTATTTGAATTTCAACGTCAAGCAATACTTCGTTGAGTTCGTCCCACGTTAGAGATCCTCCCCCAATCACCTTGAACATTGCTGACTTTACCACAGCTATCAACCGTTCAAACTGTCCGCCCCACCAAGGAGCGCGGCTCAGATTGAATTTCCACGTTATTTCATGTTTTTCCACAAGACCACGGAGCCGTTCGTCTTTGCGCAGATTCTCTAACCACTTGCTTGCTTTGACAAAGGTCCCCCCATTGTCGGAATAAATAACTCGCGGTCGACCACGACGGGCGATGAATTTCTTCAGGCACGTGATGAAGGTTGTTGTCTCGAGGTTACGCAATAACTCTAGATGAACAGCCCTGCACAGACTACAAGCGAAAATCGCCAAGTAAGCTTTACCTTGTGCTTTGGATGACCTTTTATATCTGATCGGTCCAGCGAAATCGATACCAATCAGTTCAAAGGCAGTTCCTGGTTTGGTTCTGTCTGCTGGTAGAAATCCTGGAATTGGTGGTGTCACTGCTTTGGTGATGAATCTTTTGCATCCTTTGCATTCGCTGCGTATTGCCTTCGCCAGACTTCGAAGTCGTGGAATCCAATACCGTTCTCGTATTGCCGCCATGGTGAGGCCAACTCCCCCGTGGAGTGTATCGCAGTGCATGCGTTGAACTAGCTTCTTCGTGAATTCAGCTTTGTCTGGCAGGTAGATAGGGTGACTCCCCTGTATTCTCCCTCTGCATACTGCTATTCCTCGTTCGTTTGGTTGGAGACCGAGACTTGCGCTGCTTTGTTGATAGTGGAGTTCTGAGCTATCCCGAAGTTGGACACGTTTAATCCACCATTCCCTCGCTGCTGCAACTTCTTCAGTAGCTAAGGGCCCATGTTTCCTCTCTTCCCGTCTGCTGTTGTAGATGAACCGGTTTATCCATGCACATGTTCGAAGTGTGCGTCGAAGGTCGTTGCGCTCGAGAAGTTCGTCGAATGGATCTCTACCACTTTCTCCGTTCTGAGATTTTTCTGAAACTGGGTCGGATTTCGCCACGCAAATCACTTCACGTATTAACTTGGCTTCGGCTTCAGCCGCAGGAGTTTTCTGTGTCACTGGATTATCTGGCCATTTGGAGGAATCCTGAAGCCATTCTGGTCCTGACCACCAGAGTGCTGAAGATGTGACAGACCCACCTCTGCTAGCGATGTCGGCTGGGTTGTCTTTAGTAGGTACATGCCGCCACTGAATTTCTGGGTGTGCCTTTATCTTCGCTACGCGATTTGCAACAAATTGTTTGTAGACACCATTTCCACAAATCCAGTGCAGCGCCACTGTGCTGTCTAACCATGCGTAAATAAATGGCTTAGGCATCTTCGGAAGAGCACCACTCACGTTCACGACGAGATTCGTGGCCATGTGGGCAGAAACCAATTCTAACCGTGGAACTGTTAAACTTTGCTTAGCCAATCGGCTCTTGGCTGCCACCAGCTGCTGGGTTGTCCCCGATGGTTGCCTGACGACAGCGTAGACTGCTGCGCCGACACCCTGGGTGGATGCGTCCCCGAATGCATGCAGTTCAATCTCTTCTACTTCTTCTTGATAGGCAACAATAGATCTTGGTACTTGTTCTTCAGATGGCAAGGAACGCTCCCACTTTTCCCACCGTTGCAAGTGTTTCTCATCAAGGTTGGCATCCCATGGCGTCTTCGCATCACAGACGTCTCGGAATATGAGCTTGCCTTCCAAGGCCAATGGTGATACTAACCCAAGAGGATCGTAGATTTTCGACAGTGTACTCAGTATGCCGCGCTTTGTCGTTGGTGTGCTGTCTACGGGAAAAGTCACTGCCAATGTATCTCTGTGTTTGTTCCACTTGAGACCAAGTAACTTCGATTCTTTCGGTTTTACCATGAGTTGTTGCTTGGCATAGGACTGGTCCTCTTGAACTTCAGGTAATTCTTCAGCTTCCAACTGTGGAATGTTCGAATTCCACTTATGCAGTTCAAATGTTGCGTCTCCCAATATCTCTTGAGCTGCTGCCTTGCACATCTGTCCCTGCTGCACAGTATAACCACCAGAAAGTAAATCGTCAACATACATACTTCGACGCAGTTTCTCGACTTCTTCGGGACACCTTCCTGACCATGTGTCTAAATGGCTCTCGATGACTCCTTGGAGGAGGTACGGTGATGAAGTCAGACCGAACAATGCTCTTGTGAAACGCAGAATTTCTACAGGTGATTGTTCGCTCTTGCGCCAATGAAACCGTAAGGCATCTCTTTCACTTTCTCGTATGCGGACTTGAAGAAATGCTTGTCGTATGTCTCCTGAAACCATCACGGGATAAGCTCTCTGCTGTATCAACACGTCCCAAAGTTTATTTTGCAATGCAGGCCCAGCGTAGAGACATTCGTTCAAGGACGGGGCATTAGGGTTTGCCCTTGCTGAGGCATCGTAAACAACTCTTAACTTTGTGGACTCTGACGACTCTTTAATCACAGCCTTATGCGGAAGGTAGAACTCTTTGTCCGTTGATACTACTGGTGCTTTCTCTACAATTCCCTCTCGGATTTGATTGCGGATCACGGCGTCATACTCTTCTGTGTACCCATCTCGCTGTAGTTTTCTCGTTAACCCACTCAGGCGGCGCAAACTTCCGGTTTCATTTGAAGGAAGATGTGGATGATTGCTTCGTCAGGGCAGCCCTGTCTCGTACCATCCTTCCTGCGAACGTTGTAATTGCTCTTTGAATTCCCCATGTACTACCTGTTGATCGTGTTCGGATGAATCTTCGAGGCCAAGGACATCAAGGCGACAAAGTTCCTCATAATTCGCTTGAGTTGTCTGAGTCAACAGCAGTGTTCCTATCAAACTCTTTGCCAGGCGACATAATGAACCATCCCATTCTTGTATATTCAGCAGTGGGTTCACCAACTTTCCCGATTAATGGCTTCGTGTCAGTCTTGATCTTGGTGTAGTCCCCCACACTGAGGATCACATGAATTGGAAGTTGTGTTTTTGTGTCCTTGTCAGCCACATTGACTTGTTCCAGATGAGGATATTTTGCTTTCATCTCTTCATAACAAGGATTGTCGATGGACAGGAGTTCGCTCTTATTCACCTTGGTTAATGTCACGTTCATCTGAAATGTGCCATCAGTCGATTCTACCATGGTGTCATAGGTCTCCGACTTAGTAACATAGGACCCCATCAGCATCTCCACCCTCTTGGTAGCGACCTCGCATGGTTTCTTGTGTAACATACCGGCAACTTTTGCTGAGACGTATAAACTGCCAGCACCTGTATCAATAAGTGCTCGTGTGGTTATACCATCGACTTTCACCAGTACTACTGGAAAAACTCCTTCCCCACAGTTTGTCATTTTCACTGTCCGATCTTGTCCATCAGGTGGTTTGTCGCATATCGACGTGTGGTGCCTTCTCTCACAAAGCTGGCATGAGGTTTTGCTTTGGCACTGGGCTGCACGGTGACTTCCAATAGCGCAATTAAAGCATAATCTCTTCTTCGACAAGATTTCCCTGCGGTCGGATACAGCGGTCACTTTGGTACACTCTATAGCTTTATGGTCGACACTGTCACAGTAAACGCAACCACGGGGTTTTTTATCCTCCCGGCGAGTGTCCCCCCGGCGAGTGTGGTACACTTTCGACTGGCGTTCTCGGCGTTGTTCATTCTCACGGTCTGATCGCGAACCAAATGCTTCAACTGGATTTCTTCGTATCCAAAGGTGTAGTGCTTCTGCAAGTTGCGACAAATCCCATTTCTCCCAGTCGTTACCTGATCTCACTAGATCACCACGTATCGCTGGCAACTTGTCCAGAGTCATCGCAGTAAGACCTTTCACTTCGCCTAATTTCTTGAGTGTCTGAAGCGATTGAACGCAATAAGTCAGTTTCTCGCTGAACTCTCTTATCTTCTTTGGGTTTGCTGATGAGATGTGCGGTAGGTCAAGGATTTCCTTTCCATACGCTTTCACTATCTCCGATTCCTTTCCGTATTTCTCAGTTAATATAGCCTTCGCTCGGTTATATCCTTCTGGCGTAAACGGAAGTGCTTCAACTTCTCGTCTTACTTTGTTGTCAAGGAGCTCTTTAAGATAGGAGAATTTCGCGACACTTGCTAAACTTGATTTCTCCACGGACTCTTCGAATTGCCCCCAGAACCGCGTCCAGTCCATGTAAGAACCATTAAACTTCGAAATCGTTAGCTTCGGTAGTTTAGCTCGAACTTCCTTCCCCGATTCTGACGTCTGTTTCGCGGTTTTCGCTTCGTAATCTGTCTGGAGTTTCATTTTCGTCTCGTGAAGTTCAAGCTCAAATTTCCTCTGTTGCTCACGGCCAAATCTCTCCTTTTCTTGTCTGCAGTCGTCCTGCCATCTCTCCAAGCGTTTAACTTCGTCGTCTGCCTTGTTTAATTTACTTTCTATCTGCGCGTTCCAGTTGTCGATTTCACCTTCTTCCTCGTCATTTATAATCTTAAACGTTTCCACAGCTCTTCGCGAATGTTCCACCTCTGTTGATAATGCTTTCAGCGCTTCCATTTGCCGTTGTATGGCGATATCCTTGTTTGAATCCAACACGGCGTTGGTTCTTCCACAAGTAATAAGTAGCTGTTTCAATTTCGTCTCCAAAACAGCGTTTGCTTTCACGTTGTCTTCCGTCATTTTCAAGCACAGATTCGTATTAATTCAGGACAGTTTAGAAATAACCTGATCCCGTCGGAGGTGCCACGTGTCGTGAATTTGCCTCCCCAAGTATCCACGACGAATCACAGTTTTTTGGTTGTTTATAGTTTTACTTCACAATCAGACTCGTTTCGCTCACACAGAAAAACGCCCCTTTTTTCTCTCACAGTCTGGTCAACTTGACTTCGTTATCACACATTCCAATCCTTAATTAATCCAATATTTAACGTTTCTTGTTACCTTCTCTCTGACAGCTTCACTCTCACCCTTACCAAATCCACTTAGGGCATGCACTAATAACAGTTTAAACATAGAACTAAATTAATCTTATATAATCTCCAACAATCAGAGCAGTTTGAAATCTTAAAGATAATTAAGTATTTATATATGCATGGTTCAAATATTACATTACAAACAGTCAAAATAGTACAATAACAAATTCAAAAATTTAAAGAAACAAATGAACGTAAAGATTTTAAGATTATAATAACAAAAAGTAAATAAAATATCATATTTCAGATAGTTAAAGAGTATGATTATAACAATTAGATTAGTCATAAGCTAGAACAAAGAAAGAGGTACTGAACTTATGTTTGCGTTAAGGACGGGGTTAAGTTTAGAAATTAGAAGACTTTCCCTCAGTAAGAGTTCAAATTTAGAAGTGGAAGAAGCCGTAAGTATTTTAAAATCAGAGGGAGCAACAGGATGATCAGTTTTGAGTTTGTGAGAAAGAACACTTGACATGACTGACACAGAACGCTTCTTTCCAGTCAACGGCGAAACACCCATATGTTCTGAGATACGTGTGTGAATGTGTCGGCGTGTTTGTCCGACATACAATGCACCACAGCATTGACACTTGTAAGAGTACACAACATGTGATCTCAGTCCAAAGGGAATTCGGTCCTTGAAAGGAAAGAAGTTTGCGAGGCGAACAGAAGGGCGAAGTACAAAACGGGAGGTATCTTTATCACATATAAAGACATATAAAGACACTGATTAAACTTTAATTTCTTTTGAATCTTCCTCATGAATTATAAATGAGTTTTCGAAGTTTAATGAAGTACATTGTAGAAATAATTGCGTGGGAAGAAAATTGAAAACTCCAAGAAAAGCTTTTAAGGTAAATCACTACAATTCTACTAACACCAGACTGACACCCATCTTATACAGTCCAATAGGACGTAACTTCAGCTAAACACTAGAGTGCTGTGTAGGTAGTGTTTTAGATAGAGCAAAGTGAAAAGATGGTAAGCTGTTGAGAATAGTTTTGATAACGAAATATTGACGTTTAAAGAAGAGCCCTTCGTCAGAGTAAAAACTAGAGTGCTGTGTAGGCAGTGTTTTAGATAGAGCAAAGTGAAAAGGTGGTAAACTGCTGAGAATAGTATTTATAACGAAATACTGACGTTTCAAGCAGAGTCCTTCATCAGAGTAAAAACTAGAGTGCTGTGTAGGCAGTGCTTTAGATAGAGCAAAGTGAAAAGATGGTAAACTGTTAAGAATAGTTTTACTGATAACGAAATCCTGACGTTTCAAGCAGAGCCCTTCATCCGCAGATTAAAAACTAGAGTGCTTCGTAAGCAGTGTTTTGGATAGAGCAAAGTGAAAAGATGGTAACTGCTGAGAATAGTTTTAATAACGAAATACTGACGTTTCAAGCAGAGTCCTTCATCAGAGTAAAATGTAGAGTGCTGTGTAGGTAGTGTTTTAGATAGAGCAAAGTGAAAAGATGGTAAACTGCTGAGAATAGTCTTAATAACGAAATACTGACGTTTCAAGCAGAGCCCTTCATCAGAGTAAAAACTAGAGTGTTGTGTGGGCAGTGCTTTAGATAGAGCAAAGTGAAAAGATGGTAAACTGTTAAGAATAGTTTTAATAACGAAATACTGACGTTTCAAGCAGAGTCCTTCATCAGAGTAAAAACTAGAGTGCTTTGTAAGCAGTGACTGCAGTGTTTTAGATAGAGCAAAGTGAAAAGATGGTAAACTGCTGAGAATAGCCTTTATAACGAAATACGGACGTTTCAAGCAGAGCCCTTCATCAGAGGAAAAACTAGAGTGCTGTGTAGGCAGTGCTTTAGATCGAGCAAAGTGAAAAGATGGTAAACTGTTAAGAATAGTCTTAATAACGAAATACTGACGTTTCAAGCAGAGCCCTTCATCAGAGTAAAAACTAGAGTGTTGTGTGGGCAATTTAGATAGAGCAAAGTGAAAAGATGGTAAACTGTTAAGAATAGTTTTAATAACGAAATACTGACGTTTCAAGCAGAGCCCTTCATCCGCAGAGTAAAAACTACAGTACTGCTCGGAAATAACCTAACAAAAACCAAGGTCAAACCTAGGTTTAACCTCAGCTTATAATCGTAATATAACTCTGTTCAGTGTTAGTTAAACTGTCTCTAAATCACTATGAATCAAAATATGGACTGTTCTCTGTATTACTAGATAATTTTATTGTGCTTTAAGTTTATTACCATTTCTATCATTGTTTAACTTAACCTCAACCTCAACCACACTATTAGGTTATTTCTGAGCAGTAACTACTGTTGTAAGCAGTGTTTTAGATAGAGCAAAGTGAAAAGATGGTAAACTTCTGAGAATAGTCTTAATAACGAAATACTGACGTTTCAAGCGGAGTCCTTCATCAGAGTAAAAACTACAGTGTTGTGTAGGCAGTCTGCTTAAAAACGTCAGTATTTCGTTACTAAAATGTGAACATGTACAGCCGATTACAATCTTTTCAGTTTGCCTAACAAGATTACGTGTTAGTCACCATATTAGGGGGTGATTTCAAAGTTCGTTTAGTAAAACCAATAATGGAAATATATCCTTTATAAAATAAAATAATACCTTTCCTAAAATGGATTTTCCACCCAGCGTTCATTTAAGAGGTTTAAAACTATTTGGGGGGTTTTAGGGAAGGGCAGAAAGATAAAACAAATCAACTGACGACATTTGACGTCATCCATGGGACTATCCAATAAAAATGTACACGATTAGAGTCAAGCTTATTATTTAGATTGTTTTCATGTGATGTAATAACATGGAAAAAAATGGAAAAAAAGAATGTTAAGAAACATTTAAAAAAAATCCAAATTCTCTAACCATTAAAGCCGCGGTTTCTTACAGGATTTATTTCATGATCGAGTCGGTTTTGTTTGATCTACCGCGGGCTGTATATAGCATACAGCCCTATGAATACTAATTAGATGAGAAATGAAGAAAAGACTAGGAAAATCTTTGTCCAAGGTGAAAAAAATACACAGAACTTTGTTGGAAAATCTCCTCAATATTATTATATTAAGTCAGTACGCGCCCTCGGGGCTGTATATAGCATACATCCCTCGTTCTCGTGATTTATCTCTTAGCCTTACTTAAAGATATCATTCAGTGTTGTAAGATTTAATTGAAAATCTTAAATCAATACAACTTATCCTTACATAGTTACAGAGTTTTGAATTTTGACATCATGCAGTATTGCTGTTTAAAAATCGTGCAGAACTTTTCAATTTCTCTTTCACTCAAATTCAACATTTTAACCTTAATTCATTCCTGTTCGTAGCCTTCCCCAGAGGTGAATAAAATCGTCTGGCGTTAGCAGAATAAAATACCAAAGACCAATCCGGACAGGAAAGTGTTAGAGAGATAGTTTTTAATTAAATTTTAAAACTAATCTTTAACTCATTTTAAGTTTAAATCTGACCATTTCAATTTAGGTGTTATTTTTTTAACCCCTAATTGTTACTTAAGAGACTACTTCAAACTATAATTTTCTTACTGTCAACCATCAAACGCTTGATCGTTCCCAAACTATAGCCTTCGTTATATTAGCTTGCTCTATGTGTAACATAGTCTTAAAGTGGCCTATGAAATGAAAATTAAATCTGTCTTATTTGAAAGAACACTTAAAATGATAGAGTAACATCTTTTGCAGTTTTTCGTTTCCTTACTTTGTTCTTGAGATATTTCAGTTTGTTTGATATGCAAATTAAACATTTTAACGTCACATGTGCATAATGAGTTATTGAAAGAAGTTATATATCTTTGCTATTATCAAACCTGAAAATAATTCGAGGGAAGCATGTGCGTGTGTTAACTCATCAGAACACTAAACATGTAGCTTTTCAAGTGATTATATTTGACAATAGCAAAGCTATATCATAGGTAGCCCAAGCACAATGTGTCATTCTATTTTATAATTGATTTATTTTATATGGTATAGAAATGCATACTGTTTAATAGCATGTAACTAACTGTTCATATCCTCTTTCATAAGATCAATATGTATCTATATGACTTATTCATTGACCATAAAATTGAGCCGTGTTTTAATAATATAAATAAATATACATTTAAATCTACAATACCCCCTGCTGTGTTCATCTCGCTTAACCGTCAGATAAACATTGTTATATTACTATGTTTACCGTAAAATATACAGGAATATCAAATTTACTGTTCAGACTAACTGCTTGCTTAATATACCATGTAAGGGGGAGAATTCACACATATACTTACAACTAGACGACTTTAAGTAAGCAGTTAGTCTGAACAGTAAATTTGATTTTCTTGTATATTTTACGGTAAAAATAGTAATATAACAATGTTTATCCAACGGTTAAGCGAGGTGAACACAGCAGGGGGTAATGTAGATTTAAATGTATATTTATTTGTATTATTAAAACACTGCTCAATTTTATTGCCAATGAACAAGTCATATAGATACATATTGATCTTATGAAAGAGGATATGAACAGTTACATGCTATTAAACAGTATGCATTTCTATGCCATATAAAATAAATCAATTATAAAATAGAATCACACATTGTGCTTGGGCTACCTATGGATATATAACGTTTTTCGATAACTCATTATGCACGTATGACGACCCAACATGCGACATTTACATGATTACATCAAACAAACTGAAATATCTCAAGAACGAAGCAAGGAAACGAAAAACTGCAAAAGATGTTACCCTATCATTTTAAGTGTTCTTTCAAATAAGACAAACTTAATTTTCGTTTCATAGGCACTTTAAGTGTTAAAAGACGTTTGGTAGACGTTCCTCAAGCTAAAATTTCTGAGACTTCTGATAACGACGCTCCACTAACCATTGAGCTACAAGAGCTCAGATGGTGAGTGAAGGTTACATATGTGTACAACCTGTAATCTTCTGATGACTAGTGAGACACTCTAACCATTGAGCTACAAGAACTCAGATGGTGAGTGAAGGTTACATATGTGTACAACCTGTAACCTTCTGATGACCAGTGAGACTCTCTAACGATTGAGCTAGAAGAACGCAGATGGTGAGTGAAGGTTATGAGTACAACTTGTAACCATCTGATGACCAGTGAGACACTCTAACCATTAAGCTACAAGAACTCAGATGGTGAGTGAAGGTTACATATGTGTCCAACCTGTAACCTTCTGATGACCAGTGAGACACTCTAACCATTGAGCTAGAAGAACTCAGATGGTGAGTGAAGGTTATATATGTGTACAACCTGTAACCTTCTGATGACCAGTGAGACACTCTAACCATTGAGCTACAAGAACTCAGATGGTGAGTGAAGGTTACATATGTGTACAACCTGTAACCTTCTGATGACCAGTGAGACACTCTAACCATTGAGCTGCAAGAACGCAGATGATAAGTGAAGGTTACATATGTGTACAACCTGTAACCTTCTGATGACCAGTGAGACACTCTAACCATTGAGCTACAACAACTCAGATGGCGAGTGAAGGTTACACATGTGTACACTGAACCTACAAGAACTCAGATGCTAAGTGAAGGTTATATACGTGTACACTGAACCTACAAGAACTCAGATGCTAAGTGAAGGTTATATATGTGTACACTGAACCTACAAGAACTCAGATGCTAAGTGAAGGTTACATATGTGTACAACCTACAAGAACTCAGATGCTAAGTGAAGGTTATATATATGTAGAACCTGTAACCTTCTGATGACCAGTGAAACACTCTAACCATTGAGCTACTGAGGCTCAACTAAGATTGTAAATTCATAGTCATATGTGCTTCCTAAATGGTAGAGTTAATTTGCATATGAAACCTGTAACCTTCTAATGACCAGTGAGACGCTCTAACCAAGTTACATTACCCCCAAGCTCGCAAACATACCACATGCATGTACTACTACTATACTAAGCCCTAATCAAACGAGAACGCAAGTTGCAGTCACGAATTTCTGTGGCGGTCGTTTGAACACCCAAACTAACAAAATAAAGGCTTCATGAGTGTTTTAAACAAGTTTTCACATTGTCACGGTACATAATATTTTCGAGAAATCATTCAGAGGCTGGCTGAGATAGCGTGACTGCCAACTTGCGATGACTTGCTTTCTCGTTGATTAGGGCTTAAGCCAAGTACAAAATATTAGCAGAAAAAAACCCCGTCAAGAAAACGATTTATAATCTATTTTTTCTCCTGAAATACAATACAATTTTTTTACAAATACAATTTTTTTACAATACAATACAATACAATACAATACAATACAATACAATACAATACAATACAATACAATACAATACAATACAATACAATACAATACAATACAATACAATACAATACAATACAATTTCTTTTCAGTTTTGTGACAGATTACATAATTACACCGCAAATAGCTCCGCTAATCGAGTATTTAGATTATTAAAGCTATGCTCTTAAACCGAGGATTGACGTTAAAATTTAACCTTAAAATTAATTATAAGAAATATTTCTTTTTATCTTGTATGTTGGGTTTTTTTTTGCCAAGAAAAGATTCTCCAATTTGTTAAACTAATACAAAGAAATTTTGCTGTACTTGAGTACAAAAACATATGCACAACAGAAAAATGCGGACCACGTCCTATATAAACAAGCACAAAAATTATAGCAATATATGTAAATATTGTAATAACATCTATATACTACCTTATAAAATAAGGTGCCCTCTACGCACGTTCTGATTGGCTGGGCTCCGTGCATTTATAAGAGAACAGAGATCATGAATGACGTAAAATGGCGTCAGCCCGGCAAAAGCCCGCCAAAATTCCAAAACTACCTCACTTTAAAAGTACAAAAATTTTTAATAAGATCCAATGTAGGATTACATATAACATTCAATTACAAATAGTATATTACATAAATTATAAATTATAAACCTAAACAAAACGTGTATTTTTACAAAATGGTTGTCACATTTTGAGTTACATTTGAGAGTTTTTTTGCCTCTACTCAACTTCTTTCGTGTTCAAATGACGTCAAACGTGCCTTTATAAGAGTACATATGCACGGAGCTTTATGTTTTATTTGTTAAATGAAAAACTCTGTTTAATATATTACATAAAGATATTTTAAATTACTAAAAAAATGGAAGATTACGAAATAAAAATATAAAAAATGCCCCACACAGGAGTCAGAGCACTTGAAATGCGATGACAACTGGGTTTCCTATCTTGTTATGACAAAGGTCTCAAGAATTACATCAATCTGACAGCCACTTGTGAAATGAGATCAAATCAAATGTAGGAACCTGATATGACGTTTCTAAATATGGCATAAGAATAATCCATCTCCAATTTCTTAAAAACTATCTCTCTAACTTTTTCCTGTCCGAATTGGTCTTTAGTATTTTATTCTGGCTAACGCCAGACGATTATATTCACCACTGGGTTTGCCCTCGGATAGGAATGAGTTAATTGAATGGATCTGTCATGAACCTTAATACCGACAAGAAATCAAAGTTGAAAAAATCCTTCATTTATCCACCCACTAAAAAGAACATAAACAGCGGAGATGGCGTACAGCGTAAAGCTGCTAGTGCTTATAATTATAGCTATGATAGACGAATTGGGCTGCATAGCCATAAAATCCAACATTAAATAGGGTATCAAGATTGCCTAATACCTCTCCTTTTCGCCAGATCCAGTGCAGTAATAATAATAATAATAATATATATATATATATATATATATATATATATATATATATATATATATATATATATATATATATATATATATATATGAAATTATTTTAATTATTGAGTAAGTGCAATGCATGAGTCTTCAACTCCTGTTCGCAACTAATTTAATCCTTTTTTGTCATTTTACAATATTTAATACATTTACTATTTTACTGCTCACAGGGCAAATCTACTGACAGGAAAAGGTGTCCTACATAATCTTATAAAATAACAACAATTCTTTTATCCGTTTTTAATTAATAAGAACTTTCCACAACTTTCCATAAGGACTTTAAAGGCATAATGGGATTACTGAAGGAAAAAAAACTAAATCTGATTATAATTTTGCTAGACCTAAAGCAGCTCCGCATTTTATGGGCTGCATAGGCGTAGAGTATGGGGGAGGTGGCTGAGGGGCTTTAGCCCTCCAGAAATTTTGCAGCAACTGACCCATCAATCACCATTCACAAATTATAGGTTAGTGGTTAGGATAAAGTAAGTGCGTTACAGCCTCATTCCTCTCAGCCAAAAGCACCCATGTGCACATAAGACAACCCAGTAAACACAACATCGAAAAATTGTTGAAATGTGTTGTATTTTAACTAGTTTTTATGACATTTCATGACCTTCTTCAGTGTTCTTAAAAATCACCCCTCAGAATGCAGGAAATGGCAATTCCAAGATTCTAAATTTCAAAAATTTCCGGGGGGTCATGCCCGTGGACTCCCTTAGAAGAGTCCCTTTTTGTGAACACTCCTCATGGGAAAATTCTTAAAAAGGCCCTATTCAGCCCCCGCCACCCGGACAAAAACAAAACTCTAAGCCTATGATGGGCTGTTCATACCAGACGGGCTAGCCCGGTTGATTTAAATTCACGAAAATCATATTACGACTATTTGAGAAAGGGCAGAGTGATACACAGGGAGCCCATCTTGGCAGAGCGTGGGCACCTGTGGCACACTCGATCGTGGTGTGTTTAGGAAAATAATAAAGGGATGAAACACGAATTCTTCCTTGTTTTGAACATCGTTTTAAGCGCCTATAGGTATTAAAATTATAAGATAATTGAGCGAAGTAGTTGTGATAAAGATTCATTTATCAAAATATAATCAAAATGAGGCAAAATCTCAACTTTTAGCCGTGATTTTGCAGCTAAATTACATATCGTATTTTCGGGAGATGTGTTCCGCAAGTAGCTAGGACACTACATCATCCTTGACACTTCGGATAGCTACGAAATCCTACGATGAGCTTTTCGGATAAAGCGGGAAGTCTCAGGATTATTGATTTATTACACACTGAGTTTCAGTCGGTTTCAGTATTCCAACGGTGGCTCCCGACGATACGAGATGTCCCGGCTACTTGCGGAACACATTCCACGTTGAACGTTTGCTGTTTCATCCCTTATATTTTTTCCTCTCCCTCCCCCCCCCTTTCCCCCCGTTTTCCCCTTTTTTCCGCCTTTTTTCCCGCTCCCGGTTCCCCCGCGCGTCTTTCGAGTCTGCCACAGGTGCCCACGCTCTGCCAAGATGGGCTCCCTGTGAATGATATAGCAGAGCAGAATTGCCTTCGTTTTTATGGGGTTATGAAATAACCAACGCAACACATGGTTGATGACAGACAAAGGGGTTTGACTAAACAGAGAGTTAATCATATCCGAGAGTTAAATTGGAGAGTTAACATTTCGGAGAGTTAAATTTGAGTCACGCCCACGCCCGCCCAGTTTTTTCAACGACCACACCTAATTTCTTAACTCTCCCAATGTTGTCTTTGGACTAACGTCAGAGAGTTAGTTTCAATTGAACTCTTTTCCTTCAAAAAGTAAATTACTCTTCCTTTCCCACAAGAGTTACGTTCTTATAATTAAATAGTCAACGACGCTGACATTTTGCCCGGGAGAATGTTGCATTGTGTCCAAAAAACGAAAGTAAGGCAAGAAAGATATCAAATTTTAGAATTTTCGCTGTATTACCTGCAGTGCCGGATTAACCCCATGGCAGAAGTGGCATATGCCAGGGACCCCGCGCTCTCTTTCTAAATAAAATGAAAACGCGCGGCCAGAAAACGCGGAGCCAGAAAACGCGGGGCCCCAGAAAACGTGGGGAGCAAGAAAGCGCGGGCACAGAAAGCGCGGGGCCCCACAAAGCGGTTTTGTAACGAAATTAAAATGGAATTACGAAAGAAAGCCACGCGCGCACAGTGCGCACTGCTCGCAATTACACTAAACAAAATTTAATCCTTCATATATTCTCTCTGCGACTCTGAGCTTGGCCCAATGAAACTGCCGATTTCACGTGTGCCACCTCGTCCCCTCCCCTCCCCCCTCCCCCCTCCAGTAGAGCAAGGGGCCCCGCGCGGAAAATATGCCACGGGCCCCGCGCGGTTTAATCCGGCCCTGATTACCTGAATCCAAATAACTGGATGGCAAGACTATCTCACTATTAGTATCGGAACTCAGAAATTTTTAAGACAAAGTTAACTCCCGTGTCTTATTTTACTTTTTGAAGGAAAAGAGTTAAATTAAAACTAACTCGCTGACGTTAGTCCAAAGAAAACATAGCTGGAGAGTTAAGAAATTAGGTGTGGTCGTTGAGAAAAGTGGGCGTGGCTCAAAGTTAACTCTCCGATTTAACTCTCCGATATTAACTCTCTGTTTAGCCGTTCCCCAGACAAGGTATACAACGTGAGCGAAACCCAATAGCGCGCAATCTCATAGTACGCAATAACGGCGTAGACAGCGTAAGGAGCACAACGAAACGCTATTGAAATTCGCACCCACCGTCCCACCTCTTAAACAAATTACGTAATTCCATCAGTTATCTAAACTGATGTTTGAAGGGTACAGGTAAACTCCGACTGGTGAGCGGATCAGGATCAACAGGACCAGTCAACCTGATCCTTCTCCAAGCACCAAGGCACAACAAGCAGGAACCAGCCGTTTGACCTGTTAACCCAACTTTCCAAACGGGTAAGTATAAAGAAGATCTCTCTGGCAACCGACTGACAGATCCAGTCGAGGTATGGTTTAACTGTACGTATATCACACAGGGTATTCTAATTCCTTTTTCCAGTCATAGAAAGATTTTCGTGACCAGGGATTATTTTAAGGAATTTTTATCACTGCACAAAGAGCTGAAAAAGGCATAAAATCTAACTTCAGTAGCACGTTAAACAGCGATGGAGCACTGAGTAGCTCGGTAGCTCGTCAGTAATCAACTAGTCATACTGTCATAGTATACATAAGCGGCCCAATTTTTAATGATTTAATCCCTTTCGCACAGCATACATTCGCATTTTCAGAATAACAATGGTCAAACAGTAGCACACGGGCACAGACCACTGGATAGACGCATCGACCTGAGAGAAGCCTCAAGCATGTTATGTTGGGTAGTCTGGCTAAATAGTAAGAACACTAGCCTAGGCTATACTCGTGTATCTTGAAAGTTGAAATTAAAGCCTCGTTTTCATTTGTCGCATTTCATCGCCGATCATCCATAAACAACAGATTATTACTCTATACGAAGCTTTCACTCGTCACAGCGCTGGCACTGTGTAAGAAATGTAGAAAGAAGAGTTTCTGGGTGCGAAAAATATTTGAGACAAGGGAAGAACCGAAGAATCATGGCAATTTCATGCATGTTTGAAGTGCTTGCTTTTCTTCCAGAGACTGGGTCCTAATTTGTCTTATTTCATCGGATTTCGGTTTTCATTTGTTTTGCTGGTCTTAATTCATCGGCGACAGTCGGCGATCATCGGGGGGAACAATTTTTTTGGTTCTTGCGATGATCGCCGATGATCGCCGATAATCGGCGATTGTCCCCGATTGTCGGTTTTCATAATCCTATTTCATCGCAATTCATCGCAAAGCTGTATAGCCGATGATCGGCGATGAATTACGATATATGAAAACTAGGCTTTAGGGCATAAGGCTGTTAGTTTACGGTACGCTTAACGTTATCAGAAGATAGTGGACCAGGGTCCAGGACCCTCCTTTAACTTATCGTCTTATTTGTGTATTTGCCAGTGGCGTAGCCAGGAAGCAGATGTCATGTGGGCACAACATGGGCACAGGTCTCAACATTCTCTGGTGGGTTTTTTGTTATTACAGTGATTTACAGTCACAGGGCCGTAGCCACCAATTTTGAAGTACAGTATGTCCGGTTGGTAGTGGCAGTTCAGAGCGCCAAACATGCGGGAAACCTCTGGGGTGTGAACATGCTACCCCAGGAAATTTTTGATTTTTTACGCCACGGAAATGCTATTTCCTGCATTTTGGGGGCAATTTTAACAACAAAAAAGATAAAATAAAAACCAGTGAAAATCATGATTTTATAGTCAGTTTGTAAACAGTAAACTTATACATAATCTTCCTAGTGGCTATATACTCTATACTTAAATTACTTTGCCTATATAGTGAGAGCTAGATCTGTCTGCAATATTTCACCTGGGCACACGCAGGTTTCACCCGGGCACAGGCCCGGGTAGGCCCGGGTGTAGCTACGCCACTGGTATTTGCTAATTTACGTATTGATATTAAATAGTATATGTTGCAATGTAGTATCTATACTGTGCCTTTTAACATAATTTCTGATGCAATCATTTCACGAATAATATATTATTTTTTTAAATCATGTTTGTTAATTTTTAAAAAACGTTTTTTTTTCGAATTAAATTTGTTTGAAGGGTAATTGGCAGCCATTTTGAAACGTCATTGTTGCCAAAGCAACAACTGTTGCTATTTATTTGGCAACGGTTTTTGATTATCAGACTGTTTAACTATGTATAACATTTAGTTTTATTCTTTTCCCGAATTGTTTAATCACGTGTTTTGGACTCTCAAACTTGTATTTTCCATTTTTCAAAAAACTGTATGGAGCCACCTTAAGTGTATTAAAAATTCAGGAAATTAATTTTAGCGCGACTTGGGAGTTCAGGAATTTTATGAAATCCATGAATTATAAAACTGCGGAAGACTTTTGCGTATTTCGATTCCTATTTAGTGCAAGTTTTGCCTCGTGAAATTCAATGAATTTTGGCAAACGGTCCACGGCGATTTCTTAGCAAGTTCCTAAAAATTAAGTTAATAACTTCTTGTCAAAGTGAGTAGCTGATTTAACCTTCGTAGTGATATTTTTATGTGTTTTCGTCACTAAAAGTGAAGTAATACGAGCAACAAATTGCTGCAACATCGTTGCGTTGCAAGTTGAATAGCGTTGTTGCACGTATTACCACCCACCTTAAACATTGTCACGCGCAACAATGATTTTGTTGCAAGTTGAATCAGCATGTTACAGCAAGTAGAACCAGAGTCTACTTTTTTCAACAAATGTTTTCAACTTGCAACAAAATCATTGTTGCGCGACAATGTTTAAGGTGGTGGTAATACGGTGCAAATGTGCAACAACGCTATACAACTTGCAACGCAAGTATATCCAAGTGTTACCTCACCTTAACACTTGGATACATGTTGAATTAGTGTTGCAGAATTGTACGCCGAAAAACTGCGCAATGCAAACTGACTGAGGAATTACGGCTTAAACTTAACACAAACTGAAACTTCATACATAAAAGGACAAAGAACATAGACAAAGAACAAGGCCCTATACCTTTACACGGTACCAGATGAATTCGAGACCGGTCTCAAATTCGTCCTATTTCGCCGTGTAAACAGGCGGAACCGTACTAATTCGAGACCGGTCTCAAATTCGTCCTATTTCGCCGTGTAAACAGGCGGAACCGTACTAATTCGAGACCGGTTCCAAATTCGTCTGGTGCCGTGTAAACCAGACTGATTCCTTCGTGCGAAGCTCTTTAATTATGTGGCATATTGATTTTTATTGTTCTTTTATTAATGACCTATTATTTGTATTTATAACTTCATACACCAAATCGTAGTTTCATTTAGGCCCACATGCAAATTAGTTTCCTATTCAATTTGGGCTCCTATGCAAATTACATCGTGTCTATTAAAGCACAACGGGAAGATAACATAGGCTGGAACTGTTTTTTCATGTTCTGAGTCCATTATTTTTAGACACTACGTTCAGGATTATTGTCAAGGATAATCGATAAGCAAAGTTTATCCTGATAGAATACCTAAACATTAAAAAGTTTCTGAAATCAGAAATGTTATGTTTACTACGGCTGCTTCAGCGTCATGGTGTAAATGAACTACGTTTTATCACGACTCAGGTATGCGCAGTCGAAACTCCGATTTCGATCGTCTATTTGAGCGCGTAAGTCAAAACGTCAAATTTTGTGAAAGTTGCCCGTCTAAACTTACAGACTAGTGCAGTTTTGAGAAAGATCGCTGTTCACAAAATACGTAGAATAGAATAGAACAGAATAGAATAGAATAGAACAGAACAGAACAGAACAGAACAGAACAGAACAGAACAGAACAGAACAGAACAGGACAGGACAGGACAGGACAGGACAGGACAGGACAGGACAGGACAGGACAGGACAGGACAGGACAGGACAGAACAGAACAGAACAGAACAGAACAGAACAGAACAGAACAGAACAGAACAGAACAGAACAGAACAGAACAGAATAGAATAGAATAGAATAGAATAGAATAGAATAGAATAGAATAGAATAGAAAAATAGGCACGCCCTGGCGTGCATGTATCTACTGCGTTTAATGCCTATAGCTACTATGGACTATGGTAAAAACAATGATGCGATTGTGTCCTTGTAACAACCTTGTATTCATAGCTGAACAAGATTCTTGACAAAATTGATGGAATTGTATACTTGTGTAAAGAACGCAGGTTTGAGTAATATTTATTGCTTTATTTAACATTAACAACAAGGTTGAACTACTGTACAACACAGTTTATACTGAACTGACGAATGCAACCCTACTAAACGTCCGTTTGCTGCCACGACATAAGTCTCGTAAGTATTCGTCATTTCAAACTGTTTAAATACTTAAAACACAATTACTACACTTGTAACAACCTTGTATTCATAGCTGAACAAGATTCTTGACAAAATGATGGAATTGTATACTTGTAACAACCTTGTATTCATAGCTGAACAAGATTCTTGACAAAATTGATGGAATTGTATACTTGTCAACAACCTTGTATTCATATCTAGAGCTGAACAAGATTTTTGACAAAAGTGTCTATGCTCACAGCGGCCATGCTGTGCTTTAACTTTAATAAAGAACTCACTCATCTCAAACTCTCAGAGTAAAGCCAGCAAGGCACAACGGCTAAGCACTAACAATTCTACTCATATTTGGCACAATCCAATTGTCTTTACTCCGGTCCTCATCCTCCGGTGAGAGGCAGTGAAACAATAATGCAATCTAGTTAGAAGGTAAAGAAAATCGTTTGAGATAACAAGCATCTCTAGTAATACTGATGTACAATTTAATAGTGAATGAAAAAGATGTCCAGCAAATTATGTCATCAAAATTACAAGAGCAACAATACATTAATTGTTCTTCAAGACACATGCCTACATCCAGTAAAAGGTAAAATAAATGTTTGCACATTCATAACACAGATTTTGCATGACATTGAAAACTGCAGCAAACAATTTTACTCCATTAATACTGTATAGACTTGCCAGTTCACGCTATCAACGTAGCCTTTATCAACGTAGCCTGTACTAACATTTGACTATTTGTCATCTACATCGACAATATGCTATTTAATAACATATTTCGCTCGTGGACTACCATAGGTTTTGGGCATTGTTGCTTGATCATGAAGCTAACTTTGTTTTCTTAGAAGAAGGTCATCCATTTCTGTTCGGCTACGCAGTCTTGTCAGTTTATGAAGCTCGGTCAGACATGTTGGCCGTATAACTTACTTGCTTCGTCTGAATATGAAATCGTTTAAATTGCTTTCAAAAACATTTATCATCATTCCAACAACGTCTAGTACATCACAATTAAGAATTGACCAGGATTCATACTTCTCACACATCATTAGATATTCATAGCATTTCGGCCAATCCGGTTGCTTGATTTACGTCACATGTACTTACCTAGAAACCCAGTCTAAACCAGAGACCAATCAATTCAAGTGCGAGAACAATACATATGTTAATTTAAAATTTCAATACTGTATTTAGAATTGTTTTCTAAATACAGTAAACTGTATTTAGAAAACATTTCTGAATACAGTACACTGTATTTAGAAATCATTTCCCAATACAATTTTCTGTCGCTATAGAAACCAGTTCCAAATACAACAGATTTTTTTACCTAACAGCGCTTCACAATATAAGCGACTACATGCGATACATATATTACAAGTAAAATAGACTAACAAGAAACCAAACTTACGTTGGTGCAATTTAAGTTATTCGACGACAGACAGAAACCTACGAAAAGCACTAAAACAGTGATGTTGCTTGCAGACTGATTGAAGTAATGAAGTTTAAACATCCATCTACCTTTCATAATATTATGAAGTACATATAAAAGTATACAAGACAGTCAACTCGCGCTTTGTTTTCTCCGGTATCGACCATTAACATCTTCTGTCTTCTTTAGTTTGTAAAGTTCTACTGATTATTCCAATTGTCATCTATATTTTCTCTGCTCAATATCAGTCCTGGCTAAATTGATCCTGCTATTCAACATAATCTAATGTATGTTATCCAATAAATAAAACGTCTTGCGAACCAAAACTCCTGGCTGTTTTAAAACAAAATTTCCCCTTGTCTCTGCAAGCGCTTGACGACTAGTCTGTTGTGATTGCCCTCATTGCAATGAATATCTAATGATGTGTGAGAAGCTATTTCAAATCCTCGTTAGTGTTCTAGACTTGGTTGCCAAATCCCATGTGCCGTTAATTGAAATATTACTTAAAATACTTACTAAATTTGTAAAAACTTCCTCTTATTGACTATCTCGCTCCATGCTGTCAACAATGACTTATGACATACTTGGTGTACAGTAGTTATTGTGGCTTCGGTGGTTTGTTGTTGAGTCAATCGTTTTATTCTATGTTTTGATTGGCTCCGAAGGCATTCTTTTGTTAACTTACATTAACTAACAGCGCAACAACATAATTTATTTACCACCCATAACTTATTTACTCACCAAAGAGCTAAAGAAAAGCTCGTAAAAACATGAACGTGACATAAAAATACTTACAAGATTTATTCAAACAACATAAATACCAGACTTGGTATATAAGATACATACATATAACATATAAACTAAACTACGTGCTCAACTATAAACTTTCAAAACTTGTTAAAACATTAAAACAGTATTTAGCTACCAAAGTCATAATTGTTTTGTCTTGCATAGCAATGACATACATGAAAAGGTCTTGATAGCTAAATTTAGAAAACGAGTTATTTATTTTACAGAGACTTTCCATAAAATTAACTCTAAGATCGGCGAACTTTGTGTTTCTGCATGACATTAAAAGGTGTTGTTCGTCACTCCAATCTCATTTAGATCACAATGTTTGCATAATCTTTCACTGTATGAAACATTTCCGTATCGACCAGTTTCAACAGGTAATTTATGAGCTGAAATTCTTTGTAACCGCTTGACGATGTTTGAAGTTGCGAATTGAAGAAAGATATTTTTCAAAGCCAAAATTTATGTTCAGTTTTTTAAAGACTCTTAATTTGCCATTGTTTCCACCTTGTTGAATCTGCTCTTTCCAGTATTCAGTATAAAACTCATGTAATTTATTCCTCAAATAATGGCAAAAATTTCCTTGTTCTTCGGGTGGTATTACAAAATTTTTAAAATTATTAACTTCTATATTACATAGTTGTAGTAACTATTTTGTAAATAATACTGGTTGTAAATTAGAGTCCATACAGACAATCTTTACTTACAAGTATGAGCTAATATATAAATTCAAAGTATTTACAAATAATTCTAAAAACATAACCTGATATAGAATCACTCTTTATAGTGTTGAGAATACTCAAAAAGCAAACGTGAGTCTAAAACGTTTAAAATGCATATTTTAAGGGGGTGATTACACTATGATTTAGTTAACTGGGCTAGCTCGCGTCCTATATAAATTGTATGTTGTACCATAAAATTAACTCTAAGATCGGCGAACTTTGTGTTTCTGCATGACATTAAAAGGTGTTGTTCGTCACTCCAATCTCATTTAGATCACAATGTTTGCATAATCTTTCACTGTATGAAACATTTGGCAAGCGGGCGAGCCTGGTTTGGCGGGATCTTGGTAAAAGTGGAAGGAAAGAAGCACCTACGTCAATTTTTATAATCAGTTTTAAAATGCATTGATGTAATCATTTAGGTCAGATATTCAACCCTAAAGTTTGTTTTCGATCTAAGGAGCTGTTGTTATATGAGAGGCGAGCCAGCCCGGTAAGCGGGATAGCCCGGTAAGTGAGATCTCACTGTGTAGTTATTTTCCTGTTAAAAATTCCTCTGCGTTAATATGGCCAAGCGGGCTAGCCCGGTTAGCGAGATATCACTTGAAAGAGGCGAGATCTCGGTAAGCGAGATGAAAATTTTCCCATGTAAACAATCGCTAACCGGGCTGGCCCGCTTACCGCCATTAAGATAACAGCAAGAAATGCGTCTATTGTTTTGATTTTTTCGTGACGTTGTTGTAAAATCATTCCGGTAGGCGGGATGAAATTCGTTCATATAAACGCGAGCCAGAAATTACCTCGCTTACCGCTCAAATAAACAGCCCCAAAGCTACAGACTTATGTAGTCAGTTTCAAGTTTCAATTCGTTTGTCAACATTTGTTGGTACGGAAGTTCGCGCAGTTCATTGTGAAGTTCGAATTTAATAAGTAGCTTTGAATTTAATTCCTTTGGCGAAATAACGGAGTAGAAGATTATTTGTTGTATAGTGTTTGATGGAAATGAAGAATAATACATACTTGGTTAAACAGAAACAAATTGCCGATTTAAATTTGCATCTACCTCGCAATGTAACATTTCAATTATACGTTTCGGATTTCAAAAGCAAGCTGTAACCGACTGTAATGGTCCCTAACTCTGTCTAACACCAGACGATTTTACTTGTCGAGAAGGCTTTTCAAGGATAAAGAACATTGTACAAATAAAGTTACATAGTCAAAATGAATAATGTTCCAATTGTGAGTTTATTACAATTATGCAAATATTAAATTACTCATAGTCTTGTAATAATTTGTTTCCTAATTAATACTTAAAAGCATTAATTGAGATAGCGCAGTTTAATTTAGATCTATTTTTCCGTTTAACAAGAGGAACCTGCGATACAGTATAACAAAAGGTCCGCTATGGGTACATGTATCTGCATCAAACCCACCACTGTGAGAATCTTGTCAAGATCTTGTGTGATCTTGGAAAATCTTGTAAGATCTTAAGAAAAATCTTATAAGATTTTTACACGTAGATCTTATAAGATTTTAGCAAAAACCCGCGTATAAGAACCTTTGGCTAAAATCTGCCTTTTAGACCCCATGTTATAAGAACCTTTTTAGCCTAAAAATTGTAACAGGTTCTTATTTGAAAAACGTCAGTTGAAATAACTGAAAATAAAAACAAGAAACTTTGCACATTTTGTATTTTTGGTAATGGCATTATGTTAAATTATTTTAGAAGATTTCCCAGTGATCCTTTTCTTCAAAAAAATAAGAACCTATTTAAGAAGCTAAATAGCCTAAAACCCAGTAAATACCACTTATATAAGAACCTTTTTAGGCTAACTCGAAAAATGGTGGTTCTTATACGCGGGTTTTAATTTACTGTACATTGAAAGGCTAAAATTGTAATTCGATAAAGTCGCCTAGTTGTAACTAGGCGACTTTATCGAATTACAAACAAACAGGGAGAACATTTTTCATGATGTCTTACACTGCTAAGGTCAACCGAAAAATTTTCGGCGGACTCGAGCGAGATTTGAACTGGCACCTTTGGGATTCCGGTCCGCCGCTCTACCTGTTGAATTGGTAAAAAAGTACTGTGCTGTGTAGGCAGTGTTTTAGATAGAGCAAAGTGAAAAGATTGTAAACAGCTGAGAATAATTTTGATAACGAAATACTGACGTTTCAAGCAGAGCCCTTCATCAGAGTAAACTTGTGTAGGCAGTGTTTTAGATAGAGCAAAGTGAAAAGATGTTAAACTGCTGAGAATAGTTTTGATAACGAAATACTGACGTTTCAAGCAGAGACCTTCATCAGAGTAAAAACTATAGTGCTGTGTAGGCAGTGTTTTAGATAGAGCAAAGTGAAAAGACGATAAACCGCTGAGAATATAGTTTTGATAACGAAATACTGACGTTTCAAGCAGAGCCCTTCATCAGAATAAAAATTATCATGGTGTTCCGATGTGTCTTTCCGATACTCCCTGTAGTTTTCCCCAATGTGTTTTCCTTACTGCGCTATAATTAACTATAGCGCAGAATACAATTTCCTGTTGGGTTCGGGAAACAACGCTTCGAAACATGTTTATGTCAAATTAGTTGACGTCAACAACTGCGGATGAATTAGCATCTCATTTCCGCCAGCCTGAGGTGTGTCAACTAAAACTTGACGGAGATTTGAAAAATTGGCGTTTTAATTTGAGCTTAGCAGAAATGTGTTGGGTTTTTTGAGAATCTTAACGTAATTATCTAACTATTAATAAATATAGCAAAGACGTGACTATATCGTAACATTTTACAACAAAACAGACCTGGAAAAATTGTTTAGAGGGATATATAATATACTCGTTCCTGTCCAAGGGCCTCCCCAGAGGTGAATAAAATCGTCTGGCGTTAGTCAGAATAAAATACTAAAGACCGATTCGGACAGGAAAGACGAAAGAGCTAAATAGAGAGATAGTTTATAACTCATTCCTGTCCGAGGGCTTCCCCAGAGGTGAATAAAATCGTCTGGCGTTAGCCAAAATAAAATATCAAAGACTGCTTCAGATAGGAAATAGTCGACGAGGTTTATTCTGACTAGGGCCAGACGATTTTAATCTTATTCAGCACAGGAAGAGGTCCAGGCCTCAAAGTGTTATAGGTGGCTTGATGAGGAAAAAGTTACAAACAATCAGATTTTTTCCTCGACATTTCACAGCGTAGATTCGTGTCGTGCTTCAGTTCCTTGCACAGCCCTAGTGTCACTCTTGAGTTTTGAAAGTAATAGTTCAAATACGAGACGGAGGACTTTACCGGGATTTCAAAGTCCGAGTGCCTATTGAAAATGCGAGCCGAAGGCGAGCATTTTTAATGCACGAGGGCTTTGAAATCCCGGTAAAGTCCGACGTCAAGTGTTTGAACTGACTTCTCAAACATAGTAATTTACATATTTTCAAAGTCCCAGGACTTTGAAAATATTTCAAAGTCCTAGGACTTTGAAATATTTCAAAACGTCATCACGTGATCAGCTAGATGGATCTTCCTCCGGTTTCAAAACACTAATTAAACATTAATTTCTTTTGTTTTTGGTTCATGAATTAGTAATGAGTTTGAGAAAAGTATTAGACAGTCCACAGTTTTCAGGAAGGGAGAAATCGTTGTTCTAGTAAGTTCAGAAATTCTAATTTGCATTAAATTAGCTTATTATAATAAATAGTGTCCAGATACCCAAATGCTGCTAGTGTAAAGGCCCATTTCCACTCAGGAGAATTTTCCTCGGACAGGAAATTTCCCTTTGTCTTGTGAGCTCTTGGGCAGGACTAATGAGTTTGAGTCAAAAGAAAATGTCCTGTCCGAGGAAATGGGGCTTTAAACCTTTTCAATTATCAGCACTGACACTAGAGCTATATATATATATATATATATATATATATATATATATATATATATATATATATATATATATATATATATATATATATATATATATATATATATATATATATATATATATATGTAAGGAACTATAATGAGGCACAAAGTACACTGGAAAACGTTTTAGAGAAAAAATATAATTTTTCAATAATTTTTTCCTATCAAGCAACCGTAATGTTTCGTCCTTGGAGCCTGAATTTGCCTTCACACTGAATGTTCCTCAAAACGCGCAAAAGACTTGTACTTCGTTATCAAACTGCTCATCTCAGCCGTTTACCATCTTTTCACTTTACTTTATCTAAAACACTGCCTACACAGCACTCTAGTTTTTACTAACTAAAACTAAACCCCCTCCCACCCCACCCCTCCCCAAAAAAAACAAAAACAAACTAATTCTCTTTATTCACAATGATTAAATACAAATCATGCGTTACAAATTCAAATTCTAAGGATTTTTCAATGTGGCCGTGTCGAGGCATATCAAAGGCGCTTTAAGCAGCCGCCATACGACACAGTTCAGACCACGGATCCCAGCTAAGCCCTAGGTGTTGATTTTACGGAGGGAGGAAAACCGGAGAACTCGGCGAAAAACCCTCGGAGCGCAGGAGAGACCAACTGAACTCTACTCACATGAGTCCCAAGCTCGATAACGGGGTTGTTCCCAGACGGTCACCCATCCAAGTCCTAACCCCGTCTAACCGGGCTTAACTATTGGTGAGAGGCAGCGCCCTAACAGCACACGCCATCCGTGCTCCCTTGATGAAGGGCTCTGCTTGAAACGTCAGTATTTCATTATTAAGACTATTCTCAGCAGTTTACCATCTTTTCACTTTTCTTTATCTAAAACACTGCCTTACACAGAACTCTAGTTTTTACTCTGATGAAGAGCTCTGCTTGAAACGTCAGTGATTTCGTTATCAAAACTATTCTCAGCAGTTTACCATCTTTTCACTTTGCTTTATCTAAAACACTGCCACAGAACTCTAGTTTTTACTCTGATGGCTCTGCTTGACTGAAACGTCAGTATTTCGTTATTAAAACTATTCTCAGCAGTTTACCATTTTTTCACTTTGCTCTATCTAAAACACTGCCTACACAACAATCTAGTTTTTACTCTGACGAAGAGCTCTGCTTGAAGCGTCAGTATTTCCTTACCATAGTAAAGCTATTCTCAGCAGTTTGCCATCTTTTCACTTTGCTTTATCTAAAACACTGCCACAGAACTCTAGTTTTTACTCTGATGGCTCCGCTTGACTGAAACGTCAGTATTTCGTTATTAAAACTATTCTCAGCAGTTTACCATTTTTTCACTTTGCTCTATCTAAAACACTGCCTACACAACAATCTAGTTTTTACTCTGACGAAGAGCTCTGCTTGAAGCGTCAGTACTTCCTTACCATAGTAAAGCTATTCTCAGCAGTTTACCATCTTTTCACTTTGCTCCATCTAAAACAAGGCCTACACAGCATGCACTCTAGTTTTTACTCTAACGAAGAGCTCTGCTTGAAACGTCAGTATTTCGTTATCTGATCAGCAGTTTACCATCTTTTCACTTTGCTATACGGCCTACACAGCACTCTGGTTTTTACTCTAACGAAGGGCTCTGCTTGAAACGTCAGTATTTCGTTTTCAAAAACTCATTAATAATTCATGAGGAAAACACAAAAGAAAATAATGACCGTTTCGTGTCTTTATATATGATAAAGATACCTCCTGATTTACATAAACTTTAGCTTAGATTTTCTCGGCTTTGAAAAGGTTATTTTTCAAACTTACTAGGCCAGTGAACTTACCAAATGCTCGTTTATTAAACAGTACACAAAAACTATTCTATACAGTCTTATATTAAATAAATAAATATATATATATACATATACATATATATATACATATATATACATATATATATATATATATATATATATATATATATATATATATATATATATATATATATATATATATATATATATATATATATATATATATATATATATATATATATTAACGTCAACTTACTTACTTAAGATAAAAAATAATAATACACTACCATAAAATATAATATTTGTTTTCATGAAAAGATATTGGTTTGTTTATTTTCTTTGAATACAGGAAAAATTAGACCCAATTTAGATTTGACGTCACGTTTTGAAATCAAACAAAATAATATACGTGAACATTTAGAGATATTGAATTTTTATCTTGTTATCGGCCAAATATTGATTTCTACACGTCCTTGGTTACACTATTCCTGCTAGATCAAACTGAATAGTCAAAGATAAATTTTGTTTGATTTTGCAAATGTATTATTTAGCTAAGTGCCAACTGCCAAGGTTATCTAACTATAGTTTTCTCGTTGCTATGTGACAATATTATGATGTTTACTATTTCAAAAACTATGAGCATTTTCAAAGACCCTAAAGCCCTAATCAAACGAGAACGCAAGTCACAAGTTGGCAGTCACGAATTTCTGTGGTCAGGTCGTTCGAACACCCAAATTAACATTACAAAATAACATGAGTGTTGTAAACAAGTTTTAACTTTGCCACGGTACATAATATTTTCGGGAAATGGCTGAGACAGCGTGACTGCCAACTTGCGACGACTTGCGTTCTCGTTTGATTAGGTCTTAAACTTAAATCGCTTCGTCCATGTATTCGATCGCAAGAGAATATTTTTATTATGAAATACTTTTTGGCCTTCTGCCGACACATAAACGATATATCATTGTAAATGCATATTTTTTTCATAAAATATATACATTTAACTCGGATGAAGGGCTCTGCTTGAAACGTCAGTATTTCATTATGGTAAACTGCTGAGAATAGTTTTGATAACGAAATACTGACGTTTCAAGCAGAGCTCTTCGTCAGAGTAAACACTAGAGTGTTGTGTAGGCAGTGTTTTAGATAGAGAAAAGTGAAAAGATGGTAAACTGCTGAGATTAGTCTCGATAACGAAATACTGACGTTTCAAGCCGACCCATCAGAGTAAAAACTAGAGTGCTGTGTAGGCAGTGTTTCAGATAGAGCAAAGTGATAGGTGAGAATAGTTTTGATTCTTTTCACTTTGCTCTATCTAAAATACTGTCCACACCACAGCACTCTAGTTTTTTACTCTGATCGGGAAGGCTCTGCTTGAAACGTCAGTATTTCGTTATCAAAATTATTCTCAACAGTTTATCATCTTTTCACTTTGCTCTATCTAAAACACTGCCTTCACAACACTCTATAGTTTTTACTCTGATGAAAGGCTCTGCTTGAAACGTCAGTATTTCGTTATCAAAACTATTCTCAGCAGTTTCCATCTTTTCACTTTGCTCTATCTAAAACACTGCCCACACAGCACGGCCGGTTTTTACTCTGATAAAGGGATCTGCTTGAAACGTCACCATTTCGTTATTAAAACTATTCTCAGCAGTTTCCATCTTTTCACTTTGTTCTATCTAAAACACAGCCTACACAGCACTCTTGTTTTTACTCCGCGATGAAGGGCTCTGCTTAAAGCGTCAGTATTTCATTGGCAAAACTATTATCAGCAGTTTACCATCTTTTCACTTTACTCTATATCTAAAACACTGCCCACACAGCACTCCAGTTTTTACTCTGATGAAGGCCTCTGCTTGAAACGTCAGCATTTCGTTATTAAAACTATTCTCAGCAGTTTCCATCTTTTCACTTTGCTCTAATCTAAAACACAGCCTACACAGCACTCTAGTTTTTACTCTGATGAAAGACTTCGCTATTTCGTTACTAAAATTATCAGCAATGCCAATTTACGAAGCTTGTCACTTTGCTCTATCTCAAACACTGCCTACACAGCACTCTAGTTTTTGACATATTAAGCCTCAGAATATTGAACACCTCGTTTCGCGTTGGAAAAATGCCAATCACCCCGGGTTGAATTTGAGCATTGTTCCCTCCCCCCGGTGACAAGTGCTTCACTCACTCACAGCTTGTGATCGATAAGATGGTTTGTTGTGAGGTTTTCCGGCAGGAAATATGCCTTGCTCTCTCATACTGATTGACAGTCTAGTACATCGCTATTGGGGGCAAATAACACAACCTGATTGGCCAGCGGTTAAATGTGGTGTAAATCCTCGTCTGTGATTGGTCGAGGCCCGGTCGAGTTAATAACTTTATGATTTTACACGGATTCCCAAATATCTGTCAACACTCAGCATCTACATCAAGAATGGCAGAGCTAAGAGGCGCTTTAGTGTGAGAAGAAGCCAGTTTGTCTCGGAAGGTGTATCGACGAAGTCTTACAGTTGGTCGTTAACAAGATATTAATATACCATGCTCTGGTGTAACGCTGCATCAACGCTCGCCAAGATTCGATTCATAGTATATCTACTAGTCTTCATGAAATGTAAGTCGTGACTTCGAGTATTAAGCCGTAAGGCATAACTAAAATCAAACCCTTCGTATTCTGGGGCCTTGATTCATGCTCTTTTCTTTACTAACACGTTAGAAGCTATTCCTTTAAACATTCATTCGTTTTCTAGGGGACGGTGAGACTTATAAATTTAGCTACTCTGTTCCTGTTTTTTTTTGTGAAACTTCGACACGCTCAATTCGTTATTCTGTTGCACACAGACCACAAGAGAAGCGTTCGTGTCCAACTGATTCTTTTCGAGTTCGTCTCGATATCGACTCATCTCGATCGAGGGAACTAGGAGAATAGTTGGGCCGGTGTTCGTTCGGGTTAAATAGCTTTATAGGAACACGAAGCGGCCTTTCCGATGACCTTTCATACTTCGATAATTTGAGAATCTATACCGAATAGAGTGTTTACATATTGCCCGTACGCTACTGCACGATCACGCCATCCCGTTTTGTTTATTACCCTAAGCTATTGCTATTCCGTGTCTGTCGTATTCCGAAACATTGTAGACTACGTTGGCTTGTAATTACGAGTACACACTGTATGTCAACCGTAGCGTGGAATATGTGATAAGCCATACAGTGTTATTGTTCACGAATTGTACCGAGCTAATGTTGTTTATTTCGAACTCATAGTCAACAAATCGCAACAACTGGATAGGCGAATGATTATGACAGTAACACTTATCTGGAAAATACACGCAAAGGAAGACACCGCTGTAATTCGTGTTTCTTGATACGCTTTTAGTAGAACCTTTTGATAACGTATTCGGTTGAAGCTATTTATTATATAAACGATGAACGCGAGATCGCCTTCAAATTACCAGTAATGATCGGTATACTATCTACTGTTTGTAGAATTCATCTGAATTCGCTTGTATCTCTTTCGTTAGGTCTTGAATCGGGGGACACAGCAAAGGATGGCTTAAAATTCATCAGGGAACCACTATCAAATGTATTCGTTCAAAGGAATCAGGAGTTTCGTATACCTTGCTTAGCAAGCGGTGTGCCAAGGCCAAGTGTAGATTGGAGTAGAAACAACGTGCGTGTTGAGGCGTCCGAGGAGATTCGTGTGGATGGTTCCGGATCGTTATATTTTCCAAATGGGGTTCAAGATTCGAGGAATGGCTCGCATCATACTGGAGTTTTTCGTTGTATAGTTCAAAACACGGCGGGTGTCCTTCTATCAAGGAAAGTTGACCTGAGCATAATTTGTAAGTACAGATCACAAATGTTTACAGTTTTCCACATAAACCCTGCCACAGCTATACAATCGATACAACATACATTCCATTTAGCAATCGCGTATTATTACCGTATATACGTATAATACTCACGCGATACATAATACAATGTATCCAAATATACAAGGCTCTAGTAGAACTCGTTTGATTTTGGTGGGAGAAGATATAAGATTTTTCCCTCGAATGGAGTTTTAAAGAGTAGACGAGAGTTAGGGCTTAATAATAGAGTATACAACGAGTCAATTTTAGCGGCGTAATTATTTCACTGTGCTAAAATCTACTAACGTTAAAGGTCATATACTAAATAATTACAAGCCAGTAACACCGTGTATCATTTTCTAGCGCTAAGTGAAAACCACAACTTCGAAAATGAGTCAGGTTTCAGACCTAAATCTATGAATCTCATCGTTTGTATATCTCGGTGACTATAATTCACTGAATTTAATACTCTCACATATGGGCAACTAAAGATTATCAGAAATTCTTTGTATTTGCATTCGTTCAAAAGACATATACCTCATGGTTGAGGCTAGCATTAATACCGCCACAAAGCAGCTTCTTAAATCTTAATACATATTTTAGTTTCCTGTCGGTCGTATTTGAACTAAACTACTCGAAAACCTACCATATAACCGAAGCTGAGTTTCAACTGTTTTGTTTTCCCGGTCTAAACTCTAGTTATTCTGTAACGAATTCTCTGTATACGCTAGGTTTATGGCGAGATTTCGTTTATAAAGGGGGTTTTTCGTGACGCGTTGAACAAACCGTGTGTGTGTGTGTGTCTCTGGTTTTTATCGCCGATCTATTAAAGCTGACATCTGACTTGGCTCTTCCCGTGTTAACTTTCACGAGTAATCCCAAACGATTTTTGATCGGATTATTACACAGACATTTGGTAAGAAAAATAAAAATTTCAACCATTCCATCTTAAATAGGATAAAGTATATAAAAAGTCGTTCGTAAGACATACGTCAACGCAGCCTACTGTCAACTTAGCTTTGAAACCTTCTAATCCCAAGTCTGTTATCTGATCAGGTCGGCCCATTATGAACCGAGGTCATGCTTATGTTCTTACGTATATCAAGTTTTATTTCTGCTGAGGTTTCAAATCTCCGATTAAGAGAATGTTTGAAATGGCTCTTGCTTTCGTAATTGCTACAAATTGCTGTTTGTGTTGTGTTTGTATTCTTGCGAAAGCTTTAAGCGACCTTCTCTCGCGTGACTTCAAATGTATCAATTGTAATCATTTTCGAACAATTCCAAGTTTCGAGGCGTTCCAAATTTCATTGTTCCCCGATGCACTGTACAGGCCTTGGCCGCGCACGATATTGACCTCTGAAATTGACATCGGTTTGTTCGAATGAAACTGACATCGTTCGCTTGTTCCAATGAAATTGACATCGTTCGAATGAAACTGACATCAGTTGTTCGAATGAAATTCACATCGGTTGTCCAAAATTCGAATGAAATTGACATCGTGCGCTTGTGCGAACGAAATTGACATCGTTCGAATGAAATTGACATCGTGCGGTCGTTCGAATGAAATTGACATCATCGTTCGATTGTTGGAATGAAATTGACATCGTTCGAATGAAACTGACATCGTTCGAATGAAACTGACATCGTTCGAATGAAATTGACATCGTTCGATTGTTGGAATGAAATTGACATCGTTCGATTGTTGGAACGAAATTGACATCGTTCGATTGTTCCAATGAAATTGACATCGTTCGATTGTTGGAACGAAATTGACATCGTTCGATTGTTGGAATGAAATTGACATCGTTCGATTGTTGGAACGAAATTGACGTCGTTCGATTGTTGGAATGAAATTGAGATCGTTCGATTGTTCCAATGAAATCGACATCGATTTTTGAGAATGCGTTGAATACAACGAAATTCTATCAAGTATATATAGTTCTGGTTACTATTTCGCTTTGCGATCTTGGATATTTTTTTGGGTAGAGTAGCTCGAACTCTTTTCATAACAATGTTCCTATTTACATATCTTGAACAGCTAACTGTAAACAACGACGCTAAAACACACACGCACACGCTACAAAATAACTTCTATTTCAATCTGCTTAGAGTGTTGTGGATCAGAGTTTTGTCGGTTGTATATTCAATCTATGTTCAAATCCTCTAAGTCTTAATAGTAGCTCAATGGTTAGAGTGTCTTACTGGTGATCTGAAGATTGCGAGTTGTACAAATATGTCACCTTTGCTCTGCCATCACTAGCTAAATAATTAGAGCCTCGGACTGACAATCAGAAGGTTGTGTGCTCTACACATCAACTTGTGTTCACCCATCTGAGTCTCAGTAGCTCAATGGTTAAATGTCTCACTGATGATCATGTACACATATTCAACCTACGTTCAAAACTATCTGAGTCTTGGAGCCTCTGACTGACAATCAGAAGGTTGTGTGTGCTCTACACATCAACTTGTGTTCAGCATCTGAGTCTCAGTAGCTCAATGGTTAGAGTGTCTCACTGATGATCATGTACAAATATTCAATCTACGTTCAAAACTATCTGAGTCTTGGGAGCTCAATAGTACTTTGAGCGGCTAACTGGCGATCAGAATTAAAAGGTTGTGAGTTGTACACATATATATGTAACCTTTGCTCTGTCATCTGAATCCCAGTAGCTCAATGGTTAGAGCGTCATTCAATCTACATTCAAATCATCTTAGTCTCAGTAGCTCAATGATTAGAGCGTCTCACTGGTCACCAGAAGGTTGTGAGTTGTACATTCAACCTCAGTAGCTCAATGATTAGAGCGTCTCACTGGTCATCAGAAGGTTGTGTGTTCAATCAACCTACGTTCAAATTATCTGAGTCTCAGTAGCCCAATGCTTAGAGCGTCTCACTGGAGATTTAACTCTTTTCCACTAGGCCCTCAGAGTCAGATTAGCTATCGCAAAGTTGTGGTTCCACGCAATTTTTTTTCCCACCCAAATACCCCAAACGACCTCCTCGGAATCACAGCGATTAGGAAATTCCTCGAACATCAACTATCAACTTCGGTGTTTTTGCGGCGACGAGAAACGCTTGAAGGAAATGAGTTGGCTAAAACACTGATGCACTCACTACTCGTGGTTTTGTCCTGTCATAGTCTTGTTGAAACTACACCCAAAATGGAATGTAAACAGAGCGTAAAAAACCCACAAGCGAGTTAATCGACCCCATTCGAAAGTGAAAAGATTGCTGTAATCGAATTCACTGTAAGCGGATGGCACCCTTTATGCTTGAACACAAGGAAGCGGTGTTTTGGAGGTTAAAGAATATTCTCGAAGGGTACGGAAAGCCCCCCAAGTGAGTGTTATGTAGTTTTTGTTTTGAAAACGTAGGAAGGCAGGAAGTCATAACTTGTAGGTTATCATAGAATACATGTAATTTTCTATTGCGGTTAGAACTAATAACCCGCAGCCATGTCCGACTATTAAGATATAATGTTTTAAAAATATTAACACGACTAAAGGTTACAGCCAACTCGTGTGTATATCATTACGAAGCCTCAAGCGAAAACAAGAGGGCTGGATAATCTTAAGGCTTGAAACGATAATCATTGAAGCAAAACAGTGTAATTACACGACATTGTTTGTAAAGCAATGTTTTTTTAAATATTGGCACCAGTAAACCTTTTCTCGCACTATAAACATTCGGCTTGTTTGTATTAACAGCGAAACTCTAATTTTGAGAGTTGGATAATTTTAAAACTTTAAATAGCCATCGTTCTACGACAATGTTTATAAATCTTTTTTTAATATAAAATCTTGGCACAGGTAAAGCCTCTTCGCTCTAACATTCAGCTTGTTTGTATTAACACAAATTGTAAGCTTTGTGGATAATTTTAAAACTTTAAATAGCAATCGTTGAAACAACATTGTAATAATTCTACAACACTGTTTATAAATCAATTTTTTTTATCAAATCTTGGCACCGGTAAAGCTTTTTTCGCACTAACATTCGGCTTGTTTGTATTAATACAAACTCTAATTTTGAGACTTGGGTAATTTTAAAACTTTAAATAGCCATCGTTGAAACAAAACATTGTGATAATTCTATGACACTGTTTATAAATCAAAGTTTTATAAAATATTGGCACCGGTAAAGCTTTTTTCGCACTAACATTCGGCTTGTTCGTATTAATACAAACTCTAATTTTGAGACTTGGGTAATTTTAAAACTTTAAATAGCCATCGTTGAAACAAAACATTGTGATAATTCTATGACACTGTTTATAAATCAAAGTTTTATAAAATATTGGCATCGGTAAAGCTTTTTTCGTCCTATAAACATAAGGCTTGTCTCTCTAACTCTTTCCTGTCCGAATCAGTCTTTAGTATTTTATTCTGGGAAAGTCGGAATGAGTTATACACTATCTCTTTAATACAAATGTTGGATAATTTTAAAACCTCAAATAACGATCGTTGAAACAAAACGTTGTAATTCTACGAGTGTTATTTTTAAATACTGGTACCTATGAACGTTAGTTCTGAGCAAAACTCCATTCGCGTGTTTCAATACAAATTCTCACTACCGATCGATGGATGGATAATTTTAGCTCTTCAACTAGCGATCGTTGAAGCAAAACACCAAATAAGAATTTCACGACATTGTTTATAAGTCGATATTCTTTTTTCAAATATTCGCACCTTACTTCGAAGTGATGTTTACATTGTGTTTACATTATGAGACAATGTTTTGAGGGTTTCACAGGCGATCAGAAACCTTCGCGTGACTTCCAAACAGAATGTTGCAAATAAGTGATTATTATTTTCGAAGACACTTCTACATTTCTTTGTTTCGCCTTTCACAAATCACGACATTGACCTCTTTATTTGACATCCCTGTCTATTAATACTCGCAGATAATTTCTAGGTCATACGCTGATGAAGGACTCTGTTTGAAACGTCAGTATTTCGTTATCAAAACTATTCTCAGCAGTTTACCATTACTCTATCTAAAACACTGCCTGCACAGCACTCTAGTTCTTACTCTGATGGAGGGCTCTGCTTGAAACAGTATTTCGTTATCAAAATTATTCTCAGCAGTTTACCTACACAGCACTCTAGTTTTTTAGCTTATATATAATATATATTTACTAATTTAGCTGAGTTAATGCTTAGCGTATATTTTCGCTTCGAAAACTTTTAAATCGGATTATTACAATACAGCAACTGTCTATCCAACTCCATAAGGATTTTTTAAAAACCGATTACACCATTCCATACAAAAACGAAAGCCAAGCTTGAAGAACAAGCCCTCGAGGCTATTGAGAGGCTTCGCCCTTGTTGCTTTCCATTGAATTTTGACCACATGTTGTTGAAAAGACGTATGAAACTCGCCTAGAGTTTGTGTTGGCGTCTTCGTAATAAACGACGCTTCTCTCACACTGGGCTAAATTCCCTTCAATTCTCTTATAATTGCCGAATTATTGCTCTGAACTTGGTCATTCGTCTTCAGATTACAAGGGACTGATCTCGTTTATAACTCACTCTCATCTTCCAAATCCAATTTTTTATATAAGCACTCTTGCGATTATTCTGTGGGGGTAGCGTTTGTTTGACATATTCTTATACCGGCAAATCAGTATTCATTAATTTATATGTAGGCGAATGAATTTTCGTGTCGTAGTCACACGGCGTGATGTTCAAGTTCAACTGTGTTTTCCATCACACTCTCTACCGTCAGAATTTCGTGCCGTGGTGTTGAGTTCAACTGTGTTTTCCATCACACTCTCTACCCTCAGAATTTCGTGTCGTACAGTCACACACTCACACGGCGTTGGTGTTGAGTTCAACTGTGTTTTCCATCACACTCTCTACCCTCAGAATTTCGTGTCGTAGTCACACACTCACACGGCGTGGTGTTGAGTTCAACTGTGTTTTCCATCACACTCTCTACCCGTCAGAATTTCGTGTCGTACAGTCACACACTCACACGGCGTGGTGTTGAGTTCAACTGTGTTTTCCATCACACTCTCTACCCTCAGAATTTCGTGCCGTATATAATCACACTCACACGGCGCGGTGTTGAGTTTAACTGTGTTTTCCATCACACTCTCTACCCTCAGAATTTCGTGTCGTACAGTCACACTCACACGGCGTGGTGTTGAGTTCAACTGTGTTTTCCATCACACTCTCACACTCTCTACCCTCAGAATTTCGCAACTGTGTTTTCCATCACGCTCTCTACCCTCAGAATCTCGTGTCGTATATAGTCACACACTCACACGGCGTGTGTTGAGTTCAACTGTGTTTTCTATCACAAACTCTTACCGTCAGAATCTCGTGTTATAGTCTTTTGATTTTTATTTGCAATATGACACTTTTTTGTTGTACATATTTATAGAGCTCACGGTTTTGCCTTGTATTTGCTTTACAAAATATCCAGCCAATAATGAAAAGCGAGGTGTTAAATTGCGCTATCCTTGGGATCTAGTTTATTTGCGATATGACACTATATTATTGTATATTTATGTAAGTATACCCATTTGTATTAATAAATTCTTTCATTCACTCTGAAGATGTTACTGGTTAAGTAAGAAACGTCAGTAACATCGATTTATATTTTTATTCTTAATATGGCTCTTCATTTAAAAGTTTTGAGCTGGGCTCTTATTTTTACGGGACGTTTTCTATCGCACACTGACTCCACCGTCAGAATCTCGAAACGTTAGACTCCTATATATACGTTCAAATAGTGTAATAAAAGTAGCGAGTTGCGTAGGCAGTGCAGAAACAACAATCGAAATATAGTAAGGTTAGATATACTGCCGAAACAGAGAACGTAGGAGTCTAACGTTTCGAGCGAAGGCCCTTCGTCAGAGAGAAACGTAAAGAGTGTAAACAAACAATGAGCTTATATACGAAAGGTAATCATGTAACCATATATACATATACGTTCTCTGTTTCGGCAGTGTGTCTAACCTTACTACATTTCGATTATATAAGTAAGAAATTCTTTCATTCACTCTGAAGATGTTGCTGGTTAAGTAACGAAACGTCAGTAAAACCACAGAATCGAAATATATATAGTAAGGTTAGGTTAGATATACTGCCGAAACAGAGAACGTAGGAGTCTAACGTTTCGAGTGCCTTCGCTCGAAACGTTAGACTCCTACGTTCTCTGTTTCGGCAGTATGTCTAACCTTACTACATTTCGATTATTGTTTCTACACTGCCTAGGCAGCACGCTGCTTTTATAGTAAGGTTAGATATACTGCCGAAACAGAGAACGTTTAAACGTTTCACTATTAGTAAAATCGGTTTATATCGTTTAGTCCTGTGCTATGGCTCTTCGTTTAAAAGTTTTGAGCTGGGCTGTTATTTTTAATGGTGGGATACCATTTGTAATTCTTTCATTCACTCTGAAGATGTTACTGGTTATTAAAGTAACGAAACGTCAGCAACATAGGTTTATAGTGTTTATTCTTGTGTTATGGCTCTTATTTTTATCCTACGTTTTCTATCACACTGTCAGAATTTCGCGGGTGGGAACACCAAAAGCGAAAGTATCATTGAGAAAGATTTTTCGATTAGTAGTCCACATGATAAGAGCGCTTTACTGCTGCGTTGTCTCGCATTTGAATTAATACGTCCAGCTTCCTGTTGTTTTTTCATTCTGTCTCCAGCAAGGTCCACTGTGCTTGTCGGCCATAGCTTCCCTTCCTCGACGGAATCATGTCGGCTTGTTGTTTTGCGAAGCCGGCAAAATATAGGAGTCGTGGTCAGTCTTGTAGTTTTCATTCAGCACTCTATGTTTTGTTTTCTCACTCAATTGAATAGTAAATAGTAATTCGGTTGGACATCTTGTACTGAAAACAAATACTGAAAACAAATCTTAATTAGCAAGGTCAATTTAATTTATCATTTCGGGCCGCCTTTTGACCCGAGTCAGTGGCGTAATGCAAGGAACAGTCTTGAACCAACACAGATATATTCACCACCACAATAATTTAACATCTGTCCTTTTCATATCTTTATGACTTTCTCCATACGCAAACAAGCGAAAGCGTGTTTGTTTTTGGTGTTTTTACGATTTTGTACGAGCCGTTGTGTGTCTAATTAAGTGGCGTGATGCAAGGTTCAGCTTTGAACCAACACACATATATTCAGCACCACGACAAGGTTTCTTGAACCAACACAGATATATTCACCACCACAATAATTTAAGGTCTGTCGTTTTCATATCTTTATGCCTTTCTCTATACGGAAACAAGCGAAAGCGTGTTTGTTTTGGCGCTTTTACGATTTTGTACGAGCCGTTTGGTCTACACACATAACCAAGTTCGTCTTCCATCTTCCATCTTCAATCAATCTTTTCAGAGGCGTCGTGAAACTACGTTCAATAATTTCGGCAGCACTCAAACCTTACTAGATTTCAACACTGCCTACGCAGCACACTACTTTTATTTTCAAGGGAAGGTCTATAGTTACGTCTGGTGGATGACGTTAGCGTAGAACTGTAGTATAAGCCAGGTGCATCCCTATAGTTGGTCAGGTTAGCGCTGGACAAGTTTATAGCGAGTCATAAGCAAGGTGGTAAACGCCATTACTGACGTTGGTTTCGCTAATCGCTTTCATGGCTTTGACTGAAAATTTAAGATATACAGCACAGCCAATGTCTCGAAATATCATATTACATAACGCAACATTTGGAGTCTGCCGACTGCCGTACAACGGATACCTTGGCACCGAAGTTTGCTGTCAGTTGACGTCTTTTCCAGGTGTCACTGCCTAAAACTTTTCATATATAGGAATTTGTATTTGAATTTGGACAGCGTTCTGTAGAGTAGAGTATTCGGTGTTAGAATAGATGTTTCATTGTACGTCGGATTAATACGCGCGTCACCGCGTCAATTTTCGAGATTCATCTGACTGAAAGGTTAATCAGCGTCGTCTAATAAGCCCATATCAAAGGCGCTTCTGGCAGCCAGCATAGGACACATGCCAGACCACCAAGCCTAGCTAAGCCTGAGGTATAGGTGTTGAGAAAAAAAAACCTGAAGCACGGGAAAGATTATAACTACAATAACTCCACTCACTTTATGTCTCCAGGTTCAGAAATATCAACAACACGGTAATAATCTATAATCCATTCCTATTCTTACATAAGGTTGTTCCTTGTCAACGCGTGCGTCTTAAGAACTTGTCCGTCTTAAAAAGTTGCGCACCTCAAAAACTTGTCTTCTTAAAAAGTTGTCCATCTTAAAAAGTTGCGCGTCTTAAAAAGTTGTCCGTCTTAAAAAGTGGTCCGTCTTAAAAAGTTGTGCGTCTTAAAAAGTTGCCCGTCTTAAAAAGTTGTACGTTCTTAAAAAGTTGTCCGTCTTAAAAAGTTGTGCCTTCTTAAAAAGTTGTCCGTCTTAAAAAGTTGTCCGTCTTAAAAAGTTGTTTTTTTTTTGTTTTTTTTATTTTTTTATTAACTTTTCAACCATGCAACAATGCAAATATACAGTATATAAAGAATGCAATAAATTGAACATGATTGAAGGAATGATCAACAGGACACGAGTCCCATGTGAAGACCAACCCAACAAAAAAATTACATAATAAACGTTAAGTAAACACACGATAAAAAAAACCCCAACAAAAAACCCCAACTAATACACAAATTACATAAAGATTTAAGAGCAACAACTTGGATTGAAAGAACGACACCTAGAACAGAAACTTTTCCAGGTGCGCAGTCTATTAACATCGAAATTGGAGTCTAACTTAGAAGAGTAGTGAATATAAAGTTCATGTTTAAAAATGGAAACAGAAGTACTATCGCGAACTATCGGAGAGAGATTGTTCCAGAGAAAGACAATTCTGTTGAAAAAAGAATTTCTAAAAAGAGAAGTCTTACAAGGATTGGCTTGAAGCAAAGCAAGTTGTGCGTTCTTAAAAAGTTGTGCGTTCTTAAAAAGTTGTGCGTTCTTAAAAAGTTGTCCGTCTTAAAAAGTTGTGCGTTCTTAAAAAGTTGCGCATCTCAAAAACTTGTCGTCTTAAAAAGTGGTCCGTCTTAAAAAGTTGTGCGTTCTTAAAAAGTTGTGCGTTCTTAAAAAGTTGTGCGTTCTTAAAAAGTTGTGCGTTCTTAAAAAGTTGCGCGTTCTTAAAAAGTTGCGCGTTCTTAAAAAGTTGTGCGTTCTTAAAAAGTTGTCCGTTCTTAAAAAGTTGCGCGTTCTTAAAAAGTTGTCCGTTCTTAAAAAGTTGTCCGTTCTTAAAAAGTTGTCCGTTCTTAAAAGGTCGAGCGGCGTCTTAAAGTGCCTATATCATGGTTGACAGAAGTACGTCAAAAGAGGAATTTGTCTATACAAAAACCACTTTACAGATTCCTCTTTTGACGTCACTTCCGTCAGCTTTCACAGCAAAAAAGTCCATGAAGATGAAATTTTAGAAAAGGAAGATATATTACAAATCTTCTCAAAGATTCTCAGAAATATCCTAAATGTGTAAAATCCCCCAACCATGATATAGGCACTTTAAAAGCTAATTGTCTCTTAAGGTGGCACCACACAGTATCTTGAAAAATGGAAAATACAAGTTTGAATGGTTAGTTAGGTGCAGATGGGGGGTTCACCGACTTACCAGCCGCTTGTTATTACTTGGATTCAGTTCAGGATGCCCTGTTGTGTTCTCCAATCTTGACCTGACCACCACCGTCTACACCTATCACACCGATTTTATCGGTGCAAATAGCTTTTGATTAAAGGGAGGGATGGTGGGTATTTTCGCAATTTTCTTTACTTCTTGTATCAAATGCGCAAAGATTGGCCAAGCGTCGTGTGCCTCTCTCATATAACCCCCAAGCCCTGCGCAGTTCATTAGTTGTTAACCTTGGTTATCTAACCTCATTATTTCATTCTTTAAAATCTGAGCAGTTGACCATCTTTAAGATTTTCTATACTTCGTAACACACTGCCTACACAACACTCTACTTTTATATTACTCCATGATTTACTCTGATGAAGAACTTTGGTTTAAAACGTCAGTATTTCATTCTCCAAAATCTCAGCAGTTTACCATCTTTAAGATCTTCTATACATCGTAACACACTGCCTACACAACACTCTACTTTTATATTACTCCATGATTTACTCTGATGAAGAAGTTTGACTTAAAACGTCTACTCAGTAATTCATTCTCTAAAATCTCAGCAGTTTACCATCTTTAAGATTTTCTATACATCGTAACACACTGCCTACACAACACTCTACTTTTATATTACTCCATGATTTACTCTGAAAAAGTAGTTTGGCTTAAAACGTCAGTATTTCTCAACAGTTTGAATACCATCTTTAAGATTTGCTATACATCGTACCACACCGTGCCTACACAGCGGTCTACAACTTTTGGCTTACAACGTCAGTATTTCGTTCTCTAAAATCTAGCCGTTTATCACTCTTAAGATTTTGAATCCATTGTAACACACTGCCCACAAAACTCCTCCCTTATACATTTTGACGGAGTCATTAAATAACACAGTCACTACCCTCTTGAAATGGGTTGGCATTATTTTCAGAATGTTTTCCAAAACACCTTTGATATTTACCAACAGATTTCCGGACAGGCTTAATTCAATTTCTTAAGATCCCAAAAAGGTTTTTTCAATGTAAATATGTATTTCTTTCGGAAAGCGGTGCTTTGGAATGATTTTTCAATTAACTCGACTTCTTTGTAAGACCATTGCGATTGGCAAGGATGTTTTCACATTAACCGTATTTCCTGCCTCATTTGTAAAAGGATATTGTTTGACTTCTGGTAATTTAAAGCTCATTTTCATGCTCCAGTTCCCGTTAAGAGGGTGTTTATATGGAGGCGAGCCAGCTGGGGTACCCGCGAGCTAGCCCGCTTTGCCGAGATTATTTTTGTTGTGTTTACATGAGAAGGTCTGGCTTGCTTGCTGTGCTAATTGCGTAATTTATCAGTTCTGGTAAGACACGATGTCTCATTGTTTTAAATATGAACTGTGCTCATGCATAAGCAAGTGGAACTTGTGAATTGTTAATTGTTGTAATTCAGTCGGCGATTGTTTGCGATCTTTTACAACAGTTATGTTTCCATATAGTTGTAATTGTTGTAATTCAAATCGCCGATTCGCTCGGACTGAGGACTTCTCGGTCTTGACAAAGTTGAGATGAGCTAAGCTTGATATTCAAAAACAAACTGAATGCCTAAAACTATGTTTGTGATCATTTTCAGTTTATGCAAACATTTGATTTGGCGTACGGCATTCAAGTCTTCGAACTAGTCATTTAGTAGATTTCTTTAACGAAATCGAGGTCTTTTTGAAAGGATTTGACCGGTTTTTGTAAATAATTTTGTTTTACGTTGCAAATATCTAGCAAAAAGTCGCCGACTGTCGGCGATTGATGTTTCCATTAACCGTTTTCTAAATTTAGCTACCAAGACCTTTTCATGTATGTCATTGCTATGCAAGACAAAACAATTATGACCTTGGTAGCTAAATACTGTTTTAATGTTTTAACAAGTTTTGAAAGTTTATAGTTGAGCAATGAGCACGTAGTTTAGTTTATATGTTATATGTATGTATCTTATATACCAAATCTGGTATTTATGTTGTTGTTTGAATAAATAAATATATAAACACAAGATCAAAATTAACAAGTTAACTTAAGAAATAAAAGGATAAGCGAGATCTCGGCAAAGCGGGGCTAGCCCACAAATTCGTGTACATTGGCCTTTACCAAAAGACAGAGGCTGTGTGAAAATTTGCCAAGTATGGAAAAAAGCTTATTTTTAATGTCCCAGTTTATAAAGCACTGACTTCGCTGTCCCACAATAATTATTCCAACAACATAAGATGAAGAATTAAGTCTCTCAATATTGAAGAAACTAGATTTCAGTTTTGAAATATCAAATATAAGTTACCATCATTCCACGACCTGCTCCCAACTGGACCATGTAACTCAGTTGGTATAGGTTTAGATAGAGCGAGGTGAAAAGATGGTAAACTGCTGAGAATATTTTTGATAACGAAATATTGACGTTTCAAGCAGAGCTAGTCCTTCATCAGAGTAAAAACTAGAGTGCTGTGTATAGGCAGTGTTTTAGGCAGAGCGAGGTGAAAAAATGGTAAACTGCTGAGAATAGTTTGAATAACGAAATACTGACGTTTCAAGCAGAGCTCTTCATCAGAATCAAAACTAGAGTGCTATGTAGGCAGTGTTTTAGATAGAGCAAAATGAAAAGATGGTAAACTGCTGAGAGTAGTTTGAATAACGAAATGCTGACGTTTCAAGCAGAGCTCTTCATCGGAGTAAAAGCTAGAGTGTTGTGTAGGCAGTGTTTTAGATAGAGAAAAGTGAAAAGATGGTAAACTGTTGAGAATAGTTTTGATAACAAAATACTGACGTTTCAAGCGGAGACTTTGCAGAGTATTTTTTTGTGTTATTAAATTGTAAAATTAATCGTCATTCAGCCAGTTTGAGAGAAAAACGCTCCAGTTAGAGCGTCGTTTTCACACAATTTCGATCCAGTACCGTGTGAACGCAAAGGCGTTTTGTGACTTTTAGCGCCGTTTTCAACTCGCTGCGGACTCGTGTGAACGGGGTCTCAATCCGCTTGATGTAAACAGGGCCTTTGTCATTGATAGTGTGTCATTTGAGAGTGCCTTCCAGCCAGGAAATCCAAGCTTAAAATATCCCTTTGTACATATATAATAACCAGCTTGGTTGTATTAATAACTCGCCTGTCAATATTGTGACGACTTCATAAAGGAGTGCTTCAAATCGAACAGCTAGTCAAACACCTAACTATGCATTTAGTTGCCAAAAGCAAGCAAGGTTACGTTAAGTAAACCTTCCCCACTATAGTAAACCTTCCTCATTAGTAAACCTTCCTCATTAGTAAACCTTCCTCACTATAGTAAACCTTCCTCATTAGTAAACCTTCCTCACTATAATAAACCTTCCTCATTAGTGAACCTTCCTTCACTAGTAAACCTTCCTCACTATAGTAAACCTTCCTCATTAGTGAACCTTCCTTCACTAGTAAACCTTCCTCACTATAGTAAACCTTCCTCATTAGTAAACCTTCCTCACTACAGTATAGTAAACCTTCCTCACTATAAAAACCTTCCTCACTAGTAAACCTTCCTCATTAGTAAACCTTCCTCACTACAGTATAGTAAACCTTCCTCACTATAGTAAACCTTCCTCACTAGTAAACCTTCCTCGCTATAGTAAACCTTCCTCACTATAGTAAACCTTCCTCACTATAGTAAACCTTCCTTATTAGTAAACCTTCCTCACTACAGTATAGTAAACCTTCCTCACTACAGTATAGTAAACCTTCCTCACTATAGTAAACCTTCCTCACTAGTAAACCTTCCTCGCTATAGTAAACCTTGCTCACTGTAGTAAACCTTCCTCACTATAGTAAACCTTCCTCACTATAGTAAACCTTCCTCACTATAGTAAACCTTCCTCACTAGTAAACCTTCCTCGCTATAGTAAACCTTCCTCACTATAGTAAACCTTCCTCACTATAGACTAGTAAACCTTCCTCACTAGTAAACCTTCCTCGCTATAGTAAACCTTCCTCGCTATAGTAAACCTTCCTCACTAGTAAACCTTCCTCACTATAGTAAACCTTCCTCACTATAGTAAACCTTCCTCACTATAGTAAACCTTCCTCGCTATAGTAAACCTTCCTCACTAGTAAACCTTCCTCACTAGTAAACCTTCCTCGCTAGTAAACCTTCCTCACTAGTAAACCTTCCTCAATATAGTAAACCTTCCTCACTATAGTAAACCTTCCTCGCTATAGTAAACCTTCCTCACTATAGTAAACCTTCCTCACTAGTAAACCTTCCTCACTATAGTAAACCTTCCTCACTATAGTAAACCTTCCTCACTATAGTAAACCTTCCTCAATATAGTAAACCTTCCTCACTATAGTAAACCTTCCTCACTATAGTAAACCTTCCTCACTATAGTAAACCTTCCTCACTATAGTAAACCTTCCTCACTAGTAAACCTTCCTCACTATAGTAAACCTTCCTCGCTATAGTAAACCTTCCTCACTATAGTAAACCTTCCTCACTATAGTAAACCTTCCTCACTATAGTAAACCTTCCTCACTATAGTAAACCTTCCTCACTAGTAAACCTTCCTCACTATAGTAAACCTTCCTCACTATAGTAAACCTTCCTCACTATAGTAAACCTTCCTCACTAGTAAACCTTCCTCGCTATAGTAAACCTTCCTCACTATAGTAAACCTTCCTCACTATAGTAAACCTTCCTCACTATAGTAAACCTTCCTCACTAGTAAACCTTCCTCACTAGTAAACCTTCCTCACTATAGTAAACCTTCCTCACTATAGTAAACCTTCCTCACTAGTAAACCTTCCTCACTATAGTAAACCTTCCTCACTATAGTAAACCTTCCTCACTATAGTAAATCTTCCTCACTATAGTAAACCTTCCTCACTAGTAAACCTTCCTCACTATAGTAAACCTTCCTCACTATAGTAAACCTTCCTCACTATAGTAAACCTTCCTCACTAGTAAACCTTCCTCGCTATAGTAAACCTTCCTCACTAGTAAACCTTCCTCACTATAGTAAACCTTCCTCACTAGTAAACCTTCCTCACTAGTAAACCTTCCCCACTAGTAAACCTTCCTCACTATAGTAAACCTTCCTCACTATAGTAAACCTTCCTCACTAGTAAACCTTCCTCACTATAGTAAACCTTCCTCACTATAGTAAACCTTCCTCACTATAGTAAACCTTCCTCACTATAGTAAACCTTCCTCACTAGTAAACCTTCCTCACTATAGTAAACCTTCCTCACTATAGTAAACCTTCCTCACTATAGTAAACCTTCCTCACTAGTAAACCTTCCTCACTATAGTAAACCTTCCTCACTAGTAAACCTTCCTCACTATAGTAAACCTTCCTCACTATAGTAAACCTTCCTCACTAGTAAACCTTCCTCACTATAGTAAACCTTCCTCACTATAGTAAACCTTCCTCACTATAATAAACCTTCCTCACTAGTAAACCTTCCTCGCTATAGTAAACCTTCCTCACTAGTAATTAAACCTTCCTCACTAGTAAACCTTCTTCACTAGTATTAAAATCTTCCTCACTAGTAAACCTTCCTCACTAGTAAACCTTCCTCACTAGTAAACCTTCTTCACTAGTAAACCTTCCTCACTAGTAAACCTTCTTCACTAGTAAACTTTCCTCACTAGTAAACCTTCCTCACTAGTAAACTTTCTTCACTAGTAAACCTTCACTAGTAAACCTTCTTCACTAGTAAACCTTCTTCACTAGTAAACCTTCCTCACTAGTAAACCTTCTTCACTAGTAAACCTTCCTCGCTAGTAAACCTTCCTCACTAGTAAACCTTCCTCAATATAGTAAACCTTCCTCACTATAGTAAACCTTCCTCACTATAGTAAACCTTCCTCACTATAGTAAACCTTCCTCACTAGTAAACCTTCCTCACTAGTAAACCTTCCTCACTATAGTAAACCTTCCTCACTATAGTAAACCTTCCTCACTATAGTAAACCTTCCTCACTATAGTAAACCTTCCTCACTAGTAAACCTTCCTCGCTATAGTAAACCTTCCTCGCTATAGTAAACCTTCCTCACTAGTAAACCTTCCTCACTATAGTAAACCTTCCTCACTATAGTAAACCTTCCTCGCTATAGTAAACCTTCCTCACTATAGTAAACCTTCCTCACTAGTAAATCTTCCTCACTAGTAAACCTTCCTCACTATAGTAAACCTTCCTCACTATAGTAAACCTTCCTCACTAGTAAACCTTCCTCACTATAGTAAACCTTCCTCACTATAGTAAACCTTCCTCACTATAGTAAACCTTCCTCACTATAGTAAACCTTCCTCACTAGTAAACCTTCCTCACTATAGTAAACCTTCCTCACTATAGTAAACCTTCCTCACTATAGTAAACCTTCCTCACTAGTAAACCTTCCTCGCTATAGTAAACCTTCCTCACTAGTAAACCTTCCTCACTATAGTAAACCTTCCTCACTAGTAAACCTTCCTCACTAGTAAACCTTCCTCACTATAGTAAACCTTCCTCACTATAGTAAACCTTCCTCACAAAAATAAACCTTCCTCACTAGTAAACCTTCCTCGCTATAGTAAACCTTCCTCACTAGTAAACCTTCCTCACTAGTATTAAAATCTTCCTCACTAGTAAACCTTCCTCACTAGTAAACCTTCCTCACTAGTAAACCTTCTTCACTAGTAAACCTTCCTCACTAGTAAACCTTCTTCACTAGTAAACTTTCCTCACTAGTAAACCTTCCTCACTAGTAAACTTTCTTCACTAGTAAACCTTCACTAGTAAACCTTCTTCACTAGTAAACCTTCCTCACTAGTAAACCTTCTTCACTAGTAAACCTTCCTCACTAGTAAACCTTCTTCGCTAGTATAAACCTTCCTCACCAGTAAACCTTCCGAAACGAAAACTTAACAATATTTTTCGGTGTTATAAAAACTTAATAGAACAACACTTCATTCGAAAAGATTGAGTTCTAAAGCTCTTCTAGAATCTTGATATGGTATTTTAAAATCTTGCTGATCAACTAAGACCACATGGCTAGTTTCAAAATCCTGTTTTCTCTTCGTCTTAACTTTTTTCGTTGTTTTGATTTACAAAGATAAAGCAATTACTATGCCCTAATTCAGTATTTTTTTTTCTTTGAAGAATGCCTAGTCTTTTTAATCTTGGCGAAACTTGTTATAATCCTATAAGATGATTAGGATTAATACTGATAGGAATGCTGTTCTTTTTTTTTGGGGGGGGGGTTAAAATGAAGGAGGGTCAGTCCTCTTGGTAGGGCTAGCCCTATAGTACACGCGTAAAAACGCACAAATTGTTCACGGTTGTTAACAAGCGTGAACAATAGATAGATAGATAGAAAAATTTCTTTAAACACGCTGACCCCGTCAACCGAAGCTGATTTCCACGAGGGGCGTGTGTGAAAGAAGTGTACAAGTATAGTATAAAAAATTACTTACAAGATATAAGATATAGTATTAAGTAAGTAAGTTAGTAACGAAATTATCTAATAGTAATGTTCTAAAATTATCTAATAGTAATTATCTAATAGTAATTATCTAATAGTAATGTATTTACAGGTACATCTATTTACATTTACTATCTATGTGAGTAGCGATTTTCTTTCGAAAGGAAGAAAGACATTTGCTTTCCCTAATTTCTTTTGGAACCGAATTCCAAAGGTATGCTCCGTCGTACATGAAACTTTTTTTCATATTGTTAGTACGAGGTTTTGGTAAAGAAAGACTACTGGAAATGTCGCGAAGATTATAATTTGTCATCTCACCTTTATATGTGAAAAGATTAGTGAGTGACTCAGGACCCATTTTGTTTAATAATTTGTACATCATTTTTGCTTTAGCTTTCTTCCTTTCCTGCACCTGGTGAACAAGTTGTCAACAAGTTGTTCACTTCATTGTTGTACTTTTTGTCATTTCCTTTAGTGAGGGCCACAAGTTTGTTAGTACTTTGTACTATTAAGTGTCACCCTCTTTAAATAAAGTTTCTATCTATCCATACACGAGGCGGAGTGTTTCATCAGGATATCCAAACACTGAGACGTTTGTTGAAAACCGAGGCGAAGCCGAGGGTTTTGGATATCCTGATGAAAACACTCCTCCGGGTGTATGATATAGCATCTCAAACAAATCAGTATTTAAAGAGAAAATCAAGGTAAAAGTTTGCTTAATTTATGTAATTTCTTCCTACGGTATTGATTTCCTTTGTGTTTTCCTCATGAATTATTAATGAGTTTGAGATGGGTAAATCAACAGTCATGAACAAGGTATTTTAACAGCACATTTTTATATAGCCAACGTTGTTCGCACATGATACAACATGTTGTAACAGCATGACGAAATAACAAGGCTGAACAACAATGTTACAACAATTGTGAACATGACTGGTGTATCAACACGTTCTTCGGTTGTTACAACATGCGTGAACAACGGTTGTTGTTTCATCAAGCAGTAACAACATGATGAAACAATGATGAACGATATTGTTAATTCATCAAGGTTGTTCACACATGAAAACAACGTTGTTACAGAATTGTTCAGGCAACAATTGCACAGTATTGTTCTGCTGTGTTCAGGCAACAATGCTGCAACAAGTTGTGAGATTTTTACGCGTGTAAGACGAGGGCTGGATTTCACCTGGCGTTGGCTTGTTTACCGACTTGTGCAGCTTTCCCAACGAAGCCCGAAATCATGTTTTCGCAAACACTATTTGAATTTATAACAAACACATGAACAAACGCAAGTTGTAAAATAAAAAGTTGACCAAAAAATATTAGTAAAGGCAAACTTTACCGTGTACACTGAGCTTCGATTTGCAAGCCCTCCTAAGAGGACCAGCCCTCTTGAGTGCGTGTCCTAGACGAGATCTCAAGGTTGTCAATAGCTAGATCCGCCTATAGGAGGACTGGCCCTCTTGTCATGTAAACGCAAACAAATTTTTACAAGGAATTACGCCGAGAGGCGGGATCTCGGCAAAGAGGGCTAGCTCTACCAAGAGGGCTGTCCTTCCTCCATATAAACACCCTCTTAACAAGGTTTTAAAACAGTACTCTTAGAAAATGTCTGACTAGGAAAACACAATGTGACTAAGACATGTTCTGTGACTATAAAAGATACAGTAGTCAGTCACCCCTCCTAGCTGGCCTCGACTGTACACAGTAAGACCGATCTAGTCCCCCCCTGCTTACAGCTATCATATAGGAGACAGAATGTCTATGTTTGAGTACTTCTAGTGTGTGGTCACAATTAAGACTCTTTCGTCTAAGAAACGGTATTGGAAAAGATATTGGCTTTTGAAATTATATATATATATATATATATATATATATATATATATATATATATATATATATATATATATATATAAAATATTTATAAATATAACATCAGATAGTCAATAAAGTATAAATGCTTTGGAGGGTTATAACTTTCGAGTCACAACTTTAATATGTAGCCATTTTAGAGCAAAGTGAAAAGATGGTAAACTGCTGAGAATACAGTAGAACGAAATACTGATGTTTCAAGCAAAGCCCTTTATCAGAATAAAAACTAGAGTGTTGTGTAGGCGGTGTTTTAGATAGAGCAAAGTGAAAAGATGGTAAACTGCTGAGAATAGTTTTAATAACGAAATAGTGACGTTTCAAGCAAAGCCCTTTATCAGAGTAAAAACTAGAGTGTTGTGTAGGCGGTGTTTTAGATAGAGCAAAGTGAAAAGATGGTAAACTGCTGAGAATAGTTTTAATAACGAAATAGTGACGTTTCAAGCAAAGCCCTGTATCAGAGTAAAAACTAGAGTGTTGTGTGGGCGGTGTTTTAGATAGAGCAAAGTGAAAAGATGGTAAACTGGAGAATAGTTTTAATAACGAAATACTGACGTTTAAAGCAGAGCCCTTCATGTCAGGTGATGAAATGGAGTAGGCTGCCTTAGTTACGATTAACTTTACAATATTTTTTAAATAACTAATAACAGTAGCTACTTTACTTGGCTTCGTTTGATTAAACCTTCGTTTGATTAAACCTTATAAAGACAGTACATTGTTGTATCAACATGATCAAATCATTTTTCCTAATATATATACTCAGTGGAGGTCAATGATATTTGTTTGGACAAAGCTTAGTATAATAATTAACTTTATTATGTCTGTCAGTTAATAGACAAATCTTTATCTTTGAATTGCAATGTATGTTTGTTATATTGTCTACTATATACCTAAAACTTGGCCTACAGTATCTCAAATTATTACATATTTATTAACCCATTACTGCCGAGGATGTTGGAGGGTTCTCTCTTTGATGAGTAAATCATCTGGTGTTAGACAGAGTAAAACAATAAAGGAACCATTTTTGGCCAGCTCAGGCAGGAATAGGTTAATCACTTGTTAACTCATTGCTGCCTAGGATGTCTGAGGGTTCTCTCTTTGATGAGTTAAATCATGTGGTGTTATACAGAGTAAAACAAAATAAGGATAATTTTTGGCCAGCTCAGACAGGAATGGGTTAATCACTTGTTAACTCATTGCTGCCTAGGAATGGCTGAGGGTTCTCTCTTTAATGAGTAAAATCATCTGGTGTTAGACAGAGTAAAACAATAAAGGAACCATTTTTGGTCAGCTCAGGAAATAATGGTTTAAAGATTAAATTAGTTAATTTGTTTTGGCAAAGCTTAGTGATATATCTTACCAATAAAATAATCAATCACAACTTCTCTCAGAATTATAATTAATCGAAGCTTCCTGGCATTTAAACAAAGCTTATATAGTATTAATTAACTTTCTATTTCTGGCATTAAATTGGTAAGTCTTTGTTTGATTTTGTATTATGATGTACCTATATGCTATGCTATCAAATATAATTAAATTGGCTTACAGTATATCAAACAGTTATGCATTCATTGAAAATTCTTCGTTGATTTGTTTTGGCAAAACTTAAATGTAAACGTTTTAGTAAATTTATCAATCTCACTTTTTCTTTACTTTTTCTTCGAGGTTATTGTGCGTCCTTTAATATGTTCATTTGTCCAGGAGGTTATTGGTGTTTAAACAAAGCTCAGTGTTAATAATTACAGGACTGAGTATTTTGATAAAATACAAAATAATATCAACTATAATTCTTAATAATTGTAAAATAAAAGATAAAGCCAATCACTACTAGTCATTGTTGCTTTTTAAAGAATCTCTCGCCATTCATCAACAAAAGCGAGAAGTTAACCACGGAACTAAAGCCTCTAGAGAATTTGTATTCTTTTGCTAATAACAAACTCAATTCTTAACACTCAGTTCTTGACCTAAATGGCTGGCCAACACGGCCTTACTAGCTACATGGGTGGGGTGAGCAACAAGAAAAAAGTGATTATATTACAATGGGGTTCTCTCTAGAACCCAGTGTCCAGTTCCATGTGGGAACTGCATTTCTCGCCTCTGTCATACTTCCACTGGTGAGAAATCTTATTTCTTCACCTATAAATATCACTGTTAACTGCCACAACCAGTAGCATTCCTAATGATGACTACAATTTACCATTTTCGGAGTTACCAGTTTTGTATTTTATCAATGTTAAGTTCTCTAGCTATTGTCAACAGAAGTATTATATATTCATTAGAGATCTTCATTGATTTATTTTGGAAAAGCTGAGTGTCAACTTCTGTATTCCTGTCAGTATAAAACTGATGAATCTTAATTTCTTTTTGAATCGTAAATAATGGAGGCTATTCGTATAGACAGACCTCAAATGTTCACCATCCTCTAGCTTTTGTTAAATTATTATATACTCAATAAGTCTTTGTAGATTTGTTCTAGAAAACTTCTTTATTCCAGTGCAGTATAAAACTGATGAATCTTAATTTCTTTTTGGTAAATAATGGAGGTTACATGTACTTGTATTTTGACAGTGCTCATTGCTCGAGGTCACCATCTAGCTTTTGTCAAATTTAATATTATATACCCATCAAGATTCTTTCTAGATTTGTTCTAGAAAAGCTCAGTGTCAACTTCTTTATTCCTATTGGAATAAACTAACCAATCTCAGTTTCTCTTAATTGATGGTGTTTCATAGAAGGCTCTTGGCTGGCATTCAAGCATTAGCCCAGTGTTAACCTTTTCACTCCCAACTTTCTGGGAGCTCTCTCATTGATGAGTAAAATCAGCTGGTGTTAGACAGAGTAAAATAATAAGGTAAGGATTAGGAGTGAATCAGTGAAAGGGTTAACATTTTTATTCAGTTTTGTCAGTATTTTTGTCAGTTTTAAACTGCTATTTTCCGTGCTTGTATATATGGGTTAGCTGGATTTTTTACATGATGACAGCTTTCCATGCTGCACGATTCTAATGCTAGTTCCTTTTGCAATTAAACCCCTCTTCACTGAATCTGTTTTCAGTTCTGTTCCCATGTCTTCCTACAGCTTCCCTTCCCCCTTTCTTCCAGGAACATTTAAGTCAGTGATCTCTCAAACCCAATTATCTTCATCCATCGTCTGCACATGACCAAACCAACTGGATGAGCCTACTCCTACAAATAACATCCCTGATGTCAACCAGTCCCAAATGATATCTTAACTCTTCTGACCTCTTCCTGCCTCTTAACCCTTTCACTCCCAAATACGGAATTTTCCATACTTTATTATACTCTGTCTATAATGCCAGATGATTTTACTCTCAATGGGAGAGCTCCCAGAAAGTTGGGAGTCTGTATGTGAAAGGGTTAATGTAGCATTACACATCCATCTGATCATCCTCAATTCATTCTGTATAAATTGATAAATTTTTATTTGTGTATGAATTGTGATCTACTAGCTGTAAAATTCTTCATGGCATCATTCATATACTATACTGTACTATACTTTTTTTCTGGCTTATGTTCACCTCATCTATTCATGGGTGATTCTAGATTGCATGATTGATATAGGCAAAGCTCAAAGTCAACTCTTTATGTCTGGCAGTCGATTGACGAAGCTTAATTGAATTCTTTGAAATATATTGCTCTATAAGGGTTGAGTCAACAGAGACATAAAGCTCAGTAAATAAATTATAAACATGTTTTTTCCATAAACCTATCTGTAATTATGAATGTCCTTTACTAAAAATCATTTTAAGCTTCTTTAACTATTTTATTTATTTATTTATTTATTTATTTATTTTATTTATTAGCTTTGCCATATTTTTACATAACAGAAATAAATTTTAAAAAAATAAATACACAAAAAATATATAAAGGAACACGATACACGATGGCAGGGTATCTGCAACAGCAGCGCCAATTACTGCGGGCCCAACAATAAAACAAAAATGAACAAATATTAATTACAGATTAAAAACACGAAATATTTAAGAGGCTACGGATGGAGTTACATTTTACATTTATCATGTACAGTACCAAATATTTTAATATTAAAGGTTTTTAATAATTGTCAGTTGTTTGCTGTACAAGCTGTGTTAGTTTGTAATACTCAGAAACACTCCGAGCTCTAAGTGGGACTCAAATCTGCAACCTTATGAATGCACAGGGCCGTCGATAGCCAGGATGGGCCCTGGGTCAAACGTTGGAGCTGCCCCTCCCCAAAATCAATGTTTTAATACCATCATTATATCGAGTATTCTAAGAATATTCATACATCAGGAACATCAGTCAAGCTAAAATATTCACAATCGTCATACTCATACCGCCTTTATAAACATATTAAAAGGACAAAGAAAGATGAAGTTTCTGTAGTTTAACTGTTTTGATGTTAAATTTAATAAATTTCTTGGACTAAAATGTTATAAAATGTTATGGGGCCCTATTTGCCCCAGGTCCCTTCTCAAACTACTGTGAATGCTAGCCAGACACTACTCTAACCCTGGGCCACTAGAACTCAGATAGTCCCACTTACACCCTGTTTACATGGAGGTAGGGTGACCATTCTAACCCTAGTAAAAGGGTTACCCTAGTTCATTGTCTTTCCATGTTTCATGGGTGCTAGGGTGACCCTGGGGGGAGGGTTACCCTATCAGCTTGCTAGGGTAACCCTGGTGGTAGGCCTATCTTTTTGTTTACATAAGCCATGTAAACGCGTTTGCTAGGGTGACCCTGGCAGCCGGGTTATGTTTCAATGAGAAAAAAAACATGTACTGGACAAAATGACTTAATGATTTTGTGGCTGCCCTCCCCGTTCTTATACATGTACACCTCACCGTGCTTGGCTTTGCTCTGCTTTGCTCTGCTTTGCTCTGCGTTGCTCTGCTCTGCTTTGTTCTGCTTTGCTCTGCTTTGCTCTGCTTTGCTCTGCTATGCTTTGCCCTGCTTGGCTTTGCTATACTTTACATTGCTGTAAGCACTGCACCTTTTTGGGACCGAAAACCTTGTTCAAAGTAGATAGTCTACTTTGGTGATAGCATTTTGTAAGACAAAAATACACCTCACAAAATATTTCTTTGCTAGAAAAAAATATTTGCTAAAAATACACCTTACCATTAATAAGGTAGCCTTCATCTGTACAAATATATATCCCTTAATTGTTGTATATCCTTTCCAAATAAATTGGCAGTAGTAATACAGTAACATCTGTAGAAAAAAGTAATATTAAGTAATATAATCTTTTATAACTGCTGATAAACATATAACATATAAATATAACTGCAAACGCTCTGACGAGTTGCATGAACCATTGCAGTGTGTAACATGCTGTGCAATGGTCAATACATGTAACATGTATCATTGTAAGACAAATTGCATGAACCATTGCAGTGTGTAACATGCTGTGCAATGGTCAGGATCATTATGAGAGCATGAACCATTGCAATGTGTAACATGCTGTAATTCATTGCGTATTACTGTATTTCTGTAGCCTTCTGTAGCCTAGCTGTAGGCACTACCAAAGCCTGAGAAATTTTTTTGTTGAAAACTGTACAAAAATAGTATAATTTTGCTTTAAATGGCATTTAATTATAATACAATGGATGTTTATTCCAAATCAATGCCATGGTACACACAAATATACATCAAGAATTGGTGACTCTTATCACTAGACTTTCCTCACGTTTCAGTAGCGGCTACAGAAATACAGTACATACACAACCAACTACCGATACAGAGTGGAAGTGGAAAGGTATTTCCATTTTGACTGTAACACCAAGTCATTTTACAGATATCAAGGGCCAGCAGTTGTAAAATTCATTTCAACCACATTGTTGTGATCAGGCTTAGAGTATGGTCATGATTTTTGGTCAGATATAAACACTGTATGTTTAACGACCCTTTGACAACTTAAGGTTTTCTCTTGATGAGAAAAATCATGTGGGTGTTAAACAGAATAAAATATGAAAGGGGCTGGTTTTGGCCAGTGTGGGGGACAAAGGGTTAACCACATTTTTCAGTGGTTTTTACAAGATGTTTACATTTGGTTAGATCGTGGTTGTGTATGTTTTATTCCATGATAACATCAAAAACCACATATTTAGACCATATATAAAAAAATAAAACAACTTATGAAACTAAAACCACAGGGTGTTTTATGTGAGATATTCAGCTTGATAAACTTGAAATTTAGACATTTCAAGGTCCTACGTTGATTTAATATTGTACAATACATGTACATCAAAACATTATATATACCAGGGGTGGTGCCTCGGCTGGGTCTGGGTAGGCCATTGCCTACCCTGGAATTTGTTGTGCCTCCCAAACAAAAAATGTGTGTCTTCCTAAAATATGTATATACCCTTAACTGTACATATTGCAACACCTGCAGTTATCGAAATGAAACACGAGAGTTGAGATGCTTTACGCTTGTAACATATGATCATGGTATGATCTTGGGAGTTAGTAGCTTACCGTATTTATTCCAATAGACACCCTGGGCGTTTATTGAAAAATTGAGCTCTAAAGGGGAGTGTTTATTAGAGAGAGGCATTTATTTCAATATATAATATATAATAAGAACCATAATATATAATAACAATCATCAATATATAATAAGAACCAAAAAGTTCATCATATGCGTCCTTAACATACGTATAAGCAATTAGAAACAAAAAATGTTCGTGCAATTTATATGTAACAATAAAAAAACTTCTGCTTCTTGAAAGTTATTGTTAAAAAATAAAACGCTGGCATTGTATTTTTGTTTTACGTTTTGTGTTGACAGGTATATTTGGAAGTAGCATTTATTAGGGGATGTTTATTGGAGAGGGGCATTTATTGGAGGGGGTGTTTATTGGAGAGGGGCGTTTATTAGAGGGGGTGTTTATTGGAGAGGGGCGTTTATTAGAGGCGGTGTTTATTGGAGAGGGGCGTTTATTGGAGGGGGTTGGGCGTTTATTGGAGAGGGGCGTTTATTGGAGAGGGGTGTTTATTGGAGAGGGGCGTTTATTGGAGGGGGTGTTTATTGGAGAGGGGCGTTTATTGGAGGGGGTGTTTATTGGAGAGGGGTGTTTATTGGAGGGGGTGTTTATTGGAGGGGGGTGTTTATTGGAGAGGGGCGTTTATTGGAGGGGGTGTTTATTGGAGAGGGGCGTTTATTGGAGGGGGCGTTTATTGGAGGGGGTGTTTATTGGAGAGGGGCGTTTATTGGAGGGGGTGTTTATTGGAGAGGGGCGTTTATTGGAGGGGGTGTTTATTGGAGAGGGGCGTTTATTGGAGGGGGTGTTTATTGGAGAGGGGTGTTTATTGGAGAGGGGCGTTTATTGGAGGGGGCGTTTATTGGAGGGGGTGTTTATTGGAGAGGGGTGTTTATTGGAGGGGGTGTTTATTGGAGAGGGGTGTTTATTAGAGGGGGTGTTTATTAAATATTTTTATTGGTAGAGGGGGCATCTATTGGAGAGGGGTGTTTATTTGATAGTGGGCATCTACTGGAATAAATACGGTAAAATGCTCTAAACAATTGAAACTTCAGATAAAATAGTTTGCGCTGCTTAAGTAAAGTAGTGAACTTGCTACTAGTTACTTGTATCTAGAGGAGTATCTTTTCCAAGTTGCCTTCATGTTTTTTTGTCATTACTGTAATTACCTTAATAATAATATTTAATAATAGTGTCTAAACTGTAAAAGTGAGCGTGTTAAATTATAAAACCTTGCTGAATCTCACGTGCTTCAGGTTCCACTTTTGCTTATATCCAACTCATATATTTGTGCCTCCCTTCTCAGAGACAGGCCTACTCAAAGTCAAAAATCATAATCCTGGTGCCATGCACCCCTGATATTTAAATATATATATAGAGAAAATTAAGCTTCTATTATTTGAAAGAACACTTAAAATGATGGAGTAACATCTTTTGCAGTTTTTTGTTTCCTTGCTTTGTTGTTGATATATTTCAGTTTGTTCGATATGTAAATTAAACATTTTGATGTCACATGTGCATAATGAATTTGCTATTTACAGTATATCAAACATCAGAGGCGTAGGAAGTGGGGGGGGGGGGGGGGGGGGGAGGGGGGGGGGGGCTGGAGGGAGCCCCCCAAATTTTAAATGGGGTGGGCCAAAAAATAGTCAGGACAAGTGTTGCTAAATTTAATGATTGTATTAGTGCGACTATACAGAGGCTAGGAGAGCAGCCACTTAGTACAGTAATCTACCTACGGGGTTCATCTACACACAACACGAGATTTCACAAATGGGTGTAGCGTGATTGCGTGAATAGCCAGAAGTGTTAGCCATCCTGCCACGCGACATGCGGGCTCTGGGGACAGAATGGTTAGATTGGTTCCCCAGATTGGTTTAATAATTTCTTCGTTTTTATGTTAAAATTTGAACTATGTTTGCTGTAGAATTAGATGAAAAAGTTTCCTCAAATTGCTGCAAATTGTGTTTCCGAGGTTCTAGATTTCAAAATTATCCAGGAGAGCAACCCCGAACCCACTAAAAATGTGGTCACTGATTATCTGCATGTCGACTTCAGCCCCCCCAACTTTGAATCCGTTCCTACGCCTCTGTCAAACATAATCACTTGAAATCCTACATGTTTGATGTTGTTTGGGAGAAACACAACCCACATGTTCCTTCAAATTGATTTGGTTTGATAATAGCAAAGATATATAACTTTTCTCAACAACTCATTATGCACATGTGACGTTAAAATGTTTAATTTACATATCATGCAACTGAAATATATCTCAAGAACGAAACAAGGAAACGAAAGATGTTACTCTATCATTTTAAGTGTTCTTTCAAATAAGACAAACTTAATTTTCTTTCATGAACACACTTTAAAGACATATGAAGCTTTTATTTGGCTCTTTTGAATATTTTTGTGGTGAAAATTATGTAAATTTGTGGCCAAATTTGTTATTTAAATGCTAAACGTTTTGCATGTGACTTCAGCCTAATTCAAAACTGTTTTTTAAATAATATATTTCTTTGTTTGAATCAGGGTTATTCCATGTATATTCGCTGTGTATTCTATACAGTGAATTTAAAGTTTAGGTTTGCTAAAATTCTAATAACTGAAAAGTGATTAAAATTACAAGAATTTACTCACAATGATATTCTGTCCTCAATTGAACATCTGTTTTTTAAGTGTTAATCCGCCATTTTCCAAATGGTATAAAATATTAAAACCACAGTTGTAGAAAGGAATGAAGCAGAGATTCAAAGTATAAACCAAGGAAATGACACAATTTGATGAATTTCTTTAAAATTTGAACAGAAATATTATTGATCACTCTCTTGCACGCGTGAGAATTTCTAGGTTTTTAATGAATTAGCTTACACCAAGTTTTAGCGAGATAGTTCAAGCGCTTATAACCACAGGCGCCCACCCCAGAAAGAGAGCTGTAACAAAAGTGAATCGGCCTTTGCTGGCCATTGACAAAATATAAAGCAAAAAAATAAAACTTGAAGTTTACCGAAAACTCGAAATAAGCCGTGCGGGTAGAGCACAGGGAGCCCATCTTGGCAGCGCGTGGGTAACTGTGGCAGACTCGAAAGACGCGCGGGAGACTGTGGCAGGGGATTTAAAAAACGAAAAACACCGCCAAGATGGGCTCCCTGTGTAGAGGGCCAGCTTTGCAGGCTAGTACGCAAGCTCGCGCGTGGGCCGAGG
>OZ036015.1:4920205-4987705 GCA_964035015.1 Corallium rubrum
TGACGGTTACACAAGCAGACAGACACAAAGAAAGAGACACAGACAGACAAACGGACGGACGGATGGACGGATGGACAGACAGACAGACAGACAGACAGACAGACAGACAGACAGACAGACAGACAGACAGACAGACAGACAGACGGACGGACGGACGGACGGACGGACGGACGGACGGACGGACGGACGGACAAGCGGACGGACAAGCGGACGGACAAGCGGACGGACAAGCGGACGGACAAGCGGACGGACAAGCGGACGGACAAGCGGACGGACAAGCGGACGGACAAGCGGACGGACAAGCGGACGGACAAGCGGACGGACAAGCGGACGGACAAGCGGACGGACAAGCGGACGGACGGACGGACGGACGGACGGACGGACGGACGGACGGACGGACGGACGGACGGACGGACAGACAGACAGACAGACAGACAGACAGACAGACAGACAGACAGACAGACAAAAAGACAGATGCGTGTGAAACTACCACATGGAATTCAATCCTGAAAAACTCGGATTCTCTTGCCAGTGCTACCTTTGTCATATGAATTCGCAATTTATCTTTCAGGTGAAATGGGGCCGCCAGTGGACGTAAGAGCTTACGCTATATCTGCAACTAAAGTGAATGTGACATGGAACCCTCCACTGGCGTCGAAAGGAAACAGTTTCTACGCTGTGGAGTACATACGAGTGCTGGATAAAGCGGCGCATCAATCAATCACCAAGAACATCCATTTAGCTATTGATCACTTGCAGCCGTATACAGAGTACTTCATCTACGTCAAGGTTTATATCAACCACAACATAGCAATCAGCTCGAAGGCTGTGGTCGTCAGAACGATGGAAAAAAGTAAGTCCTCAGCTCGATGTTCTATCTCAAATGTCCAACCAATCTGTCTCATTTCATGTTCTAAGGATTTTGGGTGAAGGAAAATTCGAGTGTAGAATACATACATTTTAAGACCAAACCGGGACCAGTTCCGAAAAATGCAACTACACAGGCCTTCCGGCAGGAATTGAACCCACGACCTTGCGATTCTAGTGCAATGCTCTGACCACTGAGCCACGGAGGGCGTTGCCGAGAGGTTGATATACAGAACTCGCGATCAAGCTCTCGGCAACGCCCTCCGTGGTTCAGTGCTTGTCAACATCTTCGTTCTGTGATGAACAATGATGTTGACAAGCCTGTTGCCCGACATTTTAATAGTGCCAACCATTGTATTTCGGATATGCAAGTTTGTGCCATCTCACCCATTTCTGGCGGTAATGTCAGCCGCAAAAGACTAGAAAAGCGTCTCATTTTCAAAATTGGTACCATTCATCCTCACGGACTCAACGAACGTTTTTCTTTTATTTAACACCTCTGAAGACATTGTTTCTGTTTAGCAAGGATGGACACAAACAGCGTTTTCAGTTTATATATTTATTTATTTTTACTCTCGCTCATTCTTTTTACACCCCCTCCTTCTTGCTCATCGACGGCATCTCATTATCGATTTGTTATTGTTATTTTGATTTGATTGGCTAATTTTTCGCATCTCATCAGTTTGTTATTGTCATTTTTATCTGATTGGCTTATTTTTTGTCACATGATTACCTTCCGTATATAAGCTCGTTGTTTGTTTACACTCTTTACGTTTCTCTCTGACGAAGGGCCTTCGCTCGAAACGTTAGACTCCTACGTTCTCTGTTTCGGCAGTATATCTAATGCACCAGTCAATTGAAACTACGGCCCCCCGACCCCCGGGGAATAGCGGGGCATTTAACATTTCCCAAGTGTTAAACCCGGCTATTTCCCCCGCCACCGGTGGAACCCCCGGTGTTAAAAGCCCCGGTACCAAGGGGATCATTGAACCAAACTTTAATAAAATATATCAAGATACAATATAAACAAATAAAGTAATACGTAAATTTAACACGTAACGGGTATAGAAGTAATGCGAGCAGCAAAGTCACAGCAACTTACAACAAAATTTGATTTCAACACATGTTAATTCGCAATATTGATAAATGTTGTCTCAGGTCTTGCAAATTGAAATCAGATTTTGTTCCAAGTTGCTTGCAATTTTGCTCCTCGTATTTCTTTACCTTAATAAACATGTGAAAGTTCAGTAAAAAGTTCAATAAAAGACAGTATAAACCGGAGTTTTAAGCAGATATACAATAAATGAATGTATATATACGAAGAAACAACACACATAGTTTGAGTATGAAAATACGGACAAACTCACCAAATTAAAGTGCTCCAGCAAAATATGGCACTATACCGGTATATCGTAAATCAGTAAATCGATACCGAATTACTCAAATTATAATAAAATATGTCAAGTTGTTGTAAATCAGAGACCAATAAATGTCACAAAAAATAAAATGGTAGTTTTGTCGCAAAACTGGTTCTTGCACACCAATTGCGCTTTTAATATGTGTAGTTTCTCCCCTCTCTGCATATCCTGTTCCGATTATACAACTTGCTCATGGGTGGCCAGTAGGTTCCTGTGGCCAGTAGGCTCCTGTAGCTGAAACATGAAAATAAATATGGAAGTAGTACTTACCCAATGGCAGCCACATGTTCAAAACACAATTGTCTCGTATAATAACCGATGTTGTTCTAGAAAATCATGTCAAATTTTTACTCAACTAATGTGTTTTTCTCTCGCTAAAATTATTGTTTTACTTAAAATACAAGGCAACGTTAATGTTTATAACAATACAGGTAAAAGGTAATGTTAATGCTTTTCCTGTTTCTACAAAATACACTGAGGACAAACCAGGACCCTTTTGGTGCATCTTTCAGACCAACGCATGCCAAATGATACCACTGAATCTTGCAGTCGATAGTGTCGCAGGCCAACATTAAACCAAATTCAGGTTGGTTGCACAGGCAAAATTGTTCAGGTTCAACTATATGTTTTTTATGGAAAGAACAAAGATTATTAGCCATTTTTCAAATCACAATGAAAGTTTACAATGTATCTCAAAGCGAAAATGTATAGACTGCCACGAGTTTGAGAACATATCACACATTAAATTGCAATTGAAAAATGTGTCCGCCAGCTACAGCTATATGTATGTTACATTCCTCAAATTCTTGGCAGTTCATCACGCTTTCGCGTTGCTATTAAATTGAAACGCTACTTTTAGCAGCGTAAATAGCAGCGTAAATTACAGCGCGATTAAATGTTAACTTTGTTCACCTTTACAGTCTGGACAAAACCACGAAAATGCTGGGCTGAAAAGAAGCCCAACACAAGCAAAGTGAAACCATTTAATTTCACAAGATTTTCCTTCACACAGAAGCATGTCACCATACTCTTTGTCACGACACCAGCACCAGACATCTGGTTCTGAAAAAGGAATATAAACAAGTGAATGTAGAATTAGAACTTAATATTAAAGTTCCCTGAATTTCTTAATTAAATCACTCTAAAACAATAATACGATCCATTGTAGGTACGCGAGTTTCTCTCAGAGAAAAGGCCCACAGCCTACACTGGACCAGCATCTCCGAGTGATTACTTTTGAACAGTATTTACCTGTGACTTTCTTGACAGATTTTTTGCCTTTCTTGTTTCCTTCATGTTCTTTGCCTTTGTTATCTCCTTCTGCTTTCTTGTTTCCGTCCCCTTTCTTTGCTTTTCTCGTTAAAGCTGCCTTCTTAGCACCCTCTTTTCTCCGTTTGGCTGTAGCTCGCAAATGGTCCACATGCATGTTAAGTTCCTCGAAAGTAAGGAGTGTCTTTTGAGCAACTTCCTGCAACCAACTCTCTGACAACTCTTTGTTTTCCTTCAGTGAGTTATAGAATTCCTCTTTTATAATTGCACTGGGAGGCTTGTACATGCACATAGAATCTCCATTTTCTTTGACAAAGGCTGTATGCTCTTTGGGCTTCAAATAATGTCCAGCGCACAAGGTTGTGCACTCTGTACATTTACCACCCCAAGGCCTGTTCGGGTCAGGAATCGGTATTGGAACGTAAGTCAACTGTGGCCCATTTTCATACCATTCTAAATCCCCGCGTTAAATCCCCGCTACATTTCCCCTCTAAATTATTAACCTTGTTAAATGCCCCGTACCCCCGGGGAAATGTGTTGTTAAATAGGCGTATTCCACGGCTATTTCCCCGTTAAAGCCCCGCTACGCCCCGGGGGTCGGGGGGCCGTAGTTTCAATTGACTGGTGCATAAACCTTAAACTATATTTCGATTTCTGTTTCTACACTGCCTACGCAGCACGCTACTTTTATTATAACTGGTTTGATCACGTATCCGGAGATTACGAATCCGTAAAAAAATGTAGAAACTTCGTATCCGAATACTTTTCAATCCGAGACAATACGTAGCGTGAACGGTTATTCCGATTAATTCAGATGCTCTTCCGCTCGTAGTCATGTGAGGTTGCGGTGGAACCAACACGGTCAACATTTTAACTGAACTAAAGGAATTCCGAGTTTAGTGTAAACTAAAGGGCCGAATCTGCGAATACTGTTGTAGTGTAAACGCCTAACGAATCCGAATACTGGGTACGAAGTGAATCCAGAAACATTTACGAATCCAGAAACTTCTGCTCTAGTGTATGTAAACGTAGTCTAAGTGTAAACACCGCCCGTTAAAACATGTTCTATTTCAACGTCAAACATAACAGTTTTCCTTGGAAACATATTAAGTGTTCTCGTCTTAAATTCTTGTCCACGCGTTTATTACTCGGGCTACCTATAGACCGAGTCTAGGTTTCGGCTCCGTTCTTCATTTTGTCTGTGTTTCGAAATGGCAAACATTACGTCATCCCGTCAGGCTTTGCGAAACTGAGGCGTGCTAAAATGCTAATCTTCAGGAGTTCTTTCTTGACTTTCCTGGATGTTCCTGGAGCTGTTCACTGAATTATACTTAATTCTTGATCAGTAATGTCGCTGGCAAGTATCCTGATCTTATATACGCTCACAATTCTTACAATTGCACCGATTGCGGTAGACGGGCCGTACAACACTAGGTACCCGGACTACCCCGCTTTGCCGAGATCGTGCGTTTGTGACTATTTAATTTCTTGTTAATTTTCATCTTGCGTTTATATGAGAACCGAGGCAGTCCGCCAGCGGCCCAGCCGAGATGTCGCTTTGTGAATCTTCATGAACGCGTAGCGTGTAATTTGATCTGTCTGCGTTCAGTTCTGCGTTGACTTCGTTCTCGCAAACGTCGGATATGTTTGAAAATGCCGTGTAAACTTTACAGTTATGACTTGTGAAAGAGATTCACACTTTAGCGGACAGAAGGCCCTGCGGAATCGATGATTCGGGTTTATCTTTCCTAAACTCATTATTGTAGGCTTCGAAAAACAGCTGGTGTATAATCGCTGCCTGTAATTTACAAATACGACATTGCCCGTTAAAAGCCACATTCCCATTGCTTTGTTTACAATTTACATGCATTTCTCCACGGGGGGGGGGGGGTGTGTGGGGTGGGGGAGTTATGGGGGGGGGGGGGGGATTGCAGCTTGTTTGGCAATCAGTAGAAGACCTCGCTCGGTTTGTCAAAAATTTTGCACTGTTTCGCACGGCAGGTTTTCTATATGTGCAAGGGGGCTACACCAAGGTTGCAGAAATCAGTAGCCCGAGTGAACGCCTAAGCAGGCGTCTTGTTACCTCTAAATTGGATAGTTGTAATTCTCTACTATATGGGCTGCCAAAATTCTTGATAGATCGATTACACAACGTGCAAAACAGTGCAGCCCGTTTGGTAACACGAAGTAGAAAATTTGATCACATCACTCCTGTTATGAAACATCTACATTGGCTTCCCGTCAGCCAACGTATTATCTATAAGATGCTTCTTATTACCTACAAGGCCCGAAGTAATCTTGCACCATGTTACATTAGGGATATGCTGAAACCGCTTACATCAACAACGAATTTTGCGTTTATCTACGAAAAGACTTCTTTCGGTACCTCGAGTAAAATTAGTGAACTATGGTCAACGATCGTTCTCACATGCCGCGCCTAAACTGTGGAACGAACTTCCGGATTCAGTACGCCAATCTGAATCATTGTCTATTTTTAAAACTAAATTAAAGACATATTTATTTAAACAATTTTATAAGTAATTGACTCTAGTTTTACCTATTTTATGTAACTAACTAGTTTATAGTACAATATTTGAAATTTGATGTAATATTATTATTAGTTGTTTTAAAACTTTGTATTGTAAAGCGCAATTGAGCTATAGGAAATGGCGCTATAGAAATAAATTATTATTATTATTATTATTATTATTATTATTATTATTATTATTATTATTATTATTATTATTATTATTATTATTATAAGTGTCCCTTCGATACGTAAATGTTTGTGCTCTCAGCCAATCACGTCTTGCCAACACCACGCTGTCAATTTCAAAACGCTTAATTTTTGAACATGTTTTGACCGGCTACATTGATTTGGACACAGGAGCCCATCTTGGTAGAGCGTGGGTACCCTGTGGCACCCTCGAACGTGTGTTTAGGAAAATAATAAAGGGATGAAACACGAATTCTTCCTTGTTTTGAACATCGTTTTAAGCGGCTATAGGTATTAAAATTGTAAGACAATTGAGCGAAGTAGTTGTGACAATGATTCATTTATCAAAATATAATCAAAATGAGGCAAAATCTCATCTTTCAGCCGTGATTTTGCAGCTAAATTACAGATCGTATTGTCGGGAGATGTGTTCCGCAAGTAGCTAGGACACTACATCATCGTTGACACTTCGGATAGCTACGAAATCCTACGATAAGCTTTTCGGATAAAGCGGGAAGTCTCAGGATTATTGATTTATTGCACATTCATCTGACTCTGAGTTTCAGTCGGTTTCAGTATTCCAACGGTGGCTCCCGACGATACGAGATGTCCTGGCTACTTGCGGAACACATTCCACGATGAACGTTTGGTGTTTCATCCCTTATATTTTTTCCTCTCCCTCCCCCCCCCCCCCTTTCCCCCCGTTTTTTCCTCGCTTCCGGTAACCGTTTTCCGTATTTTTTTAAATCCCCTGCCACAGTTCCCCGCGCGTCTTTCGAGTCCGCCACAGGTACTCACGTGCTGCCAAGATGGGCTCCCTGTGATTTGGACACCCGACACGAGAGAAAGAAATTACATAAATGAAGCAAACTTTTGTTCTATTTATAGTACCACATGGGCCTCCGCTCAATGTTACGCTGGAAAGTTACAGCTATGGGGTAAGTAGTTAGAATGGAGTGTTGGCGAGGCTTCTGTTCTTGCCTTTCTTTTTCTTCATTCTTTCCTTGCACACAACCTTCTTTCCTTCTTTCCTTCTTTCTTTCTTTCTTTCTTTCTTTCTTTCTTTCTTTCTTTCTTTCTTTCTTTCTTTCTTTCTTTCTTTCTTTCTTTCTTTCTTTCTTTCTTTCTCTCTCTCTTTCTTTCTTTCTTTCTTTCTTTCTTTCTTTCTTTCTTTCTTTCTTTCTTCTTCTCTCTCTCTCTCTTTCTTTCTTTCTTTCTTTCTTTCTTTCTTTCTTTCTTTCTTTCTTTCTTTCTTTCTTTCTTTCTTTCTTTCTTTCTTTCTTTCTTTCTTTCTTTCTTTCTTTCTTTCTTTTCTTTCTTTCTTTCTTTCTTTCTTTCTTTCTTTCTTTCTTTCTTTCTTTCTTTCTTTCTTTCTTTCTTTCTTTCTTTCTTTCTTTCTTTCTTTCTTTCTTTCCTTCCTTCCTTCCTTCCTTCCTTCCTTCCTTCCTTCCTTCCTTCCTTCCTTCCTTCCTTCCTTTCATCCTTTCATCCTTTCATCCTTTCATCCTTTCATCCTTTCATCCTTTCATCCTTCCTTCCTTCCTTCCTTCCTTCCTTCCTTCCTTCCTTCCTTCCTTCCTTCCTTTCATCCCTCCATCCATCCATCCCTCCTTCCTTCCTTCATTTCTTCCTTCCTTTCTTCCTTCCATACCTCCCTGATTATCAACCTTAAAAACAATGTTTACGAAGCATGCAACTTCATAATTCTGTTTAATTCAAACATGATTTTCTCTCGTTTCACTTTATAGTCGCTGGACATAACCTGGCTTCCGCCATCCCGTGATCAACGTAATGGCAATATCACAGCTTACAACATAGTAGTTTCCAAGCCGAGTGATGCAAAGATGCATAATATTACAGTTGTCAAGAATTTTTACTCGTACACCATAGAAAACCTTCAAGAAGGACAGAAGTACAGCGTTGTAATAACAGCCAGGACTAGTGCAGGATTTGGACCATTTTCAGAAAAACATTCGTGTATTATTTCAAGAAAACCTAATCTTGAAGGTAGAGTGTGTCATGGACTGTATTCAACGATATTGCTTATTGTTTCAGCTACCCTCTATCCAGCTACCACCCTTCCTTCTCTCCCTCCGTCCTTCCCTCTCCTTCTTATCTTCCCTGCTTCCTTCCCCCCTTCTTCTTTCCTTGCTTTCCCCCCTCTTTCCTTCCTTCCTATCTTCCCTCACTTCTTTCCTATCTTCCCTCACTTCTTTCCTATCTTCCCTCCTTTCTTCTTTCCCTCTTTCCGTCCTTGCTTTTCTCCCTTCTTCCTTCCTTCCTTCCTTCCTTCCTTCCTTCCTTCCTTCCTTCCTTCCTTCCTTCCTTCCTTCCTTCCTATCTTCCCTCCCTCCCTCTGTTTGTTTGTTTGTTTGTTTGTTTGTTTGTTTGTTTGTTTGTTTGTTTGTTTGTTTGTTTGTTCGTTCGTTCGTTCGTTCGTTCGTTCGTTCGTCTGTTTGTTTGTTTGTTTGTTTGTTTGTTTGTTTGTTTGTTTGTTTGTTTGTTTGTTTGTTTGTTTGTTTGTTTGTTTGTTTGTTTGTTTGTCCCGACCTCCCGCCCTCCCTAAATCCCTCCTTAAATCCCTCCCTAAAACCCTCCCTAAATCCCTCCCTCCCTCCCTCCGTCCCTTCCTTCCTTCCTTCCTTCCTTCCTTCCTTCCTTCCTTCCTTCCTTCCTTCCTTCCTTCCTTCATATCTTCCTTCCTTTCTTCATGTCTCCATTCCTTCCTGTCTTCCAGCTTCCTTCCTATCTATCTCCCCCTTCATCCTATCTTCTTCCTTCTTTCCCTCCCCTGTCTATCTCATTCGTTTTCCTCTTTCTATTCCTTCTCTTCGCCTTTTCTTACTCTCCATTTTCTCTTATCTTTTCTCATTTCTCTTTAACAGTTTTGCCTGCGCCTAATGTGGTAACAAAAAATATCAACTCGAGTATATTGGTCAGTGTGCATATGCCTGAGAACCTGGGTGTGACAGGGTATCGAATATCATACCGGAACTCGGATAAAGCTGATGGAAATAGAAATGACGTTATTGATACGAGAGTTGCCAATTATTACATTCGAAATTTGAGTGAGTATTGAACAGTATAAAACTCAAATAAAGTGGAGTGGAGTGAAGTGGAGTGGGGTGGAGTGGAGTGAAGTGGAGTGAAGTGGAGTGGAGTGGAGTGGAGTGGAGTGAAGTGAAGTGGAAGTGAAGTGAAGTGAAGTGGAGTGGAGTGGAGTGGAGTGGAGTGAAGTGAAGTGAAGTGAAGTGAAGTGAAGTGAAGTGAAGTGAAGTGAAGTGAAGTCAAAGTACGATAGTAATTCAATTTGAGCGCCCAACTCAGTAGCAACCTTCTTCTCATCGACATATTTGATTTACACTTTTTAGAAACGAATGCGGAATACGTGATTTACGTCACAGCTATTGGAAAGAAGTCGAGTATGGCGAGACCTTTCATCAGTGTGGTGGCTACAAGACGAGAATGTAAGTTGACCATATTATCATCATGTCCTTAGACATCACGCTGTATTATAAAACGTTCGCTACACTGCGATGTTCGTGACGAGGTACGCGTGACTAGAGGTGCCTGTGACTAGAGGTGTGCGCGTGACAAAGTGTGTGCGTGACGAGGCATGCGCGTGACGAGAGGTGTGCGCGCGACTAGAGGTGTGCGCATGACTAGGGGTGTGCGTATGACTAGAGGTGCGCGTATGACTAGAGGTGTGCGTGACTAGAAGTGCGCGTATGACTGGAGATGTGCGTATGACTGGAGGTGTGCGTATGACTGGAGGTGTGCGTATGACTAGAGGTGTGCGTGACTAGAGGTGTGCGTGATTAGAGGTGTGCGTGATTAGAGGTGCGCGTATGACTAGAGGTGCGTGACTAGAGGCGTGCGTATGACTAGAGGTGTGCGTATGACTAGAGGTGTGCGTATGACCGGAGGTGCGCGTATGACTAGAGGTGCGTGACTAGGGGTGCGTGACTAGAGGTGTGCGTATGACTAGAGGTGTGCCTATGACTAGAGGTGCGTGACTAGAGGTGTGCGTATGTCTAGAGGTGTGCGTGCGAATAGAGGTGTGCGTATGACTAGAGGTGTGCGTATGACTAGAGGCGCGTGATTAGAGGTGTGCGTATGACTGGAGGTGTGCGTATGACTAGAGGGGCGTGACTAGAGGTGTGCATATGACTAGAGGTGTGCGTATGACTGGAGGTGTGCGTATGACTGGAGGTGTGCGTATGACTGGAGGTGTGCGTATGACTGGAGGTGTGTGTATGACTAGAGGTGTGCGTATGACTAGAGGTGTGCGTATGACTAGAGGTGTGCGTGACTAGAGGTGTGCGTGACTAGAGGTGTGTGTGACTAGAAGTGTGCGTATGTCTAGAGGTGTGCGTGACTGGAGGTGTGCGTATGTCTAGAGCCTAGAGATGTGCGTATGACTAGAGGTGTGCGTGACAAGAGGTGCGTGTGACCAGAGGTGCGTGTGGCTAGAGGTGCGTGTGACTAGAGGTGCGTGTGACTAGAGGTGTGAGTGACTAGAGGTGCGTGTGACTAGAGGTGCGTGTGGCTAGAGGTGTGAGTGACTAGGGGTGCGTGTGACTAGAGGTGCGTGTGACTACAGGTGTGCGTATGACTAGAGGTGCGTGTGACTAGAGGTGCGTATGACTAGAGGTGTGAGTGACCAGAGGTGCGTGTGACTAGAGGTGCGTGTGACTAGAGGTGTGAGTGACTAGAGGTGTGCGTGACAAGAGGTGCGTGTGACTAGAGGTGCGTGTGACTACAGGTGTGCGTATGACTAGAGGTGCGTGTGACTAGAGGTGCGTATGACTAGAGGTGTGAGTGACTAGAGGTGCGTGTGACTAGAGGTGCGTGTGACTAGAGGTGTGAGTGACGAGAGGTGTGCGTGACAAGAGGTGCGTGTGGCTAGAGGTGCGTGTGACTACAAGTGTGCGTATGACTAGAGGTGTGAGTGACTAGAGGTGCGTGTGACTAGAGATGCGTATGACTAGAGGTGTGAGTGACTAGAGGTGCGTGTGACTAGAGGTGCGTGTGGCTAGAGGTGTGAGTGACTAGAGGTGCGTGTGACTAGAGGTGCGTGTACTACAGGTGTGCGTATGACTAGAGGTGCGTGTGACTAGAGGTGCGTATGACTAGAGGTGTGAGTGACTAGAGGTGCGTGTGACTAGAGGTACGTGTGACTAGAGGTGTGAGTGACTAGAGGTGCGTGTGACTAGAGGTGCGTGTGACTAGAGGTGTGAGTGACTAGAGGTGTGAGTGACTAGAGGTGCGTGTGACTAGAGGTGTGAGTGACTAGAGGTGCGTGTGACTAGAGGTGTGAGTGACTAGAGGTGCGTGTGACTAGAGGTGTGAGTGACTAGAGGTGCGTGTGACTAGAGGTGCGTGTGACTAGAGGTGCGTGTGACTAGAGGTGTGAGTGACTAGAGGTGCGTGTGACTAGAGGTGCGTGTGACTAGAGGTGTTAGTGACTAGAGGTGCGTGTGATTAGAGGTGCGTGTGACTAGAGGTGCGTGTGACTAGAGGTGCGTGTGACTATAGGTGCGTGTGACTAGAGGTGCGTGTGACTAGAGGTGCGTGTGACTAGAGGTGCGTGTGACTAGAGGTGCGTGTGACTAGAGGTGCGTGTGACTAGAGGTGTGCGTGACTAGAGGTGCGTGTGACTAGAAGTGCGCCTAACAAGGTGTGACGAGATGCGCGTGAGGAGATGTGGGCGTGACGACGTGTGACAAGGTGCGCGCGACGAGGAGCGCAAGATCACGCGCGCATAACGCTACGTGCGTGTAACAACGAGCGCGTGACGACGTGTGCGCGCAGTACTAGTCGCATCAACCGGCCAGGCATCAGCAAAAAATATCGTTTGTCTTTCTCTATTTTTGCAGTGCCTAAACTTCGAGAGACGCCCAATAAACCTTACAGTAATTGCACTCCACCAATCCCACCAATAGGAGTCACTTGTGACCATGCCAACAACTCAACCGCTCTGGTATTGAAATGGCGTGAACTACCATTTAAACAGCCATACCAGGTGATCTACCATGTCAAGTACTTTTTGGCAGATCAAGAAATGAGCATCCCTAAAGTCGTCACTACCAAATACCGTAATATTACACTCTCTGGCTTGTTGCCAGGCAATGCGTATGACGTGGAAATCAGCGCTGCGCATCCTGATTGTTCGATATTCAGCACAGCAACAGCACCAGATTCTGCGAAATGTGTACTACCGGCATTAAGTAAGTACCGGCATTAAGTAAGTACAGGAATATGTGTAATTCTTCTAATACAGTAGCTGTTTTACTACGAAAATTTTCCGGCAATCGAACCCACATTGAGCTTATGAGCTAGAAGAGCTCAGATGGTGAGTGAAGGTTACATATGTGTACAACCTGTAACCTTCTGATGACCAGTTAAACACTCTAACCATTGAGCTACAGTACAAGAACTCAGATGGTGAGTGAAGGTTACATATGTGTACAACCTGTAACCTTCTAATGACCAATGAGACACTCTAACCATTGAGCTACAAGAACTCAGATGATGAGTGAAGGTTACATATGTGTGCAAACTGTAACCTTCTGATGACCAGTGAGACACCTCTAACCATTGAGCTACAAGAACTCAGATGATGAGTGAAGGTTACATATGTGTACAAACTGTAACCTTTTGATGACCAGTGAGACACTCTAACCATTGAGCTACAAGAACTCAGATGATGAGTGAAGGTTACATATGTGTACAAACTGTACCCTTTTGATGACCAGTGAGACACTCTAACCATTGAGCTACAAGAAGTCAGATGGTGAGTGAAGGTTAAATATGTGTACAACCTGTAACCTTCTGATGACCAGTGAGACACTCTAACCATTGAGCTACAGTACAAAAACTCAGATGGTGAGTGAAGGTTATATGTGTACAACCTGTAACCTTCTGATGACCAGTGAGACACTCTAACCATTGAGCTACAAGAACTCAGATGGTAAGTGAAGGTTACATTATGAGATATGTGAATATAATTTCTTTTCCAGTCCCTGGAAGCCCACCAGGTAATGTGACCTGTCAAATGGTGTCACCTTCATCAATTGTGGTGGACTGGCGACCTCCAAGCAAGCCGAATGGTAAGATTACAGAATACCAAATCAAATGGTTAGGCTCAAACAACGACAGAAAAGAGGGGAAATATCGGACACTTGGATTTCGTGATCGGTTTTCTTATTCATTAAAAGATGTCAGAAAGGACACTAATTTTGCTGTGGTTATTTATGCAGTCAATTCCGCAGGAGTTAGCCCAGCTGGTCGATGCTTCATTGATACAACCAACGTTGAAGGTATGTATAGCTTGTTGAGCAAGGACTAACAAAACTTTACAAACTCTAAGCTGAAAGTACTATACAAACTAACGACAGCTTTTAGAGCAAGAACTGACAAAACTTTACAAACTCCAAGGTGAAAGTACTATACTAACTAACGACAGCTTGTACAGCAAGAATTAACAAAACTTTACAAACTCCAAGCTGAAAGTACTATACTAACTAGCGACAGCTTGTAGAGCAAGAACTAACAAAACTTCACAAACTCTAAGCTGAAAGTACTATACTAACTAACGGCAGCTTGTAGAGCAAGAACTAACAAAACTTTACAAACTGTAAGCTGAAAGTACTATACTAACTAACGACAGCTTGTACAGTAAGAACTAACAAAACTTTACAAACTCTAAGCTGGAAGTACTATACTAACTAACGACAGCTTGTACAGCAAGAACTAACAAAACTTTACAAACTCTAAGCTGAAAGTACTATACTAACTAACGACAGCTTGTACAGTAAGAACTAACAAAACTTTACAAACTCTAAGCTGAAAGTACTATACTAACTAACGACAGCATGTAGAACAAGAACTAACAAAACTTTACAAACTCCAAGGTGAAAGTACTATACTAACTAACGACAGCTTGTAGAGCAAGAACTAACAAAACTTCACAAACTCTAAGCTGAAAGTACTATACTAACTAACGACAGCCTGTTGAGCAAGAACTAACAAAACTTTACAAACTCCAAGCTGAAAGTACCATACTAACTAACGACAGCTTGTCGAGCAAGAACTAACAAAACTTTACAAACTCCAAGCTGAAAGTACTATACTAACTAACGACAGCTTGTTGAGCAAGAACTAACAAAACTTTACAAACTCCAAGCTGAAAGTACTATACTAACTAACGACAGCTTGTGGAGCAAGAACTAACAAACCTTTACAAACTCCAAGCTGAAAGTACTATACTAACTAACGACAGCTTGTACAGCAAGAACTAACAAAACTTCACAAACTCTAAGCTGGAAGTACTATACTAACTAACGACAGCTTGTAGAACAAGAACTAACAAAACTTTACAAACTCTAAGCTGGAAGTACTATACTAACGACAGCTTGTACATCAAGAACTAACAAAACATAACTATGAAATGGATATACATACCATAAAAAGTGGACGCCTTCTGACATCATCTTAATGGCTTGCCTATAAATAGATATAACTCAATTACTTTGATTCTGTTTTGCACCATTATTTTATATCAAAACATTTTTTTGATTATCGTTCAAAAAGAACAAGTTGACATAGTTGTTTATTTTCTCTCATAATATTTCTAGTTCTACCAACTCAGGATCCTGATGGTCAGAAATCAGATACATATGATGATATTAAATTGGGCATTATTATTGGCTGCATTATCAGTTTGCTGTTCGTGGTGTTTTTAGTTTTCTTTGTCTTATGGAGTAATGCTTGTGGGTAAGTATAATGGTGCATGTAATTCTATTGGTGTCTGACAGTGTGGCACTTGTTGGGGATCTTTGTTGGTGTTCAGTGGTGTCGTTAGTGTTGTTGCTGTTGTTGTTGTTGGTGGTGGTGGTGGTGTTGTTGTTAGTGTTGCTGGTGTTATTGGTGCTGTTGATGGTGGTGTTGTACTGTTGTTGCTGTTGGTCGTATTGGTGGTGATGTTGCTGTTGGTAGTGGTGTTGTTAGTGGTGGTGGTGGTGTTGTTGTTAGTGTTGTTGTTGTTGTTGTTGTTGTTGTTGTTGTTGTTGTTGTTGTTGTTGTTGTTGTTGTTGTTGTTGTTGTTGGTGTTGTTGTTAGTGTTGTTGTTGTTGTTGTTGTTGTTGTTGTTGGTGGTTGTGTTGTTGATGGTGGTGTTGTTGTTGATAGTGTTGTTGTTGGTGTTGGTGTTGTTGTTGGTGTTGTTGTTGGTGGTGGTGGTGTTGTTGTTGTTGATGGTGGTTGGTGTTGTTGATGGTGGTTGGTGTTGTTGATGGTGGTGGTGGTGGTGGTGGTGGTGGTGGTGATGGTGTTGGTGGTGATGGTGATGTTGGTGGTGGTGTTGATGGTGTTGGTGGTGTTCTTGGTGGTGATGGTATTGGTGGTTATGTTGATGGTGTTGGTAGTGGTAGTATTGGTGGTGGTGTTGGTGTTGGTATTGGTATTGTTGTTGTTGTTTTTTGTGTTGTTGTTTTTGCCAGTGGCTGTGGTGTTTAGGTGTTGTTGTTGACTTGTTAGTGGTGGTGATGGTGATGGTGCTGTTGTTGTTGTTGTCATCAGTGTTGTTGTGCAGTATGTTGGTGGTGTTGTTGCAGTTGATGTCATTGGTGGTGGTGGTGGTGGAGTTGGTTGTTGGCACGTGGTTATCATGACCAACACTATCATCATTAACATTACACTGTTTCCCCTCAACCATTTCTAGTTGTCGTGGTGAAAAGCCATTGGTCAACACAGATGTAGAAACCATTATTCCTTCAGAAAATCAGCCAAGGAACAGAATGATCCCAAAGCAGGACACAGTCAGCACTGAGATCAGTGAAACTTCTTCAAAACAGTATCAAATTCTTCAGAAATATTATTTTGAAGGTAAAAGAAAGTTCTTGTTATATAGCTGGGTTTCTCCTAGTTGTAACTCAGACTACTATTGGTTAATTTATGGTCACATGGGATTAGACAAATCAAATGTTTCCCGTACAAGCAATTGCAACAATCGTTGCCTTCCCGAGCGGGCAACAACTGCTTAGTGAAAGTCTAGCGAAACGGCCTAAACCAAAAGAAAATGCAACGAAAAGGCAACAATTGTTGCCCGAGCGGGCAACGACTGGGCAACAACTGCTTAGTGAAAGTCTAGCTAAACGGCCCAAACCAAACGGAAATGCAACGAAAACCCAGCTATATAACAAAGCACTTAATATCTGATCCCTCGGGAAACATTTAGTTTTGTTTTCCTCGAGTCTCAATGTTTCCCTCAACTTCGTCTTGTCAAACTTTGGGACTCTTGGGAAAAGAAACTAATTGTTTCCCTCACGACCAGACAATAAGTGTATAATATTTCTCAACTAAATAAAGCTACAATCAGTGACAAAAGTGTTGGGACACTTCAACTTAAAAAGCAACATTTTCCGTTTTATGTTCCCCCGGCCCCCTGTTCAATGTTGGTGACTATTTAAGCGCTCATTTTCACGTTCACAGTGTCCTTTATTTCCTAGTCAACATTGTAAAGGAAGGGGAAGGAGGGATAACTCTATCACGAGAAAAAATGTAAAATGTACTAAGTTAACTACAAACACGAAATGTCCCAAGATATTTTGTCACTGGTTGTATGTTACATGTAAGTTCAAATCCAGCTTTAGAGCTTCGTAAAATACATTGTGAGCTAACTGGAGTGATGGTTCTTTCTTTCAGAAGCCAGCAAGGAGTCTGATCGTGGTTTAGGAATGGTAAGTGATTTGTATACATATATTATGAACAGAAACATACTACGGTAGAATAAGTATTCTCAAATCATTAATAATTCATGAATTATCATAGCCAATTCATGAATGTACAGTATACTGTACCAGATCACATGCTTGAGTTTTACCCAATGAAAACCTGTAGGAAACTTCCTAGTGAACTGGATCACATTTCTTAATCTGCATATTGAAATCAATAAAGATAACATCGCAAATCGCGATGCCAATACTCGTTTCAGAAGCAAGATCAAACACTCGTTTAAGCCTGGTTTCCATATAGTTGTAATTGTTGTAATTCAGTCGGCGACTATCGCCGACTGATCGGCGACTATCGCCGACTGAATTACAATAATTATGTTTCCATATAGTTGTAATTGTTGTAATTCAAATCGCTGATTCGCTTGGACTGAGAACTTCTCGGTTTTGACAAGGTTCAGATGAGCTAAGTTTGATATTCAAAAACAAATTGAATGACTAAAACTTTGTTTGTGATCATTTTCACAGTTTATATAACAATATAACAAGCATTATTTACAAGTTCAGTAACTTCGCCGCTTAAATTTCATGTTTCGCGAACGTTTGACGACAGTTGCAAACATTTGAGCTGGCGTACGGCATTCAAGTCTTCGAACTAGTCATTTAGTAGTCTTCTTTAACAAAATCGAGGGTTTTTTGAAAGGATTTGGCCAAAAGTCGCCGACTGTCGGCGATTGATGTTTCCATTAACTGTTGTAATCCATTAACAGTCACATCGGCGACTGTTGTAATTGTTGTAGAAGTTGAACCTGATTCAACTTCTACAACAGTCGCCGACTGTCGCCGATTGGATTACAACAAGCGTTTCTATTAAGTTGTAATTGTTGTAAGACTTGATCGGCGACAGTCGCCGACTGAATTACAACAATTACAACTATATGGAAACCAGGCTTTATCGTGTTTCATCCGGGCCGATTCCGGGGTCTCACTCCAAACACTCGAAAACAATAAAAACCTTGGGGCTATGCCCTCGGTTTTCATTTGTCTTCTCGTGTTTCGAACCCCTGATGGAACACTCAAACTCAACGTGTTTGATTAATTTACTTCAAATGCTGTCATCACATTGCTGTTGCTATCTCTTAGATTGTTTTCACCCCACATTACAGCGGTCACACGCACAATCACTCAGACACATTCTATGTGTAATGATTATTTATTTTTTTAGACTCCTAAGAACAGTCGACTCTGTCTAGATAGTGAACGAGTTCCATTTCTTGAGAAAACTCAGCCCCAAGATAGGTATGTTGGTGGTGCTGTTGTTGTTGCTACTCATGTTGCTGTTGTTGCTACTAGTGCTGTTGTTGTTGTTGTTGTTGCTACTAGTGCTGTTGTTGTTGCTACTCATGTTGCTGTTGTTGCTACTAGTGCTGTTGTTGTTGCTACTCATGTTGCTGTTGTTGTTGTTGCTACTAGTGCTGTTGTTGTTGCTACTAGTGCTGTTGTTGCTACTCATGTTGCTGTTGTTGTTGTTGCTACTAGTGCTGTTGCTGTTGCTACTCATGTTGCTGTTGTTGTTACTACTGCTGTTGTTGTTGCTACTACTGCTGTTGTTGTTGTTGCTACTAGTGCTGTTGTTGTTGCTACTAGTGCTGTTGTTGTTGTTGCTACTAGTGCTGTTGTTGTTGCTACTAGTGTTGTTGTTGTTGCTACTGCTGCTGATACTGTTGTTGCTGTTGATGCTGCTGCTGCTGTTGATACTGTTGTTGCTGTTGATGCTGCTGTTGTTGCTACTGCTGTTGAAGTTGCTGCTGCTGTTGACACTGTTGTTGCTGTTAATACTGTTGTTTCTGCTGCTGTTGTTGTTGCTGCTGCTGCTGTTGTTGTTGTTGCTGCTGCTGTTGTTGTTGTTGCTGCTGATGCAGTTGTTGTTGCAGCTGTTGTTGTTGCTGCTGTTGTTGTTGCTGTTGATGCTGTTGTTGTTGCTACTGCTGTTGAAGTTGCTGCTGCTGTTGATACTGTTGTTGCTGTTGATACTGTTGTTGCTGCTGCTGTTGCTGTTGTTGCTGCTGCTGCTGCTGTTGTTGTTGTTGTTGTTTTTGTTGTTGTTGCTGCTGCTGTTGCTGTTGTTTCTGCTGTTGTTGTTAATGTTGCTGCTGCTGTTGTTGTTGCTACTGCGTTGTTGCTGCTACTGTTGCTGCTGCTACTGTTATTGTTGTTGTAGTTTCGTAAGTGTTGTTTTTTCCCTTTCTAGTAATAATGGCTCATTTGACAGTCAAGACAGTGGCATTCAAGGATATGACAAAGGTATAAAAAGATTTTTGTTATAAATTATAATAATCCAAAGTAAAATTAATGTTAAGTTATGGACTTGGTGTATTACTAAAAGGTGTTTGACACCAGCTTCAGGCTAATTATTTATTGACTTTGCAGGCTCGTCATCATCATCATCAGCCACAGTAAAAGACAAACCTTTGGTAAGTGATTATTTTTTTGTGATTTGTGAAGAATTTACTGTATAATGTATGGCATTTTCATTGGCAATGAGTTGTGTTGGCAATTCTAGCTTGCATAATGTACTGTACTGTGTAGTTCAATACTGCACTCTGATGTACTACTGTATTGTCATGTATTGTACTCTGCTGTACTGTATTGTAGTGTAGTGTGGTGTGGTGTGGTGTGGTGTGGTGTGGTGTGGTGTGGTGTGGTGTAGTGTAGTGTAGTGTAGGACAACTTGGAAGTAGAAGTTGATCCTGAATAAACTGTTTATATTGACTCTTTTTTAATTTCGTTATATTAGAAACTTTAATTTTATTTTTGAACTTCTTTAAACCAATTAATGTATTGTATAAATTACTTCATGTATATAATTATCTCCATTTATGACCATCGATGGCACTTATTGTTATCTCGAAGGACTTAATCAAGACCCATCACCTGTAAATTTTAAATTGTAATAAAAATCAATAGTGCAGTGCAGTGCAGTGCAGTGCAGCGCAGCGCCGCGCCGCGCAGTGCAGTGCAGTGCAGTGCAGTGCAGTGCAGTGCAGTGTAGTGTAGTGTAGTGTAGTGTAGTGTAGTGTAGTGTACTGTACTGTACTGTACTGTAGTGTAGTGTACTGTATTGTATTCTGCTGTATTGTATTTTATATTCTAAGTGACGTGCCATAAATAGCCGTTCTGATCATCATTTGTTATTCAACAAATGTTGTTGTTCAACAAATGTTTGCATCTTCATCTTGTATAAGGACGCTACCAGCGTACCTCACTCAAGATAGTTGAATGCAAGGTGTCTGTACACTTGCTACAGAATTATCAGTGTCTGTAAATGTGATACAAAACTGATGTTTTGTTAAACAGTTCTGCATCACATTTACAGACACTGATATCAGTTCCGTATCAGGGTAAACAGACATTGATTAAACATTAAGTTCTTTTGAATTGTCCTCATGAATTATTAATGAGTTTTAGAATAATGTGCTGTATTGTAATGTGCTGTATTGTAATGTGCTGTATTGTAATGTGCTGTATTGTGTGCTGTATTGTAATGTGCTGTATTGTATTGTAATGTGCTGTATTGTAATGTGCTGTATTGTAATGTGCTGTATTGTAATGTGCTGTATTGTAATGTGCTGTATTGTAATGTGCTGTATTGTAATGTGCTGTATTGTAATGTGCTGTATTGTAATGTGCTGTATTGTAATGTGCTGTATTGTAATGTGCTGTATTGTAATGTGCTGTATTGTAATGTGCTGTATTGTAATGTGCTGTATTGTAATGTGCTGTATTGTAATGTGCTGTATTGTAATGTGCTGTATTGTGTGCTGTATTGTACTCTGCTGTACTGTATTATACTGTACTGTATTGTTCTTTGCTGTGCTGTATTATATATACTGTATATATTGTTGGTTGCAATGTTTATTTTTTAACATACTATTTATTGTACATGAGATTTACTTTATGTCTACTTGAATGTTTTTCAGACTCAGTCAAAGAATGGCATTCAGGAAACAGTTTGTTGAAGGCCTAACAACTTCGATTGAAAGTGTGCGAATGTTTGCCTCGACTATGGCAAGTAAACTGTAAAAGAATTATTTTTTTATTCAATGCTATCCTGAGTCATATAGAAATTCCAGTTCGGTTTTATCCTACGGCAACAAAGTTATATCTTAAATATTTATAGAAAACAAAATTTATCACAATTGCCAAGGCTTAGGCATGTAGAAAAAAACTGGCTTATAGGTTTGCGCGTGTCAGAGGGTGAAAAATTAGACAGTTTTGTAAAGGAACTGCCTTGTCCTTAAAGAGCTTATGCAGCGAAATATATTTTCGGGAGGGACTCTCTTATTTCAAAGAACTTTTGAAGTTATAAAGATTGACGTTTGCAGCTCTTCCATATCTCACTTCGTTCTTTAGATATTGAGATTTGTGTGATATGCAAATAATATACAATTATTGGATGAGGTTGAGCATGATATCAAGAATTATCAAGGCCGAGGTTTGTGTTATCTGCCGAAGCCGAAGGCTGAGGCGGATAACACAAACAGAAGCTTGATAATTCTTGATATCATGCGATAACCGAATTCAATAATTGTTTTATACAATTATGAATGTAGAAGCCTTTAGAAAGTTTTTTACAAAGTTAGGTAAAAATACTAAATATTCATACCGTCTTCAGTTCGAGGTTCGCTAACTTTTTTTGCTTTCAAATACAATTTTCTCTTTCAAACACTGCTATAAACTCTAACAGCTGTGTCCTCGCTTGTTTTTCTCGGTGGTTTTAGCGTCAACAAAACGTGCCAAATCCGCCGGATTAATCCGCTTCTGATCTTCACTCCTAAGGACGGCCGCCATGTTTGTTTTGTTCAAACCGCTGGCCAGCGCGCCATAGCTACAGATAATTTTTGATATTTTGTAGGTGGCAAGATATCAAGAATTGTCTGTAGGTTGTTAGCCAATCACAATCGAGATTGTATCAGTATTGTATAATAACATCACTTAGTCGTCACACTGTATAATGACTTGTTGTAAAATCATATCTATTCCTGCAATAATTCAAGTAAATCACTTGAAACTTTTCATGTATAGTGTCCTGCGATACACAGAAGCACATGCACAGTTAAAAGTGATTTCGTTAAATAATCTCAAATTGATATTCAAGAATTTCCAACAGGTCATTATGCAGTGTGACGTCTAAGTGATCTTATTTACATATAGTGTAGAACAAATCTCAGTATTTCAAGAACGAAGTGAGATAAGGACGAACAGTAAACGTCCATCTTTATAAATTCAAACGTTTTCTCAAACAAGAGAGTTTCTTTTCAACTTCATTTTCGCTGCATAAGCACTTTAAATTTGCACTTGTAGATTAATATCCCAGATCTTTTCTTATATTTATTGAATATTCATTCTTTCTTTCCGGCCCAAAATAAAGCAAGTAGCCATGCTGCCCAGGGGTTTTCACGGTGACATCACAAAATTCTAAAATGTTTATTGTTAAACCTACATACCTTTTATAAATTTCGTAGATCGTTCTTACGAGTTTTCCTGGAAAATTTTAAGTTGATACAACCATTCCTTCTTGAGTTACAGAGTTTTGAATTATATTATTGCTGATGTCAGCATAATTTTCAAATGTCGTTAAAAGTCAGCATAATTTTCAAATGTCGTTAAAAGTGAGCATACAATGCTTGGTTGAGCTTAAAGCCGTGTTTACACAGCCAAAATTTAAGCACGCTTAAGTTAAGCGTGCTTAAAATGCGCCACCTTGGTGCGTTTACACGGTCATTGAATAATCACTTACTAAAACACGTACACCATTATTCAACATGGCGGACGAGCTATATTTTTGTATGAAGCTTCGTATGAAGCTTCGTATGGGTAGCGTGCGTCAAGGAACAACGGAAGACATCGGTACACGAGAAGGCGTAATAGCTAAAAGAAAGAAAGAAACAAAGGAACAAAGAATAGCGAGATGGAAGCTCCTACAGCAGGGCAAAAAAATGTATTTTATCGTATTAATAACACCGTATTAATAGCAAGCGTTTTTCAATCCCGTTGCGTTTACATGGCCAAGTTAAGCGCAATTAACTGATTGCAAACTAATCGCGATTAATTTACGCCGATCTGTTTACACGAACATTTTAAGCCCGCTTAAAGTCAGATGTGGCTCAGATCCCGCTTAAATTTTGGCCGTGTAAACACGGCTTTAGAAGAGATGTCTAATTATATCTGATGTACAATCTAAAGATTCTGCTTGAAACTACACTTTGTACGAGCATTCATTTTTTGGCCGCCATATTTGTGTACCTCACAGACGCCAGTTAGGTACACAAACATGGCGGCCGAAAAGTAAATGTTCGTATAAAGTGTAGTTTTTTCCAGAGTTTTCATATTGTACATCAGATTAGACATCACTGCTAAAGCTTAACGAAGCTTTATACGTTGACTTGTGTACACAATGCGGCTTTTAACGACGTTTGAAAATTATGCTGATGTCAGCAATAATATAGTTCGGAACTCTGCAACTCGGCAGGGAATGGTTGTATCAACTTAAAAAATTTCCAGGAAAACTTGTAATAACGATCTACAAACTATATAAAACAACCAACTTCGTAGGTTTAATAAACATTTTAGAATTTTGTGACGTCACAGTGAAAACCACCTATTGAAATATAGCAAGGTTAGATATACTGCTGAAACCGAGAATGTAGGAGTCTAACGTTTCAAGCGAAAGCCCTTCGTCAGAGAGAAACGTAACGAAGGGCCTTCGCTTGCAACATTAGACTCCTACTCTATTTCAGCAGTATATCAAACCGAGTATGTTTCACATGGGTTTATAGTTCTTTCTGTCAAACAACTTCACATGGTAGCTTTCTCATATGAAATGCCCATAAAAGGTTTATGTTGCAGTAAGCAAATTATTATTCGAATGAATTAGTTCATTGTCCATTTAACAGTACTTAATTGAGGTACTGCTATTAAAATATATATTATAGTTATATGTTATTTAATAAAAATACATTTATCAAGCATAGCATTGAAGTGCCTATGAAACGAACATTAACTTTGTCGTATTTAAAAGAACACTTAAAATGATAGAGTAACATCTTTTGCAGTTTTGGTTTCCTTGCTGAGATATTTCAGTTTGTTTGATATGTAAATTTAACTTATACGGTAACTTTACGTCACACTTTGTATAATGACTTACCGCAAAAGATTATATATGTTTGTTGTTGTCAAACAAAAACACTTAAAATTTACAGACTCTGTTGTAGGAGAAACACTCGCACATGCTTCCCAATTCGCCAAGTGCTTTTGTTCGATAATAACAAAGATATAGAACACTTTGCGATAAGTCATTATGCAAACTGTGACGTAAAGTTATCTTATAAGTCAAATTTTCATATCAAACAAACTGAAATGTCTCAAAAACGAAGCAAGGAAACGAAAAACTTCAAAACATGTTACTCTACCATTTTAAGAGTTCTTTCAAATAAGACAAACTTGGTTTTCATTTCATAGCCACTTTAAACAATGGTCTATTTAAATGCCATCTTGAAAATACCAATGCATTGAGGCCTGCAAAAGCTTTCGCGAGATGCAAATTATTCTGAGCTCAGTACAGTACATGTTGGGTAATAAATATTATTGCCCAGCAGATACCTTTTAAAAAGACCATATCGAACACGAATACATTGAGAGAAGGTTAAATATTTTAATAAAAGCTAACGTTTCGTCACTTCACGAGTAACACCATCAGAGTGATAAAGATTTACATAAAATCGCCGCTTAAATAACCTAGGCAATTACAAAAATAGAAATGAGGAGAGAAAGGAAAGATGATAGGAAGCGTGGGTGTCAGGAGATCAAAACAACGCTAACGGAAAGGAACTGACGTTGGCATTAAGGGAAGGATTTATTTTCGCTATTAATAAACTTTCTTTAAGAAGTACCTCGGACTGTGAATGGCCGGTGGAGAGAATAGAAAAATCTTGAAACGAAATCGGATGTCCGGATTTTTTTGTACGTGTTAGAACATAGTCAATCGAGATATGGTCTGGAAACTCAGCTAAAGTCTTTGGTCTATCTTTTTGTTCGCCTTTACGCATTTTTGTGCACGGTGCACGGTCACTGAACACATTGTATTTTAGTATAATGAACGAATTGTCCAATAGCAACGTTTCAGTTCAATCACTCAACCGTGCTATTTAAATATTAATAAACCTAAAACAAAGGATGTGCACGGTGTAAGGTACGGTCCAACATAAAATCACAGCTCAATTTCGGCGCTTTGAAGTTTGCCGAGTTTCCAGACCATATCTCGATTGACTATGGTTAGAACACTAGATGATTGAGCAGGGAAAGGAATCTTATTACCCGTGTAGGCCGAAATGCCCATATTTATAAGTAATAACATGACTTGAGGGAAATTAGCGATTAAATCTCCCGCAGCCGAGGGAAGGTTTGTGAAAGTCTGAGGGCCGCATTTCCTGAAAAGTCATGTTATTAGTTTGTAATATTATGATCGCCGAGGAAAACTTTGAGAATCTTACCGACAGGAAATTTACACGGTTGATCAGAGAAGTTGCATGTAATTTTCCCGTGCATGTTGATGAGGGAAAATATATGCAAGCGGGAAATTTAGAAGAAGACAAAGGATTTCTTTGTCTTCTAATTTTCCCTCATCAACATGCACGGGGAAATTAGAAGACACAGGAAAAATTTCCCTCTTGCATGAGCAATGAGGGAAATACGAGGTTTTTACATTCCTTGGAGAACAAAAGAATCCGAGGCGATCATGATATTACTTATAATTATGTAAGCTGAGAATTTATGTAAATCTTTATCACTCTGATTATGCTACTCGTGAAGTGACGAAACGTTAGTTTTCATTAAAATATTTAACCTTCTCTCAATGTATTCGTGTTCAATACGGTATTTTTAAAAGTTATCTGCTGGGCAATAATATTTATCACCCGACTACGTTTTCCGCCTGGTACCTCTACAGGACATGTATTTACATGGCTAATTATTAGCCTCATTCGCTCAAGAGTACCCATTTTGAATGAGGCTCCATTTCTCAGGAAAATTTCAAGAACGGAGTACAAACTAGACCACAATGCATTTCAATTTCAAGATGATGTCACTATGAAGTCCATTGTTTATTTCACCATTTTCAAAACTTGCCACTTCGGTAAATTTTTTTGCGTGTTTTTTCCATAGAAAATTTAGCTTAGTTTTTTGACATGCATTTACGCCTTCCGTTGTTCGAAATTTTTTTTTTAAACTGCAGAACTTTTTCTAGAAATTTTTAGAACATTTTGCCGAATGTTGATCATGCTAAAACAATGCACCAGTTTTTAGAAAAATTGAAGGAATTCAATTTTTTTTGAAATAAAAATGAGATGCTAGCTCAGATACATGTAAGCACTGAGGATTGCAATCAGTGGTTTTGCCCTCCAATTTTCCACCTCCTTTCGCTTCCGCCCACTGAATGAAATGGCCCTGGCATCGGCTGGTCACGTGACACGCAGAATTTTGGGGTGTTTTGGCAAGAAAATTTATGCGGTCTTTGTGTTTCGTTTTTGTATAATACGTATACATGAATAATAAATAAGAAATATTTAATGCTTTGCCGAATCACTCATGTGAACCTTTATCATAAATGCAACTGGCTAGCATTATTCATCATGATACTCCCCACGATTATCCAGGATACATTTAAATGTCGGGAAGAAACATATATCTAATGTTGTTTTGACTTTAACCAAAGCTATCGTTACAATTCTTTGGATGAACTTCGCAGAGTGGATTTATTGCAATTCATATTTTGATGAATAAATTACACTGTATCTGAATTAATCAAGTTTTTAAACCGGCCAATCCGATTATTGAATCGACCAGCCGATGCCAGGGTCATTTTCGCCGACCTTCCAACGTGGAGGCAAAATGCCCTGGGGACGAGGTTGCTCCTTTCGCCTCCGCCCACTGAATGAAAGCCTGCACTGCAGGTTACTACTATGAGAGATTAAAGGATATTGGCAATAAAAGTTAAGTTTAATTTGTCTAATTTGAAAGAACTCGTAAAATTGTAATAGCACATCTTTTGCAACTTTTTTGTATCTTTCTTCGTTTTCAAAATATTCCAGTTTGTTTGATAATTATGTAAATTAGATGGTCTCTGACGTCAGGAGCAGAGTACAGTATTTTCACACCTAGTAAGATCAGTTATATCTCTAAGTTTGTATAACAAAATAACTTGAAACTATGCACATAAAAACGCCTTGTGACACTAAATATTTTATGTTGAGCAATCATAGAGATGTAAGTGATTTTGTAATGTATGAAAAGACACAAAAAAGTTGCAAAATATCTTCTATTACAATTTTACGAGTTCTTTCAAATTTGACGAACTTCATTTTTATTGCCAATGTCCTTTAACCAATGTTTTCAAATGGCCTGCAGCCCAGTGCCAAAAGGTCATTAATGTGCTGTGTTTTACCAACTGATCAACATAAGGATTTACAGTGCATATAAACCCAATTTTTTATCATCTGAATACGTTCTACATAGAGCAAACAGTTGTTCAGTGAAATATTTTTTTGATTAGAGCTATTCTTCAATGTTTTTTGGCGATCCGCATTTCTAGTATGGTAATGAGATGACGTCTACGTAGGCATATGGCTTTCTTTCTCTTTTTGGCAAGATAAACTACCTGAGGATTTTTGTGGAAAAACTCATACCATATGGAACATGTTGTTCAAACACACCATTAATGGAAGAATTGGGTCATGTCACTCCTGCAGATAAATATTGTATAGATAATGAGGACTACTTTGGCGGTTGCTCCAATCTAAAAACTATTTCGTTGTTCAACTGCTTGCCAAAGGTAGAACGTATTTTGATAAAAGATTTGGGGTTATATGTACTTTAATTTCATGTTGTGATGTCTTGCTACGGTAGTTAATAAGGAAAACACATCAGTCAAAAGTAGAGGTTAATCCATCAACATGACATCACAACTTGACATGTAGTCCACCATTAGAATTTATATTTTTGTATTAGATTATTGGGGCATTTTTTGTTTGTGTGTTCATATTTTTTTTTCGCCCATAAGTTTGGATCGTACGGGAGATATTAGTCCATCTTGTGAGCTCGGATTTTACCAAATCAAATTATATATTTGATGGAGTGTAATACAATCTTTCCAATGTCAAACTAGTGATGTGACGAGAGACCAAGTGATCATACTTCTAAGAGCAAGAAAGTCTGATTTGACTTTTGATCTCAAGGGGGGGGGGGGGGGTACACATGTGCGAGCTTGGTGTATGAGACACGCAAATATTTTTTAAGTTTGAAGACATCTACCAAACATCTGTTATACTTAATGTGTATATGAAATGAAAATTAAGTTTGTCTAATTTGAAAGAACTCTTGATATTGTAAAGTAACACCTTCTACAGTTTTTTCATATCTTACTTCATTCTTGAGATCTTACTATTTGTTTGATATGCAAATGAGCACACTGCATACATCACATTGTATAATGAGTTGTTGGAAAATTTTGAATATTGTCGAAGTTATCGAACAAAGTCACACGAAACTGGGCATGTAGGTGTGCTTGTCTCATGACTTTAAACAAACACAGGTTCAAGCGATTTAACAGATTAATATCACTGAATGATATGCACGATTTTGCAGTAACTCATTATACAATGTGACGTATGCAGTGTGATCATTTACATATCAAACAAATAGTAAGATCTCAAGAACGAAGTGGAAAATATCTATAGTAATTATATATATAGTAAAACTGTAGAAGATGTTACTTTACAATATCAAGAGTTCTTCCAAATTAAAAATATTTCCGGAAAATATCGTCATAAAGGCCCGTGAATTTTATTTAGCCTCCAGGCCCCGAAACTGATAATCCACTACTGCTTCCCATATGCAAATATTTACTACTTCGGAAACACGTGACTAAGATATCGCAGCCTTGGCTCTTCATCCGAGCCTCAGTAGCTCAATGGTTAGAGCATCTAACTGATCAACTTTCAGATATGATTCCTGACTGTGCCTCAGAAATGTTTTCTGAATATTTAGCTACACTTTGTCTGCTCATTAGAAGTTTTGATCACTCATTAATAATTCATGAAATAATCAGCCAATTACTATAGTTCATTCAATCACCTGATTGAGGTTGGATACTTCAGTAAAGCCCAAGATATTAAATGAAAACCAGACAGTGTTCATCTAATTCTTAAAGTATATATGAAATGAAAATTAAGTTTGTCTTATTTGAAAGAACTCTTAAAATAATGGGGAATATCAATTTACAGCTTTTTCATATTTTACTTAGTTCGTGAGATATTTCGACTTATGTGATATTCAAATGGGATAACTTATGGTTCGTTTTTTTCTAATTAACATATTCGAAAATCGTGAATATTTTTAAGATTATTGATCAAAATCACTTGTAGCTTGTCTTTCATGTTTTGTTGCATGAACTGTAGCAATATGCAAAGTTTCAAGTGATTTTGTTTAATAATCTTAAAAATATTCGCGATTTTCGAATATGTTAATTAGAAAAAAACGAACCATAAGTTATCTCATTTGGATATCACATAAGTCTAAATATCTCAAGAACTAAGTAATATACATGAAAAAGCTGTAAATTGATATTCCCCATTATTTTAAGAGTTCTTTCAAATAAGACAAACTTAATTTTCGTTTCACATACACTTTAAGATGTCAATTATCTATGCAAAATAAACAAGTTGCTGTATGAATAAATTTTACACACACTTATGAATGAAGTAAGGGTTTATTTTAATTGCATTTTCCCACTGAAACCGCTCGATTGAGATGCCATATCAACAACTTGTTTATCGTGTTTCATCAGGGGAATCCAAACACTCGAAAACAATAAAACCACTTTGCCTTCAGACTAATTGTGCTTTCATCATGTTTTCTCAACTCGTTGTTGATATATTACTTATGCTCTCATCACATGACTGGTTCCCAGGAAAGAAAAATCCTTAATGCTCAATCAGATGGAATTCACCACATTACTCCATATCAATCATGTAATACTTGAACCCATCATTCAGGAGTACAATATATAAATTAGTGTTTGTACAGACATTATTTAATACGAAATTGTAAATATAGATTATTCTTAAAACAATCGTCGAGTTTTATTGTATTTGGCTGACATTTTGTCATGCATGTAGCCATGGCGCCATTGCCATTTTGTGTAAATAGCATTCGTTAGTGAAAAAATAGTATTTGAATTTTGTAAAAGTAAACTATCTTAATAAATCAATTTGCATCTCAACATTGTTGAAGTCTTTCAATCTGTTTTCACACAGACCACGCAATCTGGATTATCAGTATTAGCCATTTCAGAATCGTGCTGGAGCCCTGGTGATAGTGAGGTTGACAATGTATCAGGGGGAGGGGGGTGGGGGTGAACAAAGATGTCCCCCAAACAGTTCCACGATGCATTGTCAACCTTGCTATCCTCAGGTCTCTAACACAATTCTGAAATGGCTAAGACATATGGACAGACTGTACAATCAGATATCAGATCTGCTCAGGAAAATATACTAATTATAGTAATCTCTGTATACAGCCTATCACATTGCAGCTACAGTATATGATATAACCCCACATCAGACTTTATTAGAGCTATGATATCATATCTATATCATACTTGTACAAATAACAAACTGTTTAGAACTGATTGTGTTGTATTGTAGCAAGCTGTTTGTTCTACTAACAGTTCTGCAGATACAGTACTGCTTACAAATAACCTAACAAAAACCGAGGTCAAACCTAAGTTTAACCTCAGCTTAATTGTAATATAACTCTGTTCATTGTTAGTAACTGTCTCTAAATCACTATGAATCAAAATATGGACTGTTTTTTGCATTACTAGATAATTTTATTGTGCTTAACCTTTACTAATGTTTATTACCATTTCTATCATTGTTTAAATTAACCTCAACCTCAAACCACACTGTTAGGTTATTTCTGAGCAGTACTGTAATATACAATTCTAAAACTCATTAATAATTCATGAGGAAAATTCAAAAGAAATTAAGGTTTAATCAATGTCTGTTTACCCCGGTACAGAACTGATATCAGTGTCTGTAAATGTGATACAGAACTGTTTAATAAAACATCAGTTCTGTATCACATTTACAGACACTGATATCAGTTCTGTAGCAAGTGTACAGACACTTCGCATTCAACTATCTTGAGTAAGGTACGCTGGTAGTGTCCTCATGCAAACAGTTGTTCAACACAACATTTGTTGAATAACAAATGATCAGAACGGCTATTTATGGCATGTCACTTAGAATATAAAATGTGGGACTAATACTAAATCAAAGCGCATGCTCACATCACTAATTTAATAAATCAAAGCGCATGCTCACATCACTAATTTAATAATCATAACCTATTAAACATTACCTCGAAGGTTTATCAGCTCTTAGCATGATATAGTTTTAGCTAACTTAATAGGCGTTTTAGAAGTCATTTACAGAATTTGTGTCCATTCTGTATCGGGATACAGGTACTCGGCTTCGCCTCGTGTTGGTATACCCTGATACAGAACGGCCACTCATTCTGTAAATAGTTAATTGCACAGTATCAGCACAGTATGTCATACCAGCTAGTCTAATATAGCACTGATAACAGCCTAACATGGTCAGTTCTAAACCGTTTGTTGTGATGATAAATAATTTATCATAACAAGTTGTTGCTACAATATTAAGTATTAGGTGCTACTCTGAGCACAGGAACCACACTGGGCAGGTAGAGAAAAACGCTACTCAACAGTGGCTGGGATTCCAGCTCGTGACATTTTAAGTCCATCAAAAGTGTTCAAATCCAAGGCATGGGAGAGTAGGGTTTTTCTCTACTTATTGGTATATAGTCTTGCAGGGTGTCAGGGGGTTGCAACCCCTGCCCTTTTCCTAAAGAAAATCTCTTTGCCCTCATTTTTACAAATATGTTTTATATTAAGTGCTGTCAGAATGCTTGGGAAATGCTGTTAAAGATGAACCCCTATAAAAATGCGGATGCCTGTCATCCAGTCTATGGTCCAGTCAATAGTCCTGTCTATGGTCCGCAGTTCGTCTAAAGTCAAGTCTATAGACCAGTTTAGTGTCTATTGCCTAGTGTTTTAAATATAAAATAAGCAAGATTGCAAGAAACTTGTTGTTGTCAATCTTGTAACACAACTTGTTGACCACAACAACTTCTTACAAAGCTTGAAACAACTTGTTGAGGGGTTATTTTAATTATCTTTACCTTTGTCTTCCAAATGAATCAACCCCGACTCCCCGAAGCGACGAATTCTTCGTTTGTAATTGTACACTCCATAAAACAATAAATTCCAGTCCAAAATACCACAAAGAAGCAAAACAGTAGTCCTTTTTGAACCAAGAAGTATATCCAAGCGCTTATCCTTGCTTGTTTTGAAGATATTTATCGATAACTAATCTTCGACACACGCAAGCGTGTCTTCCAATTGCCAGGAGAAAGTTGAAGTTGAATATGCAAATTTAACCAAACTAAAGGTCATTGTTCAAATTAAACATATTTTGTCCCCCTATTCAGCTTCTTTTGTTTTCCTTGCTATTTAATTATCACAGACAAAAGAGAAACATTTAATTCGACGCGACGATAATTCGTCAACACTCATTATCGTCGCATTATCCGTCTTTAATTAATTGCCCAGACGAATTGTTTAATGCAGCTATATACGTCGCAGTTTCTATTAAATTCGTCGATTGTGCGACGTTTAGCGCAGGCCTATTAAGGCGGTTTTCCACTAGTGAAAAACCGCCTTTAAACGTGTCTTCTAATTACCACGAGAAAGTTGAAGTTGAATATGCAAATTTCGCCATTTTTTTAAACCTCCAGAGACTAACCAAACTATTAAAGGTTTTTGTTCAAGTTAAACAAATTTTGTTCCCCTATATTCATCTTTTGTTTTGCTTGCTCTTTCACAATAGACGAATTTAATTCAGACGAATTAACTTCGCCGATAATCTACCGATAATGCGACGTCGAGTTAAACGTCGAATTTCAGTCGAATATAATTGTTTTTACTTGGACTCATGGAACACTGGAACCTGAAAACGACTTCTTGAAAACATGTCACCGAATTGTCACAGACAAAAAGAGAAAGCGACGATAATTCGTCGTGTAACTTGAACACTTGTTTCTTGGCAGATTTGGAAACAATGGCAGTTTCGTCGAATAAAATTCAAACAATTAAATTCGTCTGAATTAAATTCGTCTATTGTGCGACGTTTTGCAGGCGGCAGGCCTAAACGACGGAAACCCGACGCTTTATTTAATAGTCTCACGCGACCGGACGAAAAGAAATTCGAATATAATTCTTGAATTTCGTCAACGAGCCGTAAAACCTTCGCTGTTTACTGAGTAGAGATACATAAACTCTTTTGTGAAACGAAAAAATCATTGTTTTGTTCGTTGAAAGCTTACTTAATGGCTGTCAAGTGTCAAGTGACGGACAAAAGAAGACAAAACTTTGGCGCGAAAACTCTTAGCCAATCAGAACGCTCAAACTTGATACGGGTTTTCCTTACCCAGGGGAAAAACTTCGTATAGCCATCATTTTCCCCGGTTAGGAGGGGTAAATGTCGGCTATAAAATATTTTCTTTAAATTAATTTGAATTTCGAATTAATGGTATTATTACAAAAAAACACTAAAAAAATATTGAATAAGAATATATATTCTATTCTATTCTATTCTATTCCATTCTATTCTGTTCTGTTCTGTTCTGTTCTGCTCTGCTCTGCTCTGCTCTGCTCTGTTCTGTTCTGTTCTGTTCTGTTCTGTTCTATTCTATCCTATTCTATTCTAAAATTTAAATCATTTTTTTTAAAGAGAAAATCTAAAGTGATGGAAAACACAAACTGGTTATTTTTTTACAAAAATATTCTATAATAAATGAATCAAAAATATTTAAAAGCCATGTAATATAGCATTTAAGAATTGATCAATTAAATGTACAACTATATATTTACAAAGATTTTGAAAAGTTCAAACTCCAATCTATAAATATGCTACATGTAGGTTACAATATTGCAACACGTCATATCTATACAAGTAACTATTACTGTAACCAATGTTCCTCGCTTGAAAACTAAGCTAAAATCTTTTTCTTTATCCAGAAAAATATTTCATTACCAGTAACTCATTCTGTGACTACCATTAAGGACCTGTAACATGGAGCCACGTAGCCTGTGTATTATTCAGTCTGTGAAAATTCGAACGATAGCTTGTCAACCCCCGGCTGAGTTTCTCAGATTTGAAAAGTAGAATCTGAGCAGGGACGTAACCAGGGGGGGGGGGGGAGCCAGGGGAGCCCCCTCTTATGATGCAATATCAATTGTGTCAGGCAATAACCAGGGTGCATTCCATGTCAACCCCACGCCGAAGATAAGTCACGGGTGTATTCAATCTACTGAGTGTATGCATTTTGAGTATCTATGTGACGTTTGCGTGTTTTGAGTATTTTACATGACGTTTTTTAACCCATAGGCGTAAAGTTTTGTTTTTGTCTAGGGGGGCTGAAGTGCTGAACAGGGCCCAGGGGCATGCCCCCCCCCGGAAATATTTGAAATTTAGATTCTTGGAAATGCCATTTCCTGCATTCTGAGGGGTGATTTTTAAGAACACTGAAGGTCATGCAATGTCATAGAAACTAGTTAAAATACAACACATTTCAACAATTTTTCGATTTTGTGTTTACTGGGTTGACTTATCACTGTATATGGGTGCTTTTGGCTGACAGGAATGAGGCTGTAACAGTTACTTTAGCCTAACGAGTAACCTACAATTTGTGAATGGTGATTGATGAGTCAGTTGCTGCAAAATTTCGGGGAGGGGCTCAGTCCCCCCATTGAGATTTCTCCGGGGGCTAAAGCCCCTCAGCCACCCCATACTCTACGCCTATGTTTTAACCTTTAGAGTCTGTAAAATCTTCCTCCAAAAGCCTGGAAGTGGCATTTCAGCGACTCTCGATTTCAAAATTTTCCGGGGGAGCATGTCCCCAGACCCCCCTAAAAATTTATTTTGATTTCGGCTCCCCCCCTTTCAAAATTCTGGCTGATTCTGAGTGGTCTAATATTCATATGACTCATAATTGTTTACAGTTGATTGGATAATTTGATCTCACATGAATTCCCAGAGAACCAATTGTAACTGGAATATTAGACAGGGCTTTTTTAACTTTTAACTTTTAATTTTTTTAACTTTACAAAAGTAAAAAAAGGCTATGTATCAATCAGGCAATTATACATGCTTTGGATAAAATAATTATCTAGCGTTTATAGTGGAAGCTCTAGTTTCTTCCGACATTTCAAGTTCCGGAATTATGAAAAAAGCAATTAAACGTGGTGCACAGAAAAGGGGTAAGAAAAAGGTGCACGACTTGCAAGAAGGAGCTCCTCTGAAAAGAGAACAATGCTTAGGGTCCGTGGAGTTGGAGGGAAGTGGACCAATCTCCCCCTTTTTTCCTCCTAATAGTGAACCTGCACAATCCAACGAGAACGAACGAATAACCTTTTAACTGAACGACTCAGTCGTCCAGACTCGTACGGACTCGCTTTCCTATTGGTTGAGACGACAAATTATTATGATATTCGTCAGTACTGGGGTGGGTGATAATACTGTAACTTGTCGTTCCAACCGGCTGGCTGAATCAGTCTTCTGGGACTGATTTCTGAATCAGTCATCAGTCTTCTGGGACTGATTCAGACTTTAGTATTTTACTCTGGCTATAACGTCAGACGATTTTATATATACTTGTCAAGGTGGTCAAGGGGAGAGCTACCAATGGGTTAATGACAATTTGGAGTTGACATAAATTGTGAAGCGGTGGCTGTGGCAAGTAAGAGAACATTTTCTTAACACTATACCTCAGGTGATTTCTGTGCCGGTATGATTCAAATGGTCTTACGAATAGCATGATATGTATGGTTTCTCGATCGGGTTCCAGCGTGAAGGTATAGTACGGCTATATACGAGTTTTGGTCGTTCTTATATACTGAATGTTGACGACTATTGATTACGTTCCGGCAACAGTCAGTCAATGAACATCTAAGATTTTGCTTGCCATGTAATTAGCATAACTGCATATTCGTTCATTCTCGTTGGATTGTGGAGGTTCACTACTATAGAGTCGTTCTTTACAATTTGTTGAGATAATTACTCAAAAAGAAAATGTGGATATAAAAAGTTTGAAACGCTTCAAACATGAACTACAATCGTATTAAAAGATATGTTTTATATATTTTGTCCATAAATGGTTAGCGCATGGGGAAGAATGTGTACGGAAATGCGTCGTTCTTTGTTTTTATTGGTAACCCTCAGGCCTTAACAGGCTTTGACCTTACAGTCTATGCATATTTTTACATTCAGCGTTAATGTATGTTTTCACAAACTAATATACTATTTAAAGCCTAATTTTGGACAAAATCTTTGTAAACAATGATGAAATGTGCCATTACAAACATGTTTTAAAACTATTAAAAGTTTGCTCAAAACTGCTGTCAGAATGCGGGAAATGCCATTTCAGAGACCCAAATTTCAAACATTTTCCAGGGGAGGATCCACCGGACCCCTCGATACATGCGGACCCACAACAACTTGATTTGGAAACCGGGCCTCCTTTTACACCAAATCGCCCGGCCCCCTCTGACGTAGCCAGTCCTCCCCTGCAGGAGGCTGACAAGCTTTTAATTGCGTGAATTTTCAGACTGAATGAACAATTGATCATACTGAAAAAGATGCTAACTTGTACATTTGCGCGCAGTAAATATTGTTTCTTGCAGAACTATTGGAAGATATGGTTTTAAAACAATCAACTTTGGTAGGAATGAAGTTCTTGCTTACTTATTAATCCATCTTAGCATGATAAGCAATGTTTAGTTGTTATTTGAGCTGATTTGAGGTCGGAAAATGTTTAAATGTACCGCTGCCATCTTTTAAATGCCATCTTTTCAGTACCATCAATTGCAGCATGTAACATCACTAACGTGTTGTACAACAATCAAGATTGTTCAGAGACAAGTTGCTTCGGTCACGGCACAGCTGGTAGAATTGATTCTACCTTTTCTCTAGATTAAATTATAACTAAATATTTTTGCACTGGTTTAATCAATCAGAGGGCTCAGGACCAGCCTCAGGACATTCCACGCGACTAACTGACCAGTCTTTAGTATCCATGGTTTAATGGATTAGAAAAACAATATCTCGACTCTGCCGTAGTTAGGTATATACAGTTTCACAGTACGGCGGTGGTGGGTCTCTGCTTTTGGTGATATTAACAACATAATCACTACTCCTGTTTGGTACTGTTACCTCAACAAAATGACGACACTGTCGTCGACTGCTCAACTCATCCTCAGTTGATCCCTCGCTTGTCTGCGTAGCAACATCATGTTGCCATGGTAAATCACATTTTTTAATCTTTTTTGGTAGAACTTCTGGCATGTCATCGTCAAAACCTTTCTTCTCCTTCAATGATTCTTTCAATGGTTCTTTCAATGATTCTTTTGTAATTTCTGATTGCATCTGTTGAGATTTGATTTTTGATAGGGAATAAAAACATAGCTTTTATTTTAGAACAGCAGTAGCAGCAGCAGCAGAAGCAGCAGCAACAGCAACAACAGCAACAACAGCAACAACAGCAGCAGCAACAACAACAGCAGCACAGCAGCAACAATAGCAGCAGCAACAATAGCAGCAACAGCAGCAACAACAATAACAGCAGCAGCAGCAGCAAGAACAGTGTAGCAATATTAACAACAGCAGCAACAACAGCAGCAGCAACAACAAGTAGCAGCAACAACAAGTAACAACATCAACAACAACAACAACAACAACAACAACAACAACAACAACAGCAGCAGCGGCAGCAACAGTGTAGCAACATTAACAACAACAATAGCAACAACAACAGCACTGCAACAACAGCAGCAGCAACAACAACAACAGCAGCAACAACAGTATAGCAACATTAACAACAGCAGCAGCAGCAGCAACAACAGCAACAGCAGCAACAGCAGGAATAACAGCACCAGTAACAACAGCAGCAGCAACAACAGCAACAGCAACATTAACAACAACAGCAGAAACAACAGCAGCAGCAGCAACAACAACAGCAACAACAACAACAGCAACAACAACAACAACAACAACAACAACAACAACAACAACAACAACAACAACAACAACAACAACAACAACAACAACAACAACAACAACAACAACAGTCTTACCTTTTTAATCTCAATCTTGTGTAAAAGTAGTATCCCATAAACGGCTGCACCAAAACACGCCAAGAAAGTGATGGCGTACACACCACAAATGCCGTAAACCACCTCTCGTAGGTGTGTCTTTATTGTCTCACAACTGTTTGTATTTTCAAAATTATACATAACTCTCGACGTTGGGCTATTCACTGAGCACGTGCATAATTTTGTCACGGTTGTGTACATGCAGCCAGAAAGTGCTGTCAAACGCTCAGCTACAGCCATCCCAAAATGCACTGTACCAATGGCAGAAAGGATTCCAGAAATTGTAGACAGGAAAATTGTTATGAATATCTTGATAAAGAAACAAAATATATTAGACAGTAAGAGTGGGTTTAATTTATACCTACTGAGATAACGACAATTACAAAACTTGTAAAAGGGGGTGGGGGGTGGTTACAGTTGTTTTAAGGCCAAGTAAGTAGACAGTGATGTGTTATATGTACAGCAGGCATGCATATCCTATAAATTACAATACTAAGGGCCTGTTTATATGATCCCGGTGTACCGGGATGTCCCGGTTGTCCGGGATGAATTTCATCCCCGGTTGACCGGGATGAAGTTCATCCCGGGTCAAAAAGCGCGGGAATTTAAGGAAATGGACAAAAAAGCATAAACTCGCCCTAATTCTACTATGTTAGAAGTTATTTCACTTTTATTCAGTGTTTTGCCTTTAGACCTGACCGTTTGGACGAAATTCTGACCGTAATATGCAACGTTACAAGCACTGTAGTTCAGTAAACTTCATCCCGGTGTACCGGGATGTCGCGTTTATATGGGAAAAATCTGTTCCGGTGTACCGAGATCTCGGTTGCTTCAACTGGGATCCCGGTACGCCGGGACGTCCAGGTCTCCATACAAACGCAACCGCGAAAATAACAGTAAATTATCTACAAGCCGAGATCCCGGTACACTGGGATGTCCAGGTCTCCATACAAACGCAACCGCGAAAATAACAGTAAATTATCTACAAGCCGAGATCCCAGTACACTGGGATGTCCAGGTCTCCATACAAACGCAACCGCGAAAATAACAGTAAATTATCTACAAGCCGAGATCCCGGTACGCCGGGACGTCCCGGTACACCGGGATCATATAAACAGGCCCTAAGGTTCTATACAAAATGCCTCCAACTTGTTGTTTCATTTACGACTTAATTGTTTATAAATAAATCTAAAGATATTCTGACGTGAATATCATTCTATGTTCTGGTACGATTTCAACAAAATTATGTAATTTATGGCTTTCAGATTACTCTTAAATACTTGCCTCCCTAGAAATCAAAATTTTACAGGGGAGCACGCACCTGGTCTCCCTTATATAGGATTTCGAGGTTCTCGCCCCCCCCCCCCCCCCCTCCGCGAAAAAACCCCAACCCAAGCCCCTGGGTACTCCACTGTCACAACAGCAATTTTTACATTTGACTTACCAGGTAACGTGGTTTACGAAAAACTAATGAAGTGAAGAGAACACCGCTTAAAATTATCTATAAAAAGTAGAGTAACATTTAGTAATGATACTAACAGAGAATTAGTAAAGTGGAATGAAATGGAGTGAACGGTAGAGCAGAGCAGAGCAGAGCAGAGCAGAGCAGAGCAGAGCAGAGCAGAGCAGAGCAGAGCAGAGCAGAGCAGAGCAGAGCAGAGCAGAGCAGAGCAGAGCAGAGCAGAGCAGAGCAGAGCAGAGCAGAGCAGAGCAGAGCAGAGCAGAGCAGAACAAAGCAGAGCAGAGCAGAGCAGAGCAAAGCAGAGCAGAGCAGAGCAGAGCAGAGCAGAGTAGAGTAGAGGAGAGGAGAGCAGAGGAGAGCAGAGCAGAGGAGAGCAGCGGAACGGAGCAGAGTAGAGTAGAGTAGATTAGAGCAGAGTAGAGCAGCCGAGTAGAGTAGCGCAAAGCAACGCACGTGTTCAACGTCAAAATGGTCAAAATAGTACACTATAAAATCCTACAAAATCCTGTAAAATCCTGTATATAAAAAGGCCTGTAAAATCGTCCTCTAATAACCTAAACAAAATAGCTACCCGTGCGCAGGTCATTAGGAGTGGGCGGGGCGGTGTTTGATTGATGGTGAAAACAAATTAAGAAGACGTCACGTGTGGTGGAACAATATCTTCCAGTGTGTTATCGTAATGACCCTTAAAACAACACGTGTTCAGGACGCAAAATAATTAACCCACGGCAGATGTCACAATACCCAAAAATATCTCAGTAATTTAAACGTTTAATGTTTAACGTCAATGGTTAGAGCATCTAATGCAGGTTCGATCTATTTTTGGAGTATTTGAATGAGTTGATGATCGTCTACCAAATAAAATTATTAGATAGAAGAAACAAGTATATAAAATAAAAAGAATATTTTTTTCGAATAAACACTTGAAAAACTTGAGGTTGCCAAGGACGGTCTTATGCTCTTGGGGAGACGCTAAGTGGAACACGTGTTATTTGGATAATCGAAAACAGCTGAGGCATTACTACGTTCTAACTTCCTTCCTTTCGCTATCTCTCTCTCCTCTCTCTCTTCTCCTCTCCTCTTCTCTTCTCTAAACGTCTCTTCCCTTCTCGTCCCTTCCCTTCTCTTCTATTCTCTTCTCTTTATTCTCCTCTCCTCTTCCCTTCTCTTCCTTTCCCCTCCCTGCCTTCTCTTCCCTGCTCTCCTCTAGCTCTTCTCTCCCTCTTCTTCTCTTTTCTTCTTGTCTCGTCTCGTCTCTCCTCTCCTAGATCCTCACCTCACCTCACCTCACCTCACCTCCCTTCCCTTCCTTTCCCTTCTCCTCTCCTCTCTCCCCCCTCCTCTCCTCTCCTCTTCCTCCTAGATCCTCAACTCACCTCCCTTTCCTTTCCTTCCTTTCCCTTCAGTTCTCCTCTCCTCTCTCGGACCCTCTCCTCTCCTTCTCTCCTCTCCTCTCTCAATCTACATGATTTCGTCGTGTAATATTAATGCAAGCATTCCGAAGCAATTGTCATATTTAGCACAACAGTACACAGAGATTAACCCTAAACTTCATTCAACGCATTTTTGATGACATACTGGATTTTCTAGGCTTATCGTGTCAAACATTCTAATACCATGAATAATCAAACTGGCAGTTATATACCCTTCTCTTACAGTACAAACATGTCATTGGAATTCACAATCGTTTTAATAAAATAAATTCACCACGTTCCGAAACAGAAATGAACCCTGCATTGTACAACTAGAATAAAGCAACGATTATTCGCAGCAAGGTGAAGAATCAGACGACATAGTTTTACAACAACTGAAATATAGTAAGGTTAGATGTACTGCCGAAACAGAGAAACGTGGGAGTCTAACGTTTTGAACGAAGGCCGTTTCAAAGGGAAACGTAAAGAGTGTAAACACGGGAAATACTTTCCCAGCCGCTCTAGATCGCAGTGTTGAAACGTTGGGTCATGAACAGTAACTTTTTTGAAGCTACGTTCAAAAAGCCTTCAAAACCAAACTAACAAAACTTTATAAATTCCAAGCCGAAATTCCAATAGACGCATTACATAAATGTTGTATACTTAGCGACGCCAGTTAGGCGAATATGAAAGCACACATGTCAGGAGCTATAGCCAAGATCTAGCGATTGATTTTACTGGGGAGAAAACCGGGGAAAGATCCTCTATAATTATAAGAATAAAAATAGAAAAAATTCCTCAACGATTATCAGTGTGATAAATCAGTTTTGAAATATCTGTCACGCAACACGCGCTTGTCGTGTCAAGGTCGCTGATTCCGTTTAGATACGATTAGTAAAACTACGTTGCGATGCCGGAAGATGAAATATAAAACGGATAACTGCCTTGAGAAGGAATCCATATCTTTGGCGTCAAACGCAACGGGAGATATCACCATGGAAATTAATGAAGAAAGTAGGACAGATCGGGTACAAAGAGCAACGTTTTTTTTGTGCGTTGGAAGTTCCCGTTTCCATCATTGAAGGCAGTACATTTAGAAGAACAATTATATGTTTTGCTTGTTGATGACAATTGTTTTCTTGTGACTGGGAATCGGGTATTTGAGCAGATTTAGGTTGCGCGCCGCGGCAAATCGAAGGCACAACATTTGCGTACGACATCGTTGCTATCGTAGTCGTGCGCGCTATTGGACGTGGTTTCTATTAGATAGTAAATTACAACGTTATCTCTTCCGAAATGTCGTCTTTTACTATCAAAAATGCGAACAACTTGGCCACAAAACTAAAATCAAATGGCAGACGTTGCAGTCTAACTCTGGGCCACAATTACAATGTCCTACTTTTCCAATTAAGTCGGTATCACTATTGCAATATGAAGTAAAATTACCGTATTCATAGTGATATCTCTCGTTGCCAAAGATATGATGGATTGAAGTTATCAACCCTGGTCGTAGCGAGAAAACACGCGCGCTAACCGCTGTCATACCAAACAGTATCCCATAACCGAGAGTTACTCCGGGTAAATTTCCGTTCTGTTAATACGAAATTAAAGTGAGTTAGTTGCAAAAGTGACAAGGTCCTTCTGGAATGCAATATTATTTATTTATTCAACTAGAAAGCTGGTTCATATAAACACGGTGTTTTATTAGTTCTTGCTCTACAAGCTGCCGTTAGTATAGTACTTTCAGCTTAGAGTTTTTAAAGTTTTGTTAGTTCTTGCCCTAAAGCTGTTGTTAGTTAGTATAGTACTTTCAGCTTAGAGTTTGCAAAGTTTTGTTAGTTCTTGCTCTTGATGCTCTAAAGCTGTCGTTAGTTAGTATAATACTTTCACTCTTTCAGCTTGGAATTTGTAAAGTTTTGTTAGTTCTTGTTGTACAAGCTGTCGTTAGTTAGTATAATACTTTCAGCTTGGAGTTTGTGTTTTTGTTATTTCTTGCTCTACAAGCTGTCGTTAAATCGTTAATTAGTATAATACTTTCAGCTTGGAGTTTGTAAAGTTTTGTTAGTCCTTGCTCTACATCAAGTTGTCGTTAGTTAGTATAGTACTTTCAGCTCGAGGTTTGTAATGTTATCAAGACCGAGCTTTTGATGAATGCTATATTAGCCGTATAACAGCACCAATTAGATCCACACGAACTTAACGTAACTGTTTAAAGAATATATACTTCAATGCTTACTTACCATCGTCGAGGAGACGATTGTAGGTATTGGGGTCTCCATGTGCACCGTCGATGTGGTTGTGGAACGTATTGCAAAGTATCCGACAGTGAGGACAATACCGAGAGCAGACACGAATAGACCATACGCAGCTACCAAGATATTCCTATCTTTGACGTTTATAAACATCCTTAAACACCGCTGTAACTTTGGTATACTTGTATCCTGAGCATTCCTGACTTGGTTAGCGCCATAGACTTCAATAATTTCCGTAGGCATGGTGAATGTATTAGCAAGTGTCAGTTAGTTCAAATTTCTGGAGCCAAAAACGGTTCGCGCCTTCAGGGGGCCGTTAGGTAATTAACTGCCACACGACTCCTCGTAAATCGCCGTTATTGGAGTGAATTCAAAGGAAATGTGCTCTGAAGCTTAAGATACTTTACCCGGTTGTTTCTCCAAGCTAGGGTTGGTTGTTCGCTTGCTTTCTGAAGCCCAAAACGGTTTGGGCTTTCCAAGTTATAGTTGGCTAATTAAGAACCACGAGATTGGAGATATTGCCGTTATTCACGTGAAATCAAAAGAAATGACTTCTGAGGATTAAGATATCTGAGGATTAAGATACGTTACTCGGTTATTGTTTCCAACGTGAGGTCGCTTGACTTGAATTTCTTGTGGAGATTTGAGATTGTGTTATCGTAATGAGCTTGGCACACGCTCTCGTATCAAGGTGCCGTTATTGTGTTCAATTCAAACAAAGTGTGTTGGCAGTGAGCAGGCCCCCTGCAGATGTGGTTAGTTATGTATGCAGACTTGATAAGAGTGTTAATGAGTGTATACAATAGTTGGTCTGTCAAGCATTGCAAGTACATTGACACACTTGGCGCGTGCTTTGTTGTTTAGTCGTGGCACACGTGCAAGTCATTTGAAGAGAATGAATAACAAACTAATTATACGCATCAATCACTCTTGCTTTCATTCAGACCCGGTTTACACGATGACGGTACAATTTGAAAACGGAACAAAATCATGCCGTTTAGGCCTTGCGTTTACACGATATCGGCACAAAAATGACATGAAAACGTCACAAAATGAATATGTATATATTCTACACTCGAATTTTCTTTCACCAAAAATCCCTAGAACATGCTATGTCATCGAGTGAAATGCCCAATATTACTTTTAACAAAATGAAGATGGGTTCCTTGACGGCATGAAATGAAAACGGAACACTAACCGGTATCGTGTAAACGCCCGTGCCGTAACAGTTTGATGACGGTAATCGCGATATATACGACCACAGTATTCGGGTCAACAGTATTCACAAAGTCTTCTCAATTCTCATTGGAAGAGAGTAGTCACATGCTAATCCGTCACCGGCGCCGTGTAAACGCAAGACTTTTTGGCCTGTATTTACACACCGGCATGATTGTGTTCCGTCATCAAATTGTGCCGGCATTGTATAATTAACGGGGTCTCACACACAAAGTTTCTTCGAGTCTTGTTCGCCTTCGTTCTTGTCTTGTTCTTTTTTGTTCAGTCGTATTCGTCTTTGTTCTCGTCATAGTCAATACCTTTTCGCTAATTACGTAACGCTTCATGAGAACGAGGCAAGGGCCAAGTTAATCCCGCCATATTTGTTCATGGAAGAAGATGGCTATTAGTAATAACGTCCAAACTACATATGGTAGAAATACATCGTGTACGTATGTTGTTAGGCATCTCATAAGCTTTCATTTGATGTATATTTCAAGTTTCTGTTGTGTGTAACTTTTTAAAATGTCCAAAATGTTCGCACCATTGCTTGTCAAGTAATAATGATGGACTTCTCACAACTGTTGTAGAATTTCGGATATTGTTTTTAAAATACTTAACGCACAACTTTGAAACATATATCAAACAGAAGATACTGTAAAATGCCATTTGCGGTAGAACTTTCAAGTTTTAATGGGAAGTATATTAAAAATGGGAAACGTACTATTATCGTCTGTTGGATGAATTTTTAGGTTTGTTTTGTTTACAACTCAGACCAAGATAATAGTACGTTTTCCCATTTTAAAATACTTTCCATTAAGTTAGAAACCTGAAAGTTCTACGGCAAATAGCATTTTACAGTATCTTCTGTTTGATATAGTTTCAAAGTTGTGCGTTAAGTATTTTAAAAACAATATCCGAAATTCTACAACAGTTGTGAGAAGTCCATCATTACTTTACTTGACGAGCAATGGTGCGAACATTTTAGACATTTTAAAAAGTTACACACAACACAGAAACAAATGAAAGCGTACGAATAGCCTAACAACATACATAACGTTATTAGCTATATGGCGGGATTTATACTACGACTAGAAATTACTATCGCAAGTGATGTGCTGCCTCATGAGGGGCCTGTACTGGGTTCCGAAATCCCACCATCCCGACCAATTTCCCCTTCAAATCCCGTATCCCGCCATGTCTCATTCCAATTTCCCGTTCCCGCCATTTTTCTGATACTGTTCAAAGTAGTTATGATTTAGGACACTTAGAGGTGGGCTGCAAATGGCGAAAGAACGCGGTATTAAGAAAACAGAACACGATTTGAATACAAAATCGCGACTCTAATAGGATAATATAGGATGCTGATAGACACTATTGGACATATTGAGGATAACAAAGAATCGCGAGGAATATATAATTGAAACAAAGAAGGATGATCAAGGATAATAGTTTAAAATATGTCTTAAATATAGACATAATATATAAAGGAGAGAGCCTGGGTACGAGGTTGATATTTGGCAAGATCTACGGTCATCTACGTCATCTACTGACTACTGAATGAAAACAATGGTCACAAATATCACAAATGACAGCAGAATATAAAAAGTCAATAAAAACCGGCTAGAATTCGTATTGATATATCCTGTATACCGCTAAATTATAGTCTAAATTCCCGCATCTCGCCATGTTATTTTTAACAATCCCGCTCCCGCCGATGATTTAAAATCCCGCTTCCCGACGAATATTTTCGTAAAATCCCGAATACCGCTCAAAATTTTGCCCGATCCCGCCATCCCACAAAACCAGTACAGGCCCCTCCCTCATGTGGGACGAAATTCCCAGTATAAGCCCTGGGTATTTTCCAATTGCAACAGACAGAGGGTATTTACACAGTTATTTTTAATTTTTAATTACAAGATTTAGAATTCAACATTACTATGGCCTATCTTTTGATATAATTGGCAAGGGTTTTGACAGGGTAAACACTATAGTATACAAGTAACAAATCACGATGGCTCTTGCTGTGACAAAACTATCAATGCACAGGGGCGGATTTAGCGTTAGTCAAATAAGTCAGATGACTAACGTGAACCCAACAGACCTAACAGACCCAGCGGACCCAACAAACCCAACAAACCGAACAGAACCAACAGACCCAACAGACCCAACAGACCCAACAGAACCAACAGAACCAACAAACCCAACAAACCCAACAAACCCAACAGACCCAACAGACCCAACAGACCCAACGGACCCAACGGACCCAATAGACCCACAGACCAAACAGACCCAACAGACTCAGCAGACCCAACAAACCCAACAGACCCAACAGACCAACAAACCTTGTGTTCGTCTTCGTTCTTGTGTTCCTCTTCGTGTTCGTTCGTCTTCGTTCTCTTGTTCGTCTTCGATCTCGTGTTCGTCTTCGTGTTCGTCTTTGTTCTCGTGTTCGTCTTCGTTCTTGTGTTCGTCTTCGTTTTCGTGTTCGTCTTCGTTCTTGTGTTCGTCTTCGTTTTCGTGTTCGTCTTCGTTCTTGTGTTCGTCTTCGTGTTCGTTCTTGTCTTCGTTCTTGTCTTCGTTCTTGTCTTCGTTCTCTTGTTCGTCTTCGTTTTCGTGTTCGTCTTCGTTGTCGTGTTCGTCTTCTTCCTCGCGTTCGTTCTTGTGCTCGTCTTCGTTCTTCGTTCTTTGTTCTCGTCTTCGTGCTTGTCTTCGTGCTTGTCTTCGTTCTCGTGCTTGTATTCGTTCTCGTCTCCGTTCGCGTTCGCGTCTTCGTCTTCCGGCTGAGTATCTATCTGGTCATGTTGGTTTATTTGACTAACTTCAGTTAATTGATTCAAGTGATTTCCTATCTATCTTTATTTTACGACTACTGTATGTACATAAAATATTCTATTTATGTAAATATATCTAATTATTATTACCGCTATATCATTGCTATCAAATTCACTATTACAATTTATAAGTAATAACATGACTTGAGGGAAATTAGCGATTAAATTTCCCCGTCGCCGAGGAAAGATTTGTGAAAGTCCGAGGGCCGCAGGACCGAGGACTTTTACAAATCTTCCCGAGGCAAAGGGAAAATTTAATCGCTAATTTCCCGAAAAGTCACGTTATTAGTTTGTGGTAAAATTATCTGAAATTTTGGAACAATGTTTGATAAGACTTATTTACGTTAAAGAAAAGTTGTTTATGGTTGATACTAAAACAATTAGACAACTCGCCCTCGTTTTCTACGAGCAGGTAGTCAACTCGGCTTCGTCTCGTTGACTATCAGCTCTTAGTATAATTTCATAGTGGAAAAGAGGCTTTCCAGCTATCTGATTGGTCCGCTCAGCGGTGAATCTGAGGTGATAGTCACCGCCTAGCGCGGTGACTATTACATCACAAGAAATTGTTCTTCAAAAGTAGTTTTGGAAAAGAGATTGGTACTTATTCAACACTGCACTGACTTTACTCGTTTCAGTCTCCCCCTCGGAGTTGTCATTTTGAAGTATGACATTTTAGAATTTGTTGATTCATTGAAGTGTTTATTTTTTTTTTCAAAATGGGGTCTGTAGTTTTTGAGACAAACAAAAGAGCATAATACTGAAAACACTTATCACTGAGATGTTGTACATATCAAATATCGTAAAAACAAAACTTTATAAAGGTAAGGAAGTATATTTTCTATATTTCTTCGTATTTTTTTGTATGTTTTGGCTAGGTTTTGGTCGTAGCGATGTTTTCGAAAAACTCGTCACGAGTGAAGAACATGAATTAAGTGCAAAAACGCCGTAACACAGGGTCCAAAACACCAGAATAAAAGTCTTTTTAGCATATACTTGAATGTATTACAAGTTCAATTCCAAAGTAGGATGTTGTTTACTCTTTTTTTGAAATTATTTACTGACAAAGACTGTGGCTTGCTAACATCGTCTGTGAATAAACAGAATCACCACTGTTAAAATGAAAGCAGTTGTTTAAAAGTTTTTGTTTCAACGTTATTGGTTTTTTATCAACCTCTGAAATTATACTAAAACAATTAGTCACCTCAGTCTCGGTGACTATCGGTGTATTTACCTCGCCGCTTCGCGGCTCGGTAAATATTCACCGATAGTCACCTCGACTTCGGTGACTAATTGTTAAATAGAAAGTTCGGTCTCGTTGTCTAATTGTTAATTATTATTATTATTATTATTATTATTATTATTAAAGTTTCCATTATTATTAATATTCTCACTATTATCCCCCAATATAAATTATTTCGTTAGCTAATACCTTTGATAATCCCACCATATGATTTTCTTAGAGAAGAAATTTTTACGTAGGGTGTAATAAATTAGCAATTCAATTTAGTATGCAAAATCATTCTGAGTAATGCTGCCCGTGGCAGAAGTTCATTGTAATGGCGGTCCCATTGGTGCTGAAGAAGCTATTCGAAGATAACTCATGAATATGTTTCACGATGAACGTTTAAAGTGCACATGACATAAAATTCACCCCCTTTTTTTATTGTTTTTGAAAGAACATTTAAAATAATGGAAAATGGCTTTTACAATTTACATGTCTTTCAGAGCTCATCCCATTCTTGAGTTATCAATAAAAAAATTTCGGCTATGACGTCATTAGTTGTGCATAGCATAAAATGGAAAATTAACTACTGTATATCTTCGCATTGGTTTGACCAAACTGACTCAAACTTTGCTGACTTATTCATTCTAGACCCTTCCGTACTTCTGAGTAGTTTGAGCCAGTTTAGTTAATGATTGACATTCGCTACAGCCTGGGTGCAGTCCCAGTGATTGACATTCGCTACAGCCTGGGTGCAGTCCCAGTGATTGACATTCGCTACAGCCTGGGTGCAGTCCCAGTGATTGACATTCGCTACAGCCTGGGTGCAGTCCCAGTGAGCTACACTAGCTACAGCCTGGGTACTAATGAGAAGATATTTTACATTTTACATTGATTTTACATTTTACGCTATGCACTAATGACGTCATAGCAGAAATATTGTAGTCGATATCTCAAGAATGGGATAAGATCTAAAAGGCATGCAAAAGCCATTTTCCATTATTTTAAATGTCCTTTCAAAAACAACGATAAAAAACGGGGGTGAATTTTCATGTCATGTGCACTAATGAAAACGCTGAGTCCACTAGCCGATGCCAAGGACTTTTCCCGACCTACCAATTTCAAAAAAGCCATGGGAACGAGGTTGACGTTAGCTTCGATACGAGAATTGCCTGTAAATGTTCTTCGAGCAATTTTGCTCCGAAAAATTTCCATTTGCAAACTCGGAAATTTTTTCCAACTCAAATAGCTCTAGGAACATTTACACCTGTTACCTCGCCTTGCAAGGAATCAGATTCCTGTGTTGTACATAATTAATAACACTTCTAATCAACTTATCTTCATTCTTGATTTTTCTGAAGTTATTAAAAATTAGAGTATCCTTCAAAAGAATCGATGTATTTTGCAAGAACTTGGTAACAGAACTGAAGCTGAGCCTGAAATAAAAACACAAAGATTGATGAGAGAGGAAGGAAGGAAGGAAGGAAGGAAGGAAGGAAGGAAGGAAGGAAGGAAGGAAGGAAGGAAGGAAGGAAGGAAGGAAGGAAGGAAGGAAGGAAGGAAGGGAGGGAGGGAGGGAGGGAGGGAGGGAGGGAGGGAGGGAGGGAGGAAGGAAGGAAGGAAGGAAGGAAGGAAGGAAGGAAGGAAGGAAGGAAGGAAGGAAGGAAGGAAGGAAGGAAGGAAGGAAGGAAGGAAGGAAGGAAGGAAAAACACTACATAATAACTTACTGTATTTTCAACAAATTGTGGCCTCTTTTCCCGAATAAGTTTGATGCATTGAAACACGTCAACTCTGTGTTCAGCTTTCAACCTTTCCAGACAAATACTCAACGTAAGAAATGTTCCGGTTCTGCCTGCACCATTACTACAACAAAAAATAAAAACAACATTTTACTTAAAGGTAAGGTGAAGTGAGGTGAAGTGAAGTGAAGTGAAGTGAAGTGAAGTGAAGTGAAGTGAAGTGAAGTGAAGTGAAGTGAAGTGAAGTGAAGTGAAGTGAAGTGAAGTGAAGTGAAGTGAAGTGAAGTGAAGTGAAGTGAAGTGAAGTGAAGTGAAGTGAAGCCAATCGCTACTTTACCCGCAATGGACTACCATAGGTCCTTGGCTGTTCTGTCTTTGAGCAGTCAGGATGGCTTGAATCATTTGAAGGATGTCGTCAGTTTTTGTCGGCACTCCTCCTTTATTCCACTGAGTGTATTGAAAATGACGAACACTGCTTGAACTTTCGAATTCCTAAATGACAAAACAGTAAACGAAATTTCAATCACTATATATATCCCCTCTAAATTTCCCTTCTTCAGTTTACAACGTACCGAAGTACTAGAGATGGATAATTTTCGAAAGACAAACGCCTGATCTTCGACACAGTTATCAAGCCTGACGAACAAGTTGCCATACTGGATTGCTTTTGTCTTCTCAGTTGGAAAATATTCTGGGTAGATCTAGAGAAGAGAAAAACAGATGAGATTGGACGATTGAAGTGTTGAAAATATTTCAACTTCATTTAATTTCACTTCACTTCACTTCACTTCACTTCACTTCACTTCACTTCACTTCACTTCACGTCACGTCACTTCACTTCACTTCACTTCACTTCACCTCACCTCACCTCACCTCACCTCACCTCACCTCACCTCACCTCACCTCACCTCACCTCACCTCACCTCACCTCACCTCACCTCACCTCACCTCACCTCACCTCACCTCACTTCACTTCACTTCACTTCACTTCACTTCACTTCACTTCACTTCACTTCACTTCACTTCACTTCACTTCACTTCCCTTCCCTTCCCTTCCCTTCCCTTCCCTTCCCTTCCCTTCCCTTCCCTTCCCTTCCCTTCCCTTCCCTTCCCTTCCCTTCCCTTCCCTTCCCTTCCCTTCCCTTCCCTTCCCTTCCCTCCACACCACTCCACTTCACTCCACTGTACTCCACTCCACTCCACTTCACTCCACTTCACTCCACTTCACTCCACTCCACTCCACTCTACTCCACCCCACTTCCCTTCCCTTCCCTACAGTCATACCAAACTCTCTTCTTTAAAATCATTCAACATAATAACAAGAGGAGACTTTTGTTCGTAGATCATCTCCCAGAAGTCTGCAAATGTGTTAGTCAGCGGACTTTCTGTGGCTATGTAGGCATTCTTCTGCTTATAACCCTTTGAGAGAAAAAAACGAGAAAAAGAAAGCAAGAGTTACTAAAGCTTTTTTGGTGTGTTTTCAGTCTAAAATAGTCTTTCTGACTAGTTAAGCGACAAGAATTCAGATGATAAATAAATGTTACATATGTGTACAACCTGTAACCTTCTGATGACCAGTGAGACACTCTAACCATTGAGCTACAAGAACTCAGATGGTAAGTGAAGGTTACATATGTGTACAACCTGTAACCTTCCGATGACCAGTGAGACACTCTAACCATTAAGCTACAAGAACTCAGATGGTGAGTGAAGGTTACATATGTGTACAACCTGTAACCTTCTGATGACTAGTGAGACACTCTAACCATTGAGCTACAAGAACTCAGATGGTGAGTGAAGGTTACATATGTGTACAACCTGTAACCTTCTGATGACCAGTAAAACACTCTAACCATTGAGCTACTGAGGTTCAGATGGAGAGCTAAGATTGTAAATTCATAGTCATATGTGCTTCCTAAGTGGTAGCGTTTGCATATGAGATGTAGTTAAAGCGATGGTAAGCACTTGGTTAATGTAACAGACGTTTGGTAGACGTGTACCTTTAATCGAGCTCAAATACTTACGAAAAATATTTCTGAACGTCATAAATTTGAAAAAGAGTATTTGAACGTCTACCAGATGCCAGTCTAGTGTCAGTAACAGACGTTTAGTGCGCGATGTTCAGCATTAGCTAGGCCAGCGCAGGCGCAATGCATACTTACATCAACAAACGTCGCGTTGATGTAATCCGAACCTTCCTTTGTTAATTTGCGTGAGAGAGTTACTCTTGCGTAGTCAGCTAAAAAAAGTCGGGGAAAAAACAAGAAAAATAAAAGCGTTTAGTCGCAACCACTGAATCGCTGTATATAACTGGACTGGAAGCTTTGTCGAAAAATGACGGAAATAAATAAAGTTCAAAGATAAAATATATAAAAGTTAAGAAATGGCATTACTTGGATAGATGTCCAATGTACGGTTCTTTGAAGTGTTGCCTTTTAATGTGGCTGTCTGACATTCTTCTGTGGTTAAGACTGGAGACAGATTCTTGAGACGCTTTAAGAATAGAATAGAATAATATTGCATAGGATAGTATAGGATAGAGTGGAATAGAGTGGAATGGAGTGTAATAGGGTAGGGTAGGGTAGGGTAGGGTAGGGTAGGGTAGGGTAGGGTAGGGTAGGGTAGGGTAGGGCAGGGTAGGGTAGGGCAGGGCAGGGCAGGGCAGGGCAGGGCAGGGCAGGGCAGGGCAGGGCAGGGCGGAGCGGAGCGGAGCGGAGCGGAGCGGAGCAGAGCAGAGCAGAGCAGAGCAGAGCAGAGCAGAGCAGAGCAGAGCAGAGCAGAGCAGAGCAGAGCAGAGCAGAGCAGAGTAGAGTAGAGTAGAGTAGAGTAGAGTAGAGTAGAGTAGAGTAGAGTAGAGTAGAGTAGAGTAGAGTAGAGTAGAGTAGAGTAGAGTAAAGTAGAGTAGAGTAGAATGAAGAAATTTCTTTTTAAAAACTCGAATTAGTGTTACCTGGAAAAGTTCTTCAAATCCTGTCTGTTTTGTCGCCGAGTTTCTTTTCAGTAAATTCTCTATAGTGCCTTCCAGAGAACTTCCCTCAATTTCATTCACGCCACAGAGAATATATTCCAAAATAGCTTCGTGCACGAGAATATACTGATCCTAAAAGACAATATGCAAAGAAACCAATCCTTCACTCTTTACCCTGATGAAGGACTCTGCTTGAAACGTCAGTATCTCGTTATCAAAACTATTCTCAGCAGTTTACCATCTTTTCACTTTACTATCTAAAACACTGCCTACACAACACTCTAATTGTTACGCTGATGAAGGACTCTGCTTAAAACGTCAGTATTTCGTTATTAAAACTATTCTCAGCGGCTTTGCCTACACAACACTTTAGTTTTTATTCTGATTAAGGACTCTGCTTGAAACGTCAGTATTTCGTTATCAAAACTATTCTCAGCAGTTTACCATCTTTTCATTTTGCTCTATCTAAAACACTGCCTACACAACACTTTAGTTTTTACTCTGATGAAGAGCTCTGCTTGAAACGTCAGTATTTCGTTATTAAAACTATTCTCAGCAGTTTACCATCTTTTCACTTTGCTCTATATGAAACACTGCCTACACAACACTCTAGTTTTTACTCTGATGAAGGGCTCTGCTTGAAACGTCAGTATTTCGTTATTAAAACTATTCTCAGCAGTTTACCATCTTTTCACTTTGCTCTATCTAAAACACTGCCTACACAACACTCTAGTTTTTACTCTGATGAAGGACTCTGCTTGAAATGTCAGTATTTCGCTATAAAAACTAATCCCAACAGTTTACCATCATTTCATTTTGGTTTGGTTAAAATAATGCTTTTGGCTACCTACCATTGTCTGGATCATGTCCACTCGACTTTTTCTCATTTCACGCACTATTTCAAATACATCAACTGAGTGCTTTTGCTCAAGTGACAAACATTCGATAACATGGTGAATACAGATAAATGTACCAGTGCGACCAACTCCAGCACTAGGAGAATAGAAGTTATAATGCATGGTTAGAAAAAGGTCTGTGGAAGACACAGACAGACAGACGGACGGACGGACGGACGGACGGACGGACGGACGGACGGAGAAGAACGAACGAACGAACGAACGAACGAACGAACGAACAAACAAACAAACGAACGAAGAAACAAACAAACAAACAAACAAACAAACAAACAAACAAACAAACAAACAAACAAACAAACAAACAAACAAACAAACAAACAAACAAACAAACAAACAAACAAACAAACAAACAAACAAACAAACAAACAAACAAACAAACAAACAAACAAACAAACAAACAAACAAACAAACAAACAAACAAACAAACAAACAAACAAACAAACAAACAAACAAACAGACAGACAGACAGACAGACAGACAGACAGACAGACAGACAGACAGACAGACAGACAGACAGACAGACAGACAGACAGACAGACAGACAGACAGACAGACAGACAGACAGACAGACAGACAGACAGACAGACAGACAGACAGACAGACAGGCAGGCAGGCAGGCAGGCACGCAGGCAGGCAGGCAGGCAGGCAGGCAGGCAGGCAGGCAGGCAGACAGACAGACAGACAGACAGACAGACAAACAAACAAACAAACAAACAAACAAACAAACAAACAAACAAACAAACAAACAAACAAACAAACAAACAAACAAACAAACAAACAAACAAACAAACAAACAAACAAACAAACAAACAAACAAACAAACAAACAAACAAACAAACAAACAAACAAACAAACAAACAAACAAACAAACAAACAAACAAACAAACAAACACGCAAAGACCTGCAATGGACAATCATTGGTCCAGTAATTCGGTGGCTCATCAATCTGATACAATTCTGAAATGCCAACAGTTGAGTTGGATACTTAGGAACACCATGATCCGGCCAGGCAGTGAAGTGGAACTGAAAAACAAGCCTTTGGTTTTCACCCTAAATTATAAATTAAAGAAAAATATTTAATATACAATAAGTTAACGTTTATTATCATCACCACCACTACAACCACCATCATAATTACCATGACCAGTAATTTCACCAACATCATCACCATCACCACCACCACCACCAGTAATATAACCACCACCACCACCACCACCACTATCATCACCACCACCACCGTCACCACTATCATCACCACCACCACCACCACCGTCACCACTATCATCACCACCACCATCAACATCACCATCACCACTACCATCACCACCATCATCATCACCATCACCACTATCACCACCATCGTCACCACCACCATCACCATCACCACAATCACCATCATCCTCACCACCACCATCATCACCACTATCATCACCACCATCATCATCACCACCATCATCATCACCACCATCACGACCACCATCACCACCACTATCATCACCACCATCATCACCACCATCAGCACCATCGTCACCACCATCACCACCACCATCACCACCACCATCATCACCACCATCATCACCACCATCATCACCACCATCATCACCACTATCATCAGCATCATCATCATCATCACCACCACCATCATCACCACCATTATCACCATCACCACTATCATCATCACCATCACCACCATCATCATCACCATCACCACTATCACCACTATCACCATCATCCTCACCACCACCATCATCACCACTATCATCACCACCATCATCATCACCACCATCATCATCACCATCATCACCACCATCATCATCACCACCATCATCATCACCACCATCACCACCACCATCACCACCATCACCACCATCACCACCATCACCACCATCACCACCATCACCACCATCACCACCATCACCACCATCACCACCATCACCACTATCAACATCATCATCACCACCACCACCATCACCATCACCACTATCACCACCATCATCACCACTATCATTACCACCACTAGCACCACCGCCATCATCGTCATTAATACCACCACCATCATCACCACAACCATAATTTTTTTCCTGGATAACAACTAAAGCTTACCTTCACAAGAAGGAATGTTCGGATAACGTAATAAGAAAACAGTTGTCTATTTTGCATTGTGACAGTAATATTACCATATTCCTGGGACTTATCTGGCCAATATTTTGAACATTTCACCTAAAAAAACAAAATGTCGTAACTGCTTGACATTATACTCAGACAATGCTTCAATAATACTACACTACTTAGGGGTTGATTACATGAGCTGGACTAGCCCGATTAACCGGGCTCGCGCGATTGATTCGGATCGTATTGTGGTTGTGAATTAAGGACTTATTAACCGAGTGCGAGGTCTGTACGGGAAAGTATTTGCCTGAGGTTTGCGTACAGACCGAGCGACGAAGGAGCGAGGTTTGTGCGATAAAACCGAGGGCAAATACTTTCCCGCACAGACCGAGCAAACGAGGTTAATAAGGAATTTATTATATGGCTATTGGTTTATTTTATATTTAAGCTTCGAGCGTTGTTTTCGTCTTCGGAGTATGCTGTTTACCTTACCTGTTGACTTTTTCGAGTCGCTTCTTGACCTTCTTATTTACACCAGTTCGGCTTTTATTGGTCGTGTTTTTAGATAAACAGCTTTAAAGGAAACCAGCAGTGATGTTCCAACACATTTTATTGTTCAGAATATTTGAATAAAGATACCTGTTTCTCTTTTATTTGTATTCAAATCAACTCAGAAATGTTCCCGCCAAAACTTAAAGGGCCGAGAAAAAAGCGTATTGACCGGTCGGTCAATGTCGTAAAATCCCGACCTCTCAGGAACCAATCAGCGTGCGTCGTTTTGCGTACGGACCGGAAATCAAACCCAGCCATATAATAAAACTGGCTACAAGACTGCAGCAAAACATTTGGTCATTTTATGAACGCAAACAAAAAATAGCGCTTCTGTTTATTAAAGTTTTCATGCCAATTCGAAATGCTATAAGCGAACAACTAGTTACTACATATAATGCTCTGAAAATTGGCAGTTTGGTAGATAAATATCACAGCGAAAAATGTGTGTCTGGGTTTGTAAAAAATCCAAATGCTTTTGGAGTTATCGAATTTTTACTATTACAGCTAAAACACAATCTCACAGGAGGTAGAATGGGTTTGTATAAAAGGCCGTAAATTTCTGTAAAGTGCTCTCAATACATGGATCGCGAATGTCGACTGCGCATCAGAATGACGCGTTCTGAGTCGGGATAAAACTTATTTCAATTTATAACATTAGGCTGAGGAATTCAGTACAATGAGTTCAGAAATGTAAATGAAAATGCAAATGAAAACTGTAACTTTAGCCTGATGTTATAAAGTTAATAAGGTTTATCCCGACTCAGAACGCGTCATTCTGATGCGCAGTCGACATTCGCGATCCATGTATTCGTCAGAATTTATGCCACAAAAATAAAATAGATATCGCTAAACAGCTATGAATTTGTAGAATACAATGGTGTCTTTGGTTTCGCGATAAACACAAACCGTTAATAGTTGCGAATTGTTTAATTAAAACCAGAGGGCTTCACTCGGGGCGACTTACGAACAAAGCGTTTCATTTTGTTCAAAAAAATCTTTCGCAGTTCGATTCCGAGATAAGTGTCCAAAAACGGTGTCAGCGTTTTTTTATTTATTGCCTGGTTTCGAATTTATGACTTATTTTGTCCCAATGTTGGTCGAAAAACAGCATTTTTGATGTAGCCGTAAAAACCTATCTGTGTATTGTCACTTTTGTGACGTAATAGGTTTTCCTCTATCAGATACATCGGCGCGCGAAACGTTCGGAGCGAATTACATAGCCAATATAAGCGAAGGTGTGCCGATGTTTTCCGATGTAGCTATGTGTGTAATGTGATTTAGTGAATATGGCGTCGACTTCCTTCTGCTTCATTTGGCTTCGTCCATTATGTCCTACGAACGATTGAGTCATTGAAAACAAGTTGTTTCTTTTGATTTTGGGGAAATTTTATCAAGGTAAGGAAGTAATTATAACTATACCGTGTCACATCAACGTTAATCTCTAAACATGATGTAAATTGCCTGTTGTACTGGGCCACCTTTTATGAAATAGTTGTTTAAAAGGAAATATCTATTTGCAGTTGTTTTACTTTTAACTCAAGGCATTTTGTCCTCAACGTTACTGTATAAAGCCCGGCAGTTACAGACAAAACAGTTTATAGTTTAAAAAATAAATATAGAAAGCATACCCTAGTGATTCACTGATTCATTTTACGGGATTTTAATACTCTAAAAGCCATTGTTCCATTATAAATATGCGTCAAAATATTATACACTGTACTGTACTGTACTGTACTGTACTGTACTGTACTGTACTGTACTGTACTGTACTGTACTGTACTGTACTGTAAGCTGATATTTTATTAAATGTGCAACTGTATATGCTATAAAGCAGTGCAACCAAAGCGATCCATTTCTTCAAAAATGGAATCAAAAATTCAACTCTTAGTAAATGCTCCTACCACGATTATTATTAATGACACTTTTTTGCTTCATAGATACTTATATATATTCTTCCCTAAATGACCGATTTTTTTGTTTTCTGTTTTAGAAATATTGACTGACATGTGTTCATAGCTTGTGACAGTTGTTGCACAGGAACCAATGTGTTTAATAGTGGTGACATTCTGATCAGACATTATCTGTGTAGTGAATTATCGCATAACTCAAACTAAACAAACTTAACAAATTAATAAGTGAAGTGTGTGTAGTATATACATGCAGTACCACATGCACTACATGTACAACTCATCAGATCACTTTAACTACATCTCATATGCAAACGCCACCAGTTAGGAGTGCTATGACTGACTTTGCAACCTTACTGTAGCTCTCCATCTGACCCTGACTCAATGGTTAGAGCATCTAAACCAGTCATTAGAAGGTTGCAGGTTTGAATCCTCTCTGGGGCTCAGAAATTTTTCCTGAGTAATTGAGCTTGACAAATGTCCAAATGTCTGTTATATATTGTGTAAGTATGTTGCATTATTACTGAGGAAAGTAACTAACATCGAGGAAAATCCTTGATCCTTTGTTTATGTAATTGACCGAGGTCAAAAATCTGCTAGTTTTAGTGAGGGCAAACAATCTGTCTCAGTTTTAACTGTTGTTGATATGCAGACAGGATGTAACCAGTATGTAACTTATTATGACAGTATTATTTTTGCATGTGTATACACATAGTAGAAAATTGTCATGCTAAACTAGTCAAATATCAACAAACATTCTGAAAAGTTCTTAATATGTATTTTAGCAAATTAAATTGGCTATTTCCTGATTTGGTATATTGCTATGTCCTCTGTTATATTAATTACACATTTACACTCCCTGTCAGTGTCTTTGATGATCATTGCAACCAAAGGTCCATTGGGTCATTCCAGAAAACATCCACACCTCCCCCATGGAGGAAATGTGAAGTTGACCCCCTCCCCCCTTCAGACGTCCTAGTACATTTTACTATTATCAGAAGTAGATTTACCCCCTCCCCTCCCCTCCTGGGATGGCACAAATTTCATCTGTGGGGGAGGTATGGATCTCTTCTGGAATGACCCATTCACATGATCTGATTAACTGGACTCAATTTTCCTCCTGGTACATGTAATGTGGATTTACTTAGTATACAGGGAGTAGTCACTAGTCAGTTATGTCTTATCACAATTGCTATACATGTAGTTGTTATTAAATGATATGTATCATGAGAAAAATCAGATTATGTGATAGATACATCACCATCATATTGGTTGATGTTTGGCTTGGCATTCACTGTTGACACACCAGTCACCATCATGTTTATTTTAGCAAGATCGCGTACAATGTCACGTGATTGCAAAGATGTTGTAGCCCTAAACGTAGACGCATGTACGCATTGCGTACCTATTTTTAACTTTGGTCAATAAAATCGGCAAAACTCGACATATCAAAAAACGCTGACACCGCTTTGCTGGAAATTTATCTCGGAATCAAACTATATACTAGAAATACATGAATGCAACAACCCCTCGCCCGCTTTTATTAAATGCTTTTTTGAAACACCCCCACCCCCCTGATTAAAATAAGCACTGATGTACAGCCAATATAAAAACAAACAGATATAAAAACAAATGATAATCCTCAAGATAATTCTATAATTTATGGATAAGATGACTGAACTGATTCATATACATGCATGTTTGCAAAGGCAGAATTAAAAGTCAACAGCTCAAAAATTACATTTGAAATAGAGTCCGAGATAAAAACAATTCGGTAGAATCGGATTCTAGAAAGAAATATTAAACAGACAATGTTTCAGTCGAAAATTTGGAAATACAGCCAAAAAAATCGCCAAAGTCCATGAGTATTTAATAATAAAAGGTGCAATGCAATGCCAATGAAAAACATCACGTCTACATCTAAGCTTTATATAAAGGTAGTGTTTTACTTTTAAGTTAGTTTTAGTTAAGCTGATTTATGGTTTGGACGAGCAAAGAGAAAGCACGAAAACGTGAAGCTGTATATTGTTTAGGTTAATAAGCGAAAACATGAAAACAACAAGAATCCTACCGTTAACTTTAAAATGATTTGACATTTTGACCACGGAGTTACTACAAACACTGGAATTCAGATCGAGTTTTTGTTTACCATACGGGGTTTGGTTTCTTCAACTTCTCTGGTTTCTCTTCAAGATATATTAAACGGATTGTTTGTATCCTTCTTTTCTTCGTGCTCCATTTCGTTTCGTTTAAATAAACGAAAGCAAAATACAATGTTTGAGAGTTTATAGTTTTCTTCGTCGCTAGTCACCAGTGCCCAACAATTCTTACCGCGTGACACCGTACCAAACATATATATATATAAATAAATAAATAAACTATTTCCCAGATTTCGTCTCCCTCGCTTTTTCTACACGCGTGTAAAATGGACTCCACGCGTGTCGAGATTAGCACCCTCACCGGGCTCCGGGCCTTCGACCCTCCGCCCGGCTCGGGGACAAAAAAAGATTTTGAACAAAATAAAACGCTTTTTACTCGAGTCGCCCCGAGTGAAGCCCTCTTCTTTTAATTAAAAAATTCACAACTATTCCAGAAATTTGGGTCATTTGTGCCGCTGCTCTCGGTCAGCGGCTATATTCGCCTGATAATATAATTATGTATTCTATAGAATTTCTAATGATCGAGTGTGATTCTACTGTATTCTAGTGTTTCTCATTATTCAGGTCATTGAGTTCTTTAGAATTCGCCTAAATCGTGCATGTACGTATATATAAACAACCTGAAAAGGCGATAAGGACTGTAAAATCAAGCAAGTTCAAACGCTTTTGGAAGTACTATGCTAGAGACAAATGAGGACCTTTATGTGCTCCCGAAGTAGACTGACCCATGCCGAATGCAACGCAAGTCGGGCACTTGGCATCGCCCGTAACGTTGTTGGTCAATTTGGCCAATTTCTAGAACCTGTTTGCAAAGATTACTATGGCTAACACTATGGATAGTGGCGCTTTCAGTGCAAAAATAAGACGAGCTAGGGAAGTACTTTGTCGTCGAAGTAAGCAAATGTTTTTTAGTTATAACTGTTTCTTAGCCCATGCTGAAGTCAAATGGAGTCAGGCAAAGAAGAAATATGTCACCGTTTAAATTTGAATTATTATGTGCTCTCCTTATTATTTACTGTGGAGAATCTCCATTATTGTGGTCCTTAATACGCACGCGCGCCACCATCTTGTCCCAAATTTCTGGTTTATCGCGAAACCAAAGACACCATTGTATTCTACAAATTCATAGCTTTCTAACGATATCTATTTTAATTCTTTGAACGTTTTCATGGCGATAAAGTAATATAAATAAGTTTTGTGGAAACACCACGTAAAATATTTCTTTGCTAAGTTTTCCGCCTGTTGACTCACGCCTTCATCAGAGCAATGACAACAAGTTGTTGGCTCACTTCAATGACAATTTGCTCACTTCACTTTCACTTTCTAATTTGCTCACTTTCACTCAATGACAACAAGTTGTTGACTCCTTCGGTACATCCAGAGCCGAATACACAGCCTCAGCAAGAACCACCTTCAGTTTCTCTTCCGTATATCGGACCAGCATCTCACAAGATTGAGAGGATTCTAAATCGTGCTGGTATGAAGGTATTTCACAGTAGTCAACACAAATTGTTCAAGTTACTTTTCACACATTACGTGGTGTTTCCACAAAAACTTAAATAATAAATTCTGACGAATTGAGAGCTCTTTACAGAAATGACCCTGCAAACCTTAACGAAGACATTAACTGGGCTCACGCGCAGGGACGTAGGCAGGAATTTTTAGTCAGGAGGGGCAGTAAGACTACCCAATTCTAGGGGGATCCGGGGGTATGCTCCCCCGGAAACTTTTTGAAATTTGAGTTTCTGAAATTGCATTTCCCGCAATCTGACATCATATTTGAGCAAAATTTTGAACATTTTAAAACATATTGTTAAGACACATTCTCTCATTTTTACAAAATATTTTGTCTAAAACTACAGTATTACATATTTACAAAGACACATGTTACTTTTCACCTAAATATGCTCAGAAGTTCGTAACGAAGTTCGTTGGGAAGTTCAAAGTTCATTTTGAATTACGCAATTGATTTCCAGCTACTAGGAACCAAGAAGACAACCAAATGCGTAGTCTAAAACGAGCTCTGAACTTCCCAACGACTTGCGAACTTCGGAACGAACATTTTGGTGAAAAGTGACGAGCAGTTGACTGTAAAATAGTACTTACTCTAACGGGATAAAGCGCAAACGCAACGCCAAAACTCATTGTCAGAATTATGATATTAAACGACTACTTAGTTCTTTAGTCTGTGATGAGACATTGTAAAAATCATATTTTGGATTTTCTCGGGGGGGGGGGTGGGAGGGGGGCAGTTGCCCCTGCTGGCCCCGCCCACCCACTCCCACCACCCACTCCCACCACCCACCACCACCCACCCACCCCGAATTTTGAAAATAATTTTGTGACACGAGTTCATGTAAACAGTCAATTTAGTGCGTCTATTTTTCAATATTTACCTTCTCTTTTTCCTTCAAGTTTGTCAACATTACAATGACCGTGCTCTCCTGTTCCCAAACCATTTTCCAAAATGTACAAATTGTTTTTGGCGTAGGTCCTGGTTAGCAAAGAAGAAAATTAAAATATTTGTGAGTGTTCAGAATTTCTAATTAACCTTCACTCACCATCTGAGTTCTTGTAGCTCAATGGTTAGAGTGTCTCACTGGTCATCAGAAGGTTACAGGTTGTACACATATGTAACCTTCACTCATTATCTGAGTTCTTGTAGCTCAATGGTTAGAGTGTCTCACTGGTCATCAGAAGGTTACAGGTTGTACACATATGTAACCTTCACTTACCATCTGAGTTCTTGTAGCTCGATGGTTAGAGTGTCTCACTGGTCATCAGAAGGTTACAGGTTGTACATATATGTAACCTTCACTCACCATCTGAGTTCTTGTAGCTCAATGGTTAGAGTGTCTCACTGGTCATCAGAAGGTTACAGGTTGTACACATATGTAACCTTCACTCACCATCTGAGTTCTTGTAGCTCAATGGTTAGAGTGTCTCACTGGTCATCAGAAGGTTACAGGTTGTACACATATGTAACCTTCACTTACCATCTGAGTTCTTGTAGCTCAATGGTTAGAGTGTCTCACTGGTCATCAGAAGGTTACAGGTTGTACATATATGTAACCTTCACTCACCATCTGAGTTCTTGTAGGTCAATGGCTAGAGTGTCTCACTGGTCATCAGAAGGTTACAGGTTGTACACATATGTAACCTTCACTTACCATCTGAGTTCTTGTAACTCAATGGTTAGAGTATCTTACTGGTCATCAGAAGGTTACAGGTTGTACATATATGTAACCTTCACTCGCCATCTGAGTCCCATCAGAAGGTTACAGGTTTTACACATGTGTAACCTTCACTCACCAGTCTCAGTAGCTTAACTAGTCAGATTAATTAATTCTGTAGCCATATACCTTGTGTTGCAATGTAAGACTTAGGTTCAACACCCTGTGAGAAAAAAGAATTACACACTGTTAACACTCAGGGTAAAATAAATGTCATAAGTCGTTCAAAATTCGTTTAGCTCTTTCCTGCAGGGCCGTCGCGAAGGAGGTAATGGGTGGGGAAGACGTGAGGTGTGTGACACCCCCCACCCACCTACCCACCCACCCACCCATCCCACCCCCCAGCAAAACTGCTGTCGGCAAGTGAAACTTTTGTCGGCAAATCTTTTTTCGGTAAGACTGAAAATTACCATTCGAAAGCACCGTAATCACGAGATATACAGCAGAGGAACTGAGGTGTGATGAACTATAGTTATAAATACACTTTTTGCTAGTTGCTTTTATCCAGGGTGTCGCTTTTTTCTCGTAGACCGTGTCTCGTTCTCTTTCGTCGTTAATGAAATGTGCTGCCATTTTGTTTTTTGGAACATGGAATGTAGTCGTAGATATCTAACGCTTCGAGTGAAGGCCTTTCGCTCTAAACGTTAGACCTTAACAATTAACATTCCATGGTTCAGCAGTACACTAACCTTATTATACTATGTTAGACCGTATTTTTTGAAGAATTGATTGAAACGTAAACGAGGTCAAAACTATAGAAAGAGTAGTCAGAGTAGGCTATTCTTTTGTAGTAGTGGAGCCCCACGGTCTTCATTGACTCCCTTGAAGCCAATATAACTATAGTTCCATCTTTCCTGTAAGACAGTTGGAGTTTCTGGTAGTTTGGTCGTTTTAAAATAAGACAATTTTCATGTCACCTAATGACATGTCCAAGAACATTGTGGGTTTATTACTTTGGAATGACCACACCCAATGACCACGCCCATTTGTCGGCAAAATTAATGTTCACATCCACCCCCATGCTCAACCCCCTTCGCGACGGCCCTGTTTTCCTGTCCGAATCGGTCTTTAGTATTTTATTCTGGCTTACGCCAGACGATTTTATTAACTTCTGGGGAAGCCCTCGGACGATGAGTTATAAACATCTCTCTCAAAGTCGAAAGTGGGAAGTCGTACAAGAAACAATGATTACAATACCGCTATAAAACTGCCATTAATGTACGTTTCTCCATCATCTTCGGATAAAGTCACCAAAGCATCGTCATCTAATAAACCAAAAAATATTACAACTTGTATCAACACCTTTTAATGCTGTGCCGTTTTGTGCCCACTATACATGCAATTACTTAGACCAGCTTAGACTAACTTAAACATACTTAGACCTAGATAGACCTACTTAGACCAACTTAGACCAACTTAGACCTACTTAGACCTACTTAGACCTACTTAGACCTACTTAGACCAACTTAAACCTACTTAGACCTACTTAGACCAACTTAGACCTACTTATACCAACTTAGACCTACTTAAACCAACTTAGACCTAATTAGACCAACTTAGACCAACTTAGACCAACTTAGACCAACTTAGACCAACTTAGACCTACTTAGACTTACTTAGAGCTATTTAGACCAACTTAGACCTACTTAGACTTACTTAGAGCTACTTAGACCAACTTAGACCTACTTAGACTTACTTAGAGCTATTTAGACCAACTTAGACCTACTTAGACTTACTTAGAGCTACTTAGACCAACTTAGACCTACTTAGACTTACTTAGAGCTATTTAGACCAACTTAGACCTACTTAGACCTACTTCGACCTACTTAGAGCTACTTAGACCTACTTAGACCTACTTAGACCTACTTAGACCTACTTAGACCTACTTAGACCAACTTAGACCTACTTAGGCCTACATATATGAGTACATCGTATACTTACATGAAACAATGTTGCGGTATCGATTGTGCGGTATGTTTTCTGCGCTTTTGGCAATAGTACAGGAGTAACAGACCCCTTGAGGAAGCTCCTACAAAATAAGATATAAAATGAAATCTATTGTTTAATTGATAAGTTAAAAACACAACGATTTATTGAAGTACATATATCCTCAATATTTTTATCATCTAAATACGTTCTAGCTTTCGCAAAAAGTTGAACAACGAAATATTTTTTAGATTGGAGCAACCTTTATTGCTTTAATAGAGATTTTGTTTTCAAAATGGTAATGAGATGGCGCCAGTGTAGTCATCATTATCTATACAACATTCATTTGCAGGAGTGACATGACCCAATTCTTACATTAATGGTCATTTGCAGGAGTGACATGACCCAATTCTTCCATTAATGGTGTGTTTGAACAACATGTTCCATATTGTATGAGTTTTTCCACAAAGATTCTCAGGTAGTTTATTTTGCCAAAAAGAGAAAGAAAGCCAAATGCATACATAGACGTCACCTCATTACCATACTAGAAATGCGAATCGCCAAAAAACATTGAAGAATAGCTCCAATCAAAAAAATATTTCAATGAACCACTGTTTGCTCTGTGTAGAACGAACACCGCTGCCAAACGTTTGCGCATGCGTGAATTCGCTAGAATAAACATTGCAAGAGAAGAGAAGTGGGAACTAGCCGTGGAGTCAAGAACCAGACAGTGAAGACTAAGTAAGACTCGACTATTCATTTGTTTTAAAAAAAAGGGTAAAGAAAATGACGAAGGGGTAAATTTAGAATATGTTACAATATTGACAAAGAAGCCATGCACAAATTACCTACCTTATCTTTTTGGTAGTATGCTTATAATTTTAACTTTTGTGTCGGACTCTTGGACAAGTCCAAATATTTCAATGTTTTCCCGCTCTTTTTTTGAGGACGAGCCTGGGACGAGCTGGAACGTCGCACATGTGCAAAACGTTTGGCAGCGGTGTTTGTAGAACGTATTCAGATGATAAAAAAAATGGGTTTATATGCACTTTAAAGATCTTCGGATTTTTTTAAAAAAGAAATGCATGTACCTTAAATTGTTGTTCAAACCCAAAGTTTTTGTTTGTTTTCATGTCCCGTACATAACTTTGAAACTCGTCAACTGGCACCATTCGGAAAGGATCTCGAGTTTCAGTCACTTAACAGAAAAACAAGTTTCAATTATTGGAAGGGGGTAACT